>CM075808.1:37432108-38032108 GCA_037975025.1 Excoecaria agallocha | reverse complement strand
ATATTTGATGAAGAAAAATTTGATCAATTAAATAATCATAGATTAAATATTAAAGAATAAGATATATTTAAAAGAAAAATGGTTTAATAGATTTTGTAAAGCAACATATATAGCTAAGCAATATGAATCAGTAATAAATATATATCATACTAAAAGAAATATAGTAATACCATTAATTAATAAAGATGAAATAAATAAAGCGTTGTCCAAATTACCAGATAAAAATAGGTATAAAAATTTATATTTAGGAGTTACAAATAATAATAAAAGCACATTTTAGACAAGGAATAGATAGTCCTATACAGTTATTCAGCATGGAAGATATAATATCAAATGACCCAATAGATGCTCTATTAGGAGCAGTATCAAAAAATTTAGTATACAAAAAAATAAAGTTTACAATAATACTAGATTTTTCAGTAAGTTTACAAGATAAAAATAACGATTAAGCACTAAATTTATATCATAAATTACATAGAATCGAAATGACAAGTGGATCAAAAGTATTTTCAGTAACATATATAATAATATATGCTTTTACTACCAATCATTATAAAAAGCTACAAAAGAATAGTATAAAATTACAAGTAGACATAGATGATACATTCTTTGATTTAGTTGAATATATACCACTAAGACAATTAAATCCCGCTAGTATAACTATTTTAGATGACTTAACGATGGATTTAAGATAAAGAAATAAAAACATAGGAATTACACCTAGAATATAACATATAGGAGAAAAATTGTTAATATTTCCAAGAGAAAGTTCTAAAGAAAACACAATATGACAGAAAGACAACAGACTACAAATAAATGATGAACAAGGAAAAATATATTCTCAATTAAGAAGAAGCATAGACTTAAGATCATCCTTAAAAACAAAACAATATTATATAGAATCTGAATTAGACATTGGAGAAGAATAGAAATTATTAAAAACATTAATAAATATTGAAGCAACAAAAAAGTCATATAAACGAAAGTTTAGTTTTTTTCATTCACAAAATACAATTTAGATGAAAATTATGAATCTTTAGATTATTCAGGACAAAAACATATAATTAATAAATATGTACAAATAAATTTAGCTTTAAAGATATGCGGGGAAAATGGTAATTATACCAATGAAAATAAATATGGACACAATATCAACTCAAATACCAATTTTATTGGAATTAGACTTTTTGAAAAATATAATCCCATATAATATAATAGATGAAAATATAACATTTACGTATAATGAAAATCAATACAAAGTTACAAGTATTAGAGACTAGCCCATATAATATTTACATAAACATAGAAATAATTTACAAAGATTATCATACAATCTCCGATCATGCATTTATAGATACATGATCTGCAATAACTTTAACACAACCATATGTTTTTTCGGAAGATTTATGTAATAAAACCAATAATTATAAAATAGGAATTGATATAATTAGTAATACAACTAAATATGATTTAGTCACTGAAAATATAAAAGTTTAAGTATAATCAAATATACTCCAAATAGGCAAAGTCTTTCAATCTAAAAATCATGAATGTGACATTTTATTTGTAAATGATTGGTTAACAAACTATTATCTTTTGAGTATTGGATCTTAATATATAAGATTAACAACCTCTTGTAAACATAAAATTATTTATCCTAGATTTCAACAAGCATTTAAATAGAAATATTCACCTCTCATCCATCGCACAGTGAACCATGGAAAGACTATAGAAAAAGAATCAATTCAAAAATATGAAACAGATAATAAAAAAACAGAAAATATTACAATTTTCAAAGTAATTAACTTTTTATTAGATAAATGTATAGGAAATAATCCTATAGAAAAATGAAAAAAGAATGGAATATATGCTATAATAGAATTAAAACATAAATTACCTATACGAAGTAAAAGAATGTTTTATAATAAAGAAAACGAGGAATAATTTGATATACAGATAAAAGAATTACTAGATAAAAAATTAACGAAATCAAGTAAAAGTCCATATAGTAATCCAATTTTTAAGGTTAGAAATCACGCAAAAATAAAAAGAAATAAATCTAGAATGGTGATAAACTATAAAAAAACTTAATGCCTCAATAGAATTTGATGGATATTTAATACCTAATAAAGAAATTTTAATAAATTGTATAAAAGGAAAAACTTGGTACTCAAAGTTTGATTGTAAATCAGGATTTTGAAAAATTAAAATGCATCCAAAAAATAAAAAATATACAACATTTAGTATACCAAGAGGACATTACGAATGGTTAGTTATGTCATTTAGGTTATGTAATGCTCCTCAAATATTAAAAAAAAAAGACAATATGTTTAATGATTTAAGGCATTTTTGTTTAGATATTGATGATATAATAATTTTTAGTGAAAATTTAGTTGAACATTATAAACAAATAAAATAATTTTTATTGAGATGTATTAAACATGGACTTATGTTATCAAAAGAAAAATTAGATATAGCAAAAATAAAAATATAATTTTTAGGATTTACTATATCAAAAGAAGAAATTAAATTATAACCACACATAGCGAAATCTTTATTAAAATTTTTAGATCAACTAGAAAACAGAAAGATGGTCCAACAATTTTTAAGATATGTCACATATGCAAGCAAATTTATACAAGAGTGCTAAAAAATAGAAAAATGCTACAAGACAAATTAAAAGGAGACAGTCATTGGATATATAGATAGATACCGATACTAAAGCAATAAAGAAATTAAAAAAATATTGTAAAAAATTACCAAAACTTACCCTTATCAGAAGAAAATGAAGAATTATTATTAGAAATAGATGCATCGGATGACTATTGGGAAGCTATCTTAAAAAGTAAAGATGAAAAAAAATTTATGGATATGCTTCAGGAACTTTTAAAAACTCAGAAAATAATTACCATAGTAATGAAAAAGAACTATTAGCAGTAAAATATGCAATAAAAAATTTAAATTATTTTTATTACCAAAGAAATATACAGTTAAAACAGATAATACTCAAGTAAAGTTTTTTATTACCAAAAATTGCAATGATAAATTAACACAAAAAAAATGGGATGGCAAGAATATTTTACTAACTTCAATTTTGATATTGAGTATATTTCAGAAAAAGACAATATATTGGCAAATCTACTAAGTCGACCAATCTCTAAATAAATAAATTAACTAGTCTTATTGCAAGTATATAATGGAGAAAAGTGCATAAAGAGTTTCTAAACTCACTACAGAGAAAAAAGAAGTAATGAAATCTATAAAAAAAATGCTATATCTCGTATTCTAGGAATAGATAATGAGATTAGTCAAATATCTATGAATTATACACAAACGCTTTTATGCCAAAAGGAATATAAGGAAGAAACACTAGCTCTAAAAAATTACTATTCTTAGCACTATTGCTAAGAAAGAGCTAGAGAAAGAAATATCCAGAAATATGATGATAAGACGTTTTGTTCAATTTTTGGACAGTCAAGAAATATGGCATATACATCACTACAAGAAAAATTCAATATACCGACGGAAATTCCCGACGGAATTGAGTGAAATTCCGTAGGGAAACAAAAATGCCGACAAAAATTAGCGACGGAAATTGGCGAAGAGATACTGTTGTAGGCACTTTTTCCGACGGAAATATACCGACGGAATATATTTATGTCGTCAATTCCGTCACTAAATGAAGACCAATTATTGTCGTTGTTTGCCTTTTTTTACCGACAGAAAACTATTCCGTAGGCAATATTTCCTACGGTATATATATTCCGTAGCTAAGTTTACCGACGGAAACTATTCCGTAGGCAATATTTCCTACGGTATGATATTTTTCGTAGCTAAGTTTACCGACGGAAATAGAACTTCCGTAGGAAAATTTGACGGAAAAGTTTTCCGCCGCTATAGTTTGGCTATATTTTGACAAAAAATCTCAAAATTTATTTTATTTATTATTTAATTTTCTCTCAAATTTTAATTTATTTTCTCTATATAGTGAAATCGTAATCAACAATATAATATAAAATATATAATTTACAATAATAAATTAATAGAAATCAAATAAGAACATTAAATTTATAATATTCAATAACTGACCAATTAAGATTGAGAAGGAATAGAACTCAACTGAAATATAAACAGTTACATTACCAGTACACCTAAAAGCACGAAAGCATGAATCAGCTCTTTGCCCAGCTCAAGATCCTGCTCATGAAGGGTTGCATGCAAATAATCATTAGTGGATAAGCATATGATGTATGAACACAGCCTGAAACAGGGGTTTGCCGGAAATTAACCTGAAACATGAACGATAATCCTGTAAGGACACAGCCTAAGCAAGCTCCAATTGCAGATACCTGCAATTTAATAATAACCCAATATATTAGCTTCTTTGTAATTACAAGTTTTAAGAAGAAATTTTTTCCCTCTCTTACCAGTAAAAGTGCTCTTCTTCCCGATTTATCTATTAGCAGTACTCCCAAAGTGGTCATTATAATCTGCAAAAATTAATTATATACAATTAATGATGATATTAATTGTATATGTAATTGATCAATAAATCGAATCGAATCAAGAACTTGAACAACCGATGCTGCAATAGTCCCAGTGGTGCTCGAAAAGCCTACCATATTAAGCACAAAAATTTAATGTCATTATTCATTTCTTTTTCAGAAATGTAAAAAAATAAAAAAATAAAAAATTAATTATTATTTAGATAAAAAAAAACACTTTATAGTTTACCAGCCTTGTGAAAAATAGTGGATGCATAGAAGGCAAAAGCATTGAGACCTCCTAGTTCTTGGAACAGCATTAGCCCAACTCCAACCTATAATTAATAAGAAATTGTTATGAATCGAATTAAGCTATAAATGTATGATTTAACTAAGTTCGAGGCTTACAGTGAGTGAATAAGCATATCTCAATTGGAATAGATTTAAAATTCCATCTTCTGAAATTTCTTGGAGGTTGTCTGTATACTCCTTCGCATATAAAAATATTATAATTAATAAATGTATATTGTACCTGTTAATCCCAACAGTACCTTATATATGTATAATTCATTTTAAAAAAAATTAAAATGCATATCTCAAATTTTATTAAATTAAACACTAGAAAGATGAATTTTTTTTTGTTCATATTTCATGCACCAATTTTTGTTTATTAAGAGCGAGCTCAATAAAAAATAAAAAAAGGTCTCATTTGACAAAAATTTAGTCAGGGGCTCAATTGAATAACTTGAAAAGTTTAGGGACCAAAAAATATTTCCAATTTGAATTACCACATAGCAAAAATGTCCAATTCCATATCCCATTAAAAATCGTCCAATGTCAAGCCAATTTGATATATCTGAAACACCCATGGCCTGTTCAACCAGGAAAATAAATTAATTAATTTTTAATAATATCTTAACATTTGGAATTCAATTCCAGATTATTAGTAAATCAGAAGGACTTACACCTCTGCGACCAATTAAATCAGCTATCCTTCCACTGATTATTAATAATATCTATTCATTCCACCCAGCTACCTAATTAAACATACACCAACTGCAAGTCAAACTTAATTTGTTGTATGGTTGTTCTCAAAATTCCCAATGTTGACATTTTTAATATAATACTCCCTTAATTATAACATTAAAACAGTTACCAAAATGTAACGGATAGAAATCCGTATTACTATCCATTTCATTTGGCCAAAAATGTGGCAGATCACCCCTTCCATTTAGTAAGAAATGAATTTCGACAGGATTTCAATCATGGAGTAACTTCAAGGGGATACTCTTAAGATTTTGAGATAGTATTATAACAAAAAAGGAGAGAGGGGAGTGTTGTGCGTACAAGTATCACAATTGAAAGATAAAAGCAACATTCACAACATTTCAGAACTAAAACAAAAGCACAAACTATTGAATCACTGGTCTTGATTACAAACCAGCAAAACATAAAATAAAATTAGATTAGAGTAACTATTAGGAATGAATTTCGTACCAACACAGGAAATCCCACAACGATGGCTGCTGCAGAACTAACAATTACAGCCAAAGCAGTGAAAGCTAAGGAGCTGAAAGCATCAGAAACCAAACCGAGTGCATAACCACCAGCCCCAGCAGCTCCTCCAAGCATAGTCAGGGTCACGAGAAGATAATTCAGAGTTTGAGAATGCATGCTTATTGATAACTCCTTAAATTTTCAGCTTTAAAAGCTTTTAACCATAATCCCACATGAATATCTCAACAATTAATATATAAATTCATAAATTACAACAATTTTGAACAATTATTTAGCTAGATTTTCATCTAACTAGCATGGATTAAATTTTCCCTAATTAACTAAATCCCTAGATCTGAATTTTATCATCTCTTCCTCAAATTTCTCACCATAAATCAACAATTAGAAGGAAAAGAATGCTTACCCAGCCATTAGAAGAGAGGGAGCAATTAAATGGAGGGGCGGACTGCTGATGAGAGGCTGGAATAGGAGGAAGAACAGCAGGGGATCGCACCCCTGTCGCGCGCAAAAGAGAGGGGGAAGGAAGGGGACGACGGCAGCGCAGTGGGAGGAGACGGCGGGAGAAGCGGCGGCGGATGGAGCTGCTGGCGTGGCCGGACCGGAGAGGAGAAAGAGGAATGAGGGAGAAGGGAAGACAGGGGCGATGGGTTTGGCAGAGGTGAATCCCGATCAGCCAACCAAAAAAGAAAGAAGAAAAAAGAAGAAAAGAGAAAGGAAAATTCTAAGGCCAAAATGACGTAGTTTTGGCGATTTTTCCTTTAGGTACCCCAAGTTTTATGCCCTCAATCCTTTCTTCCTTCTATTTACATTTTTGTCCCAATTCAACTACACCTATATATATTTATTCTCTTCTCTATTTTTCATTCTTTATTACATTTTTAGATACTCACTTATTTATTATTTACATTATTATTGGATCATTCCAGTTATTAATCAAATAATTAATTAATTCATTTTTATTATTATTAGATCAATTATACATGTTATTGTTAATTAACTAATTAATTCATTTATTCACGAATGTTATCCGATCCTTAATAACAAATTATAAAAGTATTCTAACTAAGAAGTTAATTTTTCTATAGTTGAGTTAGATAGAAACTCCCTATTGCATTTTCAGTAAAAAATAACTAAGAAATAAAACTTTGATTGGTCAACTTTAATATATTTACTCATTAATGATTTCGAAATACATTCAATTATTGTACATAGCATCATTCGTATCTATTTAAAAATTTTCATACATTTATCCAAAAATATTTAACTGTTAATAAAAATTGGGGTTTTTTTAATAAAATAGTTAAATAGAATTAATAGAGTGAAAAAAAATTAAGTATTCTTAATTTTTCTTAATTATTTATGTAGTAAAATTACCTAAGGAATGGCGATTCCATAGGTAAATTACCTACGGAAATTGAATTCCGTAGGGAAATTACCGACGGAAAATTATTCCGTCGGTAAATTTTGCGTACAATTTCAACCGCGTAATATTGGCTCTAATTTACCGACGGAATTCATTTTCGTAGGGAATTTACCTACGGAATGGTTATTCCATAGGGAAATTACCGACGGCATATTTATTCCGTCGGTAAATTTTGAGTACAATTTTAACCATGTAATATTGGCGCTAATTTACCGACGGAATATAATTCCGTCGGTAGAATTCAGTTCCGTAGGGAATTCAGTTTCCTTTTATAGGTCCGCAGAATTAAAATCGGTTTTCATTATAACTTTTTTCATTTTGGTTTGGGACAAGGGCAAATAATATTTGGAAATTATGCATATTTGCTTTTAAATTATGGTTTGTACCAAATTTACTCTTAAGGTTTTGGGATATATTTACTTATTAAATATATTTTTGGGTCAAAATTATTTTTATTTCATACAATTAGCTTCAATTTATTATTGAAATTAATAAAATCTTTTTCTACTTTAAGTAAATTGTTTTACTTTTTTTTCTTAATAATCGAGCAATATTCAAAATTTAATGATTTAATCTAAATTTGAATTTAATAATTGATGAAGTCTTTTGATTGTACAAGTATATTAGTTTGATTGATGAACAAGTAATTCTTTCTTATATATATATATATATATATATATAGTGTTTAGTTTAAAATAGTATATTTTTGCTTAATTTCTTGTTAAACTAAAAGAACAAATCAAAATTCTGGAGTAATCAGCTATCATTCATTCAAGAGTTTTCTTAATGAGAGCAAAAAGTTTGGAGATTTAATTATCCGAATTCATGTTCAAGGTCTTTTTCAAAATCAGTTACACGTATCAAATAGTAATTAATACTCGAGTTAATATGTTAACATAATTAATTAGTCACTTTAATTAATAATAATAATAATAATTACATATTTATATGTTAAATTATTTAGATAAAAATTTATTATTAATATAATTACTAAATAAAAATTTACATGAATTTAGTTTAGATTAACTTATAATTTAATTAATTGACTTAAACTAAAATTTATAATTTCATGGTTTTAAATTAAAGACAAAGAATAAAAATGGGTTTTCAATTTCCCTACGGAATCAAATTTCTGTAGGGAAATTACCGACGGAATTAATTCCAATTCCGTCGGTAATTTACCTACGAAAAAATAATTCCGTAGGGAATTTACCTACGTAATTTCCCTACGGAATCATTATTCCGTCGGTAATTTTCCTACGGAAATTCGATTCCGTAGGTAATTTACCTATGGAATGAGGATTCCGTCGGTAAATTTCATGTGCAATTTAGCCGCGAAAGATTGGTGCCAAATTTACGACGGACTTTTATGAATCCGTCGGTAAATTTAGACGGCAAATTTTCCTCCATTATTTACGACGGATTTATTATTCCGTCGCAAATTATATATTATCAGACATTTTTCCCTACGGAAAACTTTTTTCCGTCGGGAATTGCCTACGAAAAATTTTTCGTCGGTAATTTTCCGTCAGTATTTGAGAATTTTCTTTTAGTGCATCAATTGGGGATATTAATTATGGATTAATAACTCTTAGAGATATTTTATTATCATCTCAGCAATGGAATGATGATGAGAGATCTCATCTAAATAATACAGAAATCAGGAAGCAATCACTACAAGAAAATTCTAAAATAGCAACGACAATTGTTGATTTTTCATTGCTATTTAAAATTAGTAACAAAAATTAGCAACAGAAAATTTGATTGCTAATTTGACAGTTGCTTTTTTTTAGCAACAAAATTTACAATTCTCATTGCTAATTTAGCTGCTATTATTAAAAAAATCGCGATGGTTTTTTCGTCACCATTCCATAACTAAATTATTGTCAATTAAAACGTCAAAAAACTAACAACCTGCTTTTCCCATAAAAAAATTATATTCTCTAACAAGGTAGAAAAGCAAGCTGAGCACCTTAACAGAGAAAAGAAAAATAACTGCCATGTGATTTTACAATTTGGTCTAACTAATCCATGTGTAGACGCATGCGTTATATAAGTGCATAAAACTATAAAGAGGTGCATTGGTCAGCAGCTTCAAATGCATACTGGGCAAACCCATAAAGCATGACTTAGCTTTCCTAAAAATGCAACTTAAAGTACAATAACTTTTCTATTTCACTACATTACTGCCAAATAGCATCACCTATCGGTTCTCAATTCTATAATATTAATGTTGCCACTTGCCAAATGGCATCAACTTATTTAAACATTTCCTTCAAGAATCTATAAAATTCAAAATTGTAAGATAAGCAGTACCTAATAAGACAAAAGGAGTAGCATTTTTTTTATCCATATAGTTATATCATTATCAAAAACACTGTATTCTAATGATTCTTAAAATGTCAATGACAATGAGCACTTGATCTTTTCTTCTTCCATACAAAAAATTTTTTTGATAGTAACAAAAATGAAGCACAATCGCTATAGTCTTGATTCACCTTAAGGCAAGCATATGGCTAAGAATACACACAACATACCTTCTAATGACCCGTATTGACGCAATCAGATCCCCTTCTTTTGTCCATGTTCCTATAGATAGCAAAAGGTAATAAAACTGAAGCACAATAAACTTTAACATTATGGAAGTCCTTACATTTGCATCTTGTAAATACTCTAGCACCGCATTAACTGTCTTATCAAGCCTATTTATCACCTTTATGAAAATGTCATCACAGATGAGTTCCCCTACACAAATAAATATACACAAATTCTTAAGCTGATAAGATTTGCAGACATTCACTGATGCAGTAGATGCTAACAACCTCTTCACCATAATAAATATACACAATAAATATACATAAAGTTCCATATATCTTTGCACCAATGTTCCTGCTCCTTCACTTACAATAAAGATATTAGGATATAAAAGCTTCTCTTGGTTTAGAAAGGAATTGTCCTGCATATTTTTCAATCACCTATCGATAGTTTCAACTGCAAGCAATTCTGTATCAGTCCATGCAGATGAATCATAAGGCTCTCTCTAAGGGTGCAACTGATATCAATAACAAGAGATCAATTTTTAATTTGATTATATACTTACTGAATCAAATCATTTGCTAGCAAATAATCAGGCATTTTAGCATCCATTACAAGACTTGAGGGAACCTACAATTTTAAAAGAGAGGAAATTGAAAGAAAATCAATAGATTATTGATATAACATTATTTTGAGTAATTTGCTATGTTTTAGCCCACATAGATATGTATAGCAAGAAAATAAAATTTGTTCCTTTCCATTTGTAATATGATAGTATCTATAAGTATACGTATATATACTATAAAAAGTGGCAAAATTTTGTTGTTTCCTTTGGTTTGTGTACACACACACATATAATAGAAAAAATAAAATAAGCAGTGATAAAGGTTCCAAGGTGGTCTTTGCGGTATCCAAAATTATATATGTGACTAATTCTTTTCATATTTTATAGTAAGAGGCTATTACTATTCATCTCAATTAGTAATAGGATTTCAATATTCATCTCAGTTTGAGGTACAAATAGAATTATCTACTTTTACTTGTTTAAATATTTTATTGATTAAATTTATAAGTCATCCACTCTCACTTAAGCTATCTGACAAATGCATGTAACATAGCGTGATGTTAAAGAATCTAGAAACAATTTTAAAGAAGAAATAATGCTTACTTTTTATTATCTACGTTTGGTATATCACTTCTTTCAGCATTCACCATAATTACCTTAAAAACAAACACAAGCAGATTTAAAAACAAACCAAGCTTCAAAAACCCAAAAAAGAAATCAATAATTTGAGTTGTGTTCAATTTAGTCACAATATGCAACAAATACAAAGTATAGATGAGATTATATCATCTAACATGTTTCTCAAACAAAAAGCACATACAACTGCAATTATGCATCCTCTAGCTAAAACATCTCATTTCAATTAAGATATCAAGGACACCATGTCTAATGATACTAGAGTCAGAGAAACAGCACCATAAGTGTGCTTTCTTAACAAAAGAACACCACCAAAGGATTATGATGGAATACTGAAAGAGAATCATTTATAAGATGAGAACATAAACTAAAAGTGCAGGAACAAACTAAGTTTTCTAGCATTTGCAGCAAGTGATGCAAATGTGAATTCTAATAAAGATAAACCTAGATCACAGGACATATCTAGCATGTTTCTTTATAGAGTAGCAAACCTAATTTTTAGAAACAAGAACTGAAGTCCCAATATTCTTAAGGAGCATGATTTGCTCTATCATAGTTCCTGTAACAATATATAAATAACACACAAACATAAGAAACACTACAAGCTTTCAATATCAAAGGCAATAGGTTATGACATTTAAAAAAAAAATCAATAATAGAGAAGTGAAAGCTCTTATAGATGTAAGTGAAGAAATAACTAAAATAGCCTTCCCTATCTCATCTAAACCTAGAATTGCCCTCAACAGCAGCGTGTTCTGGAAAACAAGAAAGTAAATCCTAATCAAATTTACTAATTTAGTAATCCAAAAATGTAGATATTTTTTGAAAATTTGTCGATAAAAAGAAAAACTAAAAATTAAAAACTAGTCTCATCAAACATCAAATTCAAACCAATTAACAATTTTATCCATATTTATTTAAAGAATCAACTCGAAGAGCAACAACATGCACATATATAGCCATCGATAAAACAAATCAATTCAAAACTTTAAATCTAAGGATTCATTAAACCTAATCATGTTATATTGTTCCTTTACAGTTTTTGAAGTTTTTATTCCTTGACAGTTCCTTTTTGCAGTTTTTGAACGCTTCTTGCAGTTTTTATTCCTTGACAGTTCCCTCTAAGTTCAACTATTTTCAGATTATATTAGTCATCTTTAGATTTGCTCATTATCCATAACAACATTATTACATTACATAAATCTTACACACAGCTAGTTTCATAAATTGATACAATATTATGTCAAAAGGTTAATTTTACAATTGATTTATAATTAACCTGCTACAACCCCACTTTAATTCAAACACGCGTGTACGTGTGTTTGTGTATTGTTAAAAAGTGGAAAAATTCTTTAAAATTAGCCAATTATATTTATAAGAGTTACTTGTACTTTAAGGAAAATACACTAATCTATATAACTGGAAAAATAAAAGAAACATTCTTAAGTTTAATAGAAGAAAAAATGGTAAGAAAAATTAATTGTAGGAATATTCAGATTCTATATAGCATAATATTAAAAACAAATTAGTGTTGAAATTTTGGATTAGGAGTACTTACATTCATTGTACTAATATATACTTATGCTTCAATATATCAGTTGTTTAATATTTTTTTTCACTCAAACTTATAAGTCTAATTAATTAATAATTCAAACAAATATATCATACACGAAAACATAAAATAAACAAAGAAATGATAATTCCCTTTTGTTTGATTAGAAAATAGAAGCAAAATTGAAGGAACCTTACCCAATTAAGCAACCAAAATCTGCCCCCAAAATGTTGAGAGAGAGAAACACGCATGCCTTGGAACTGACAGTAAACAAAAATGAAAAGATTTCAAAAAAAATGGGTTGAATCCAAAAATGAATTGACAGTAAACAAGCACGCACATCTTTCCAAAACCCCTTACCATTTCCAGCCCCATGTTCTCCTGAAAATCCAGTTGCAATAAAAATTCCCTACGAAAAAATGTGAAAGGCCAAGATTTAGTCTATGGAATAAGAGAAATAATCCACTTTTAATTTTTTTTCTTTTTTTGAAAATATTTCTTACACTTGCTGCCAAGATCATTGAAGCTCTTGCTCTAGCTGTTTAAGTCTCACTCGACTATTCTCGAGCTGCTGGACATAAGCCTATCCCAAAGGAAAACCTATAGATGATCCAAAACAACAATCAGACCTCCTAATTACAAAAAATCTTTAATTCTTAAAAAAGAATCATTTAAAGACGCATAATTACCAGCAAAAACTAGCTTCTCAAGAGGAATCATTCAAAGAGGAATCATCCAAAGATATTCCCTTAAATAAACAATAAAAACAGAGTGACTAGTTAATTATAAAATGCTACTACTTATGTACTTGTTCCTGCCTAACAAGACTCAACTCTTCCAATCAAAAATTTCACAAATATTTACTACATGTTATCACCTTGTAGTGTTTATCCAAACATAAATGGAACTAGTGAGGAAGCTGCATTGAAGAAAAGGGATTTCTTTGTTAGAGAGAGAGAGAGAAAGAAGAGAGGAGACTGGTGTGTCTATGAGAGGGAGAAGAGAAGAGACGGCGACAGGAGAAGAAAATAAAAATGGACAATTTATACCTAGGGCACAAAATAAATTAGCAATGGAAATTCAAAATCCGTTGCTAATTATGAACTCTGTTGCTAATTTAGCAACGGAAATTAATTTTGTTGCTATTTTAGCAATGAAAAAAATTTCGTTGCTATTTTGAAAATGAATTTTTTTAACTCTAGTTATTTAGCACTTGAATTAATTTTTGTTGCTAAAATAGCAACGAAAATTAAATTCTATTACTAAATTAGCAACGAAAATCATATTTCATTGCTAAATTTGCAATCCAAAATTTTTTAATTGCTATTTTTTGATCCAAAATTTTTCTGCCACCTGTTGGCCCCTTATTTAGCAACAGTTTAGTGATTTCATTGCTAATTTTCATTACTAAATTTTGACGCTAAAAATTTCCTCCACTTTTAGCGATGGAAGATAACCAAATATATTTTCATTGCTAAATCTACAAAGTTTAACCAATTTTAACAACAAAAATTATTTTTCGTTGCTATTTCTACATTTTCTTGTAGTGAATGGAAAGTAGACTTTTTTAAAGCTCTGCAATACTTAGCAAATGTCACTAATACAGTCGGAATTAGCACTATTTCAATAAATGAAACTTAAAATAAAATATTTATTAGAAAAAGTGTAGAACCAAGAATAGTTCATAAACTTTATCGTTTTGGACTTATCCACATCATATATCCTAGAGATAATTTGGAAAAAATTCAACATTTACTAGAAACCATTAAGTCTCAAATTGAGATTTTTAATGGAATAACCAAATTAAATAAAATTTATATCTGTATTTTCAGCATTATTCCTAAATGGAATGATGTTAAAAATATGAAAATCCATATAGAAACTTTCATTAAGATGGGCATCACAAGATAAAAAATCATTACAGAAGACCTGAAAACTTTCAATTTACATCCATTGATCCTTAAGAATATTCCAAAAATGAGGATGAAAAACATTGAGACCAACATCAGGGCATTAAGATAAATTTTGATAGATAACAAAAAAAAAATTATACCATTTATCAAGATAATATCCTTATCAACAATCTAGCTACAGAATGACATCAATGTTATCTCATTAAAGGCTTTTTAGATACATATATGGAAGGAAGTCTCCCAGTGATAGAAATGACAAAAGAACTTTCCAAAAAAGTTGATAAAAAAGGAATCTCCAATCGAAAGAATGGACCCCCTCTGAAGAAAATCAAAAATAATTGAAGAAAAAAGACAAAAATCCTGAAGTAAGCAATGATCTAATAGAACAATAATAGAACGTAATAATATAGATTAATAAAACAATAGAGGTAGGGTGCAACCTCTATAAAACCCCTCATGTATATGTGAGAGGCATGGCTAAAAATAATCAGGAGAACTCTTTCAAAATTTTGGTCTGTTTACTCCTTTAGTAAAATTTTGTTCAGAAATGAAATTCTAATGTCAACAATCATTCTTTCTGAGTAACCTTAGTATTTAACAATTTGCAATCCAGTAAGAAATATAGAAAATTACTTTCGATACATTTAGAAAGTCAGATCACTCAAATACCATAAATCCTCATCAAAAAATTCACATGTTAAATTTATTATTGCTAGCTAAATGTCTTTTAGTAGCATCTCCTAAAGCTACCAAATCCATGTTTGTGTCAAGATAGGGCAGGAGGTACGAGATTTGGAGAAGCTCAAATTAATCCAGAATGTTTACAATCTATGGGTAAATTGTTATAAGAAATCATTGATAACAAGAGTTTGGCAGCATTGAAGGAAGCATAGTGGACCCTGAAGGAGATTTTGAAGGTATATCAAAACCCTGATCTTTGTTAGTTTATGGTTATAATTTTCAACTCTATTTCTTATTTTGGAATTTGCATGCTAAAAAATAGGTGAAAAGAAAGAATAATTTTAAGATGAAATTATTTGAGTTTCTTTAATTACAATGGAAAGATTAAGACAACAAATAAGTGAAATACAAGTGAACATAGATAATATACTACAATATACTCAACATTTACAAGAACATTTAGAAAGAGAAAGGAGAACAAAAATATTTATAGAAATTTTTGAGTTAGTCTCTTCTTATAATATATATGAAAGAATAGAAAGTTTAGAATTTATGATTAACGTTAATAAATCAAGAATACAAATGTTAAAATATAAGATAAATAGAATACCTTTAAGATGAATATAAATAATATGATTAATTATTTCAATTCAAAAAATTTAAGTGAAGAAAGAGAAATAAATCAAGTAATAAATGATATAAATGTGATTACAAATAGTATAAATTATACTTTTCAACAAAATTTAGATATAGTAGGAGCTTCTACTTTTGATAATAATATAAAAACTCAAATCATAAATAATTTATATAAAGATAATTATGTAAAAAATACTATAATTTCGAAAATAATAGAAACTTGTCAAGAAATAAATGAAATTAATAATAATAGAAATAGAGAAACTAGAAGAAGAAGAAGAAGAAGAAGAAGAAGAAGTTAAAAACTGCATCAAATTTTAGTTCTTATTAATTAAAAGATATATAGGCTGAAACAATTCGATCTGCGGGCTATTGATCCAAAGGATAACAAGGTTATTGTGATTGATTATTGCCATGTATCTTCAATTAATAAAAAGAAGGAAGAAAAAATTTTAAAGATCCAAAATAAATTCCGACCCTTATTGGTATTAGAGCCTTATAGGCACAATTCATTATTAAAGCGAATTTTAAAATGGCTAGTTTAACAAACTTAATTATAAAAGAAACCATAGATAAAATATTAAAAATATTTTATGAAATTTCAGAAAAATAAGACTCTATAAAGGAAAAATAAGAAAAATGAAAAATGAATGTATATATATGGAAATAAATAATATAAGAATAGAGCATAGAATACCTAGACTACAAGAAATAAGAGACGAATTAATCGAAGTAAAAGATGAATTAGAAATAGAATTAGGAAAATAAAAGAAGAAATAAATATAGCTATTATAAAATTGGAAGAAGTATAAATGGTTTCACTGTGAAATTATAAAATAATTGAAAAAGAAAAATATATAACATATATAATAAAACGAATAAATCATTTAAACAAGATAAAAGCAAATAAAAATATAGTACAATTATTAATAAATGATTTAAAATCTAATAAACAAGAATCACAAAAAAATTATAAAATGAGTAGTATAATTGAAAGGTTTGGTGAAAATTTAAGCTTATTAGATTTATCTTATATAGAAAAAATTAATGAAATAATAAAAGAAATGAACGAATAAATAAAAGTTTTATATAATAATGAAAACGAATATCAAACACAAAAAGATATCCCACAAAATTTTAGACAAACATCTTTACAAGAAATGTTAAGAAAAGAAAAATTAATGGTAAAAATAAAAATAAAATTAATTAATATAAGAAATTATTTCAGAAGATAACAAGGATAAAAATAAAAGAAATATAGATATTAAAAGGAAAGTTTACCAAAATCAAACTCTTTCGTCTTTGGTGAAAGTGGCATTTTAAAAAAATAAAAAAGAAAAAATGGATAGAAATAAAAAGATCCCTAAAATTAATTGATCATATAGCCCATAGAATCTGTATATTATTTTGTTGATATCATAAAGTGATGAAAAAACTACAATATACATGGATTAAATATATTATTTTATTCACATTATTATTATTTTTATTTTGAAATTATTTAAAGATATCAGAAAGTGTGATTTTTATAATTTTAAGATAATGATCTACTTGGTGTTTTTTCTGCAAATCAACATAAATGGAGGACTAAAACGGGGCTTGGATCTAATATAATTTTTCCTTCACATTATTTAAATATGTTCGTAATTTGGATAATAATTGGTGCAATTTTTTTTTTATTCTTTATATAGGGAAGTTATAATTTCAATAATTAGAGTTGATCATTTTAGTTTTTTTTTTTTTAGGACTTCAACAGTGGTGTGGTATTAATTAATGCAAGATATTAGAATTTAGTACAAAGTTCCTTAATCAAGAAAATAGCATTGGGACATAAAATTTGGGGAAAAACACATAAACACAGCTACTACATTAATATTATATGTATAAAGGAAATGTAGTAACAGCAGCAGCAGCAGTTATTTAATTTCGATTACTATAAAGCATCCCTACACAGAACCTCCATTGCCATTTGGACGATACATGTAAACTGCTCTTCCTTCTAATTCTTGCGTCGGTCTCGCATTTGCCTCAAATCCCTGGAAAACACCAACTCCAATGAAGCATTCAATTGACTAATTAACAACTCCTTATAATATAGTACTGAGTTTCTTACGTCATGAACGGCATCCCTTAGTGCCTTCACTTGCTCCCTTGAAACGGTCCTCACCTATCAATTCACAAATGAATGTTTTTGGTTTAGTAAACTGTATATGTTAGTTTACTTTAGACATTTGAGCAGGAAAATAGAATGAACCTTCTTGACTATTGTCCAAACAACACCCTCTGTGCATGGAGGAACTGTAAGAGAACCGATGTATCTGTAGTACTTCCTGCTTCCGAATTTGATATCTCCTGGGTTCACAACTCCTAAGTCTCTCTCTCCTTTGTCGCCATTTTCTTCATTCACATAGTTTATGTGGTGGAACAGCTGTTAGAAACCAACAAGAAGCATGAAGCTAAGTTGCACTGAAAAATCCAAGTTTATAATTACTAGCACTAATTGGAATATAATCTAGCAAAAAATGTGACACGATCGACTGAAGTACCTTTGAAAGAAAGGGATCTCTCCGGCCGAATTTGTATACAATTCCCACAACAGCTATCTCTCCCTTGGAGCTCAAATGGACCATGTGAAGCTCCAAATTATACCTTTTATAGAAGACACCAATTAAGACATTAGATGCCTTTAATGTGGAAATAACACACGACAAAAACACTTAAATTATCTATAGTGCGAAACCTTGAATTGTTGAATGTATGCTCTGAAGGTGAATGCCAATGGCATTGTTTGAGTTTGTAAACAGTATCATTAATGGTAATCTTGCCTGCATCTCCTTTCCAAAACACCTGATGATTTTTCGAGAATAAGCATTACCATTAGTGTTCTTATTGAAGCAGTTGGTGTGTGAATTTATGCATACCTCAATGTCATGTCCCCTGTTCTTTAAAGAGGCCAAAGCAGGTTTGTAATCTCTGTGCAATTTCCCTAGAGTAGAAACAGCTTGAACCCTTCTGTCAAGAAGGTCAATAGGAGACTGCATATGTCCATTGTCACAAACTTTCCAGTGTGGGTCTACCTGACCCCATTTTTTCGGTCCTTTTCCAGTCCCTTCAGTATAACTAAATGGGGTTTCATCTTCTAATCAATTAGAAACAAGAATCACAGTGTTAGTCCTTTACTAATTTAGATGACTCAAGCTCCATTACAAAAGAACATCCAAAGAACACAAACACAACAGATGATCTAGTTCTTAATTAAATCAAAGTTGAATAAAGCTAACAGCAATAAAAAGCTGAGCGAAATCACATGATAAAAGGTTAGAATATGAGATCTAATTCTGAAAAGCAAATCCTGGATATATATATATATATATTTGGTAAAATTAGAAAGGAAAGTATCTGATGCATTCTTTTAAATTTATAGCATGAGCAAAGAAGAAGACAGAATAAAATCTTTTTTTTTTTAAGTAGAAAATCTATTTTATAATTTACGTGTCAAAGAGAAAGTAATTTCTTTAATTGGAAAACAAGAAAGATCTTTGTTTAGAAATTTTAAAATGGGACCTTTGTCAGCAAAATCAAGAACCTTAAGATTTCAGAAATCAGTGATGCGACATAACATAAGCATTGATTGAGAACACAGATGAGCCAACGCAAGAAGATGGAAAGCTGATAATCTCAGGTGATTTGTGCTCACCAAAGCTAACTCATTTAGTTAAATATAAGATAAACAAAAACAGGCAGCCCAAGAATAATCAAAAGAAAAGCAAAAACAATCCATAAAAATCAAGAACAACATCCATGTCTAAAAATCTTACGAAAAATTTTCGAAACCCAGATGTAAAAATGTGAACTTTGTGACACAATGGCAATGTATATGTATGATCAAAGCAGATAGAATCACATAATAAAAGAGAGCTTACCAACTTCAGAGTAAAGAGCAGAGCAGAGATTGGAGAGTGAGGAGCAAAGAATGAGAGAAAGGAGAAAGAGAAAGGTCATGACGATGAAGATTGATATAGTTTTGATAGAGAAAGCTGTAATATCAAATATTAAGAAATTGAAATTGAAGTGTTTAGTTCTTTACTCTTTTAAAATGAGAAGGCATTGGTATTGATGGGCACAAAAACATTCTTATTTATAACAAGAAACCGAGCAGACAGACGGTCCTTTAATTATGTCATTTTGTCCAGTACATTTCTTAGGATCGGTTAGCCCACGCGCCTGAAACCGCTTGTATCCATAACCGTTACCATTACATATTAACATGCACAGAGTTGCTTTTTTAGGAGAGACATCTAAATTTATCAAAATTTTATCCATTGAGTGCTCAAATTTTTATTATGTTCAATCACTTGTTTTCGATTGATAAATGTTTATGATAATGCATCTAATATTTTCCATAAAAAATTAAAGTTCATAATGTATCTAATATTGTCGATGGCTTTCGGTTTAGAATTTAGATTTTAGATTTATATTTTTAAACTATAAATCGGTTTTCATTAGAGGGTGAGTAAAAAAATCGAAAATATAGTTAATTACAAAATTGGTTTGAAATCGAGTCGATTTTTTAGTTAACCAATCCGATAGAATTTGTTACGATTTTTAATTTTTATATTTTTTATTTTTAATTAAGATTTACTTTTTTTAGTACCGATTAGCTATTAATAAACGTTTAATCAGTTCATATATATTAATATTATATTTTTATTTTTATATATTAAAAATTTTTCTTTTTTCTATTTCTTTCTAAAAATTACATAAAATAATACTTTAAAATATATTTAAATTATATTTTTGTTTTTACACCTTAAGTTTTTATATTTTCTTATAAAATTTATATAATACTTTTAACTAAATTTTTATTATGTTATTTTCTTTAATTATATAGTAATATTTATATATAGTAACTAATTGGCTTTCATATATGTTGTTTTTTTCATATATAATAAAATTTAATTATATTTTTTTATATTTTAAATTTTATATTTTAACATCTAATATTATTCAAAATTTTATTTGACTTAAAATCGAGCATGTTAATTTTCAAAAAATATCAAATATATTTTATAATATTAGCTATTAATTTTTTGAACACGAATTTTAACTAGTAAATTATGTTTATTTTGTGATTTTTATTTTAAGTTACTTTGCATATTTGAAATTAAATTAAAATTTTCCTAATTTTTATATAATTTTATGTTATAAATTTTAATGGTTAACTAAAAATTATTGTTTAATCAAATCGAAAAAAATCAAAATCGATTAAGTGATTAACCGAATGTAACATATTGGTTAATAGTTAATGATTTTAAAAAACCAATATTAATGGACTGTTTAATTTTCACTTCAAGCCTACTTCTGGCTTTCAGGATAGAAGATGATAGTTACATTTAACTCATCATGGGATTACACTTAATCCAAATTTGGATCTCAATCCAAAACATACAACCTCATTATACCTTTATCTTGCACCTTAACAGGACTAATCTTAGATTTTCTGCAAAATAGCACTTCTATTTTGAACAGGCTTTCGATTTTATCATATATTTAAAAATTGCCTCATCTTAGTCTTTATCAACTCATTGTCAAAACTAAGGTAAACACCCACGTGAGTGGGCTACTTCTTGTCTAACATGCTCAATCATATAATAAATAACAGTAAATGTTCATATATAAAAATTCACACTCATGTATTGCCAAATAATAAACTTTATTATTATTCATAAATAATAATGTTAAGGGATAACAAAAAAAATAGTATAACTTAAATCCTATGCAAATACCGAGATCTAATATGTCTTTAAAAACACATCTCTCAATACAAATTTAATGTATCTACAATCATATCCAATGAGAAAATATACTGTAAGTTCACTTCTTCTTATACAATAATATCTTTTATGTATTGATACTTAATGTCGATACATCCATTGACGACTGATTGTTACTGATTTCTCTAAAGTGGTTACTCTTAAATGGTCTATAAACCTCTTTAGCCAAACTGCTTCTTGTACTATAGCTGAAGAATCGATAAACTCAACTTCCATTATTGATAGGGCTATATATGTTTATTTTTTGCTACTCTATGAGATGACACATTCGGCAAGCAAGAAATGAATTTGAAAGTGGATTTCCTCTCATTCACATCTCCTTCCCAATCAGCACATGTGTATCCTCTCAATCATAGATCTTTACCTTGATAACAAAGAGAATAGTCTGTTGTACCTTGGAGGCATCTAAGTATCCTTTTCACTGCTTTCCAATGTGTCTTGCCTAGGTTAAACTGATATCTACTTACCATGTCCATTGCATATTATATATCAGGTCTAGTACACAATATTGCATACATTAGACTACCCATAACAACGATATATGAAATGTTTCTCATACGTTCCATCTCTTTTGACGTCTTAGGATACATACTCTTGCTAAAAAACCTATTCTTGGCAATGAGGTTATCAATGGATTTGCAATTTTGCATATTAAATAGTTTAAGGAATTTGTTGATATATATCTCTCATGAAAGAGACAACAACCTTCTTGAATAATCTCTTGAAATCTTAATTCTAAGAATATAGTTTCTTGACCTATATCTTTCATTTCAAAGTTGGAGGACAACCAACCTTTGATTTCATTTATGTACTCTTTGTCATTTCCTACTATAAGTATGTCATCTACATACAAAGTTAAAATGATAAATTTATCTTTAGAGCTTTTGCAATAAATGCTATGGTCTTCATCAATCATGTTGAACCCATTCGACATGGTTGTTTTATGAAATTTAAATATCATTATCTTCAAGACTGTTTAATGCTATAGATTGGTCTTTTCAATTGGTAAACTTTATGTTCATTGCCTTTTTCAATGCAACCTACAGATTATTCCATGTAGATATCTTCATCTAATTCTCTATTAAGAAAAACATTCTTTACATCCATTTGATGTAGCTCTAGATTTAAACTAGCTATTATAGCCAAAATTAACCTTATTGATGTAAATCTTACAACAGGTGAGAAAGTCTCCTCATAATCAATCCCTTCATGTTGCGTAAATCCCTTAGCGACTAGCCTAGCTTTATATCTTTCGATACTTCTATCAACTTTTCACTTTACTTTGAGAATCCACTTACTCCTAATTGGTTTACGTCCTTTTGGTAGATCAATCAATTTCCAAACATGGTTTAATATCAGAGATGCCATTTCTTCTTCCATTGTCTTAATTCATTTTTCTTTAGATAGATATGCAAGAGTTTCTAGTATATTTTTAAGCTTTTCTTCATCTTGTGGGTTAACTAAAAGGGCTTCGTTCAAGCCTTCTATCTCAAATCATCTGTGTGGAACATTTTTCTTTATAGATTTTCATAGTTTTGATCCTTGATAAATATATCTCATATATTCATCATAATTTGGAATGCTTCCACTGGGATTGAGATACATGCTCCTAGTGGAGCTATAATACTCCTACCCAAGCAAGAATCCTGAATTTTTATGCTTCCACTAGAGTCAGGAATACTTCCACTGAAGTAAGGATCCCAAATGTCTAGATCATTAAGAAGAGGGTCTTGACCACCCAGATGGAGTGATTCTGATGGTTCTTCTTCTTGAGTTTCATAAAAAGTAAAATCTTGACTCATTTACTCTAACTTTGAAAATTCATTTGCTAAAAAATAATGTCTCGTAATTTAAATTCTATTACTGTGCCATTTTCTTGCTCATTCATGAATATGTATCTTTTTGATACTTCAAAATATCTCATAAAGATACTCTTTTTACCTCTTAGTCCTAATTTACCAAATTTTCTTGAGGTGTCATGGATATAAGCAGCATAACTCCAAGGTTATAAATGACTTAGGTTAGGTTGTCGACCAGTGCATAACTCATAAGGAGTTGATCTAACAGACTTAGAAGGCACACGATTTAGAACATATGTGGGAGTTAATAGTGCATCTCCCTAATAGGAGATTGACAAATTTACCTCAACATTATATATCCCACCATGTCTATGAGAGTCTTATTTCTCCTTTTTGTAACATCATTTTGTTATGGAGTTCTAGGAATAGACAACTAATGCTTAATTCTTTTTTCATCATATAAAGCTTTAAATTAATCAAAAAGATATTCTCGATCTCTATCAATTCTTAAAGCTTTAATCTTTCTATCTAATTGATTTTTAACAAAGTTCATATAACTTTTGAAGCAATTCAATGCTTTTGACTTGTGAGAAATCAAGCAGATATGAACATATCTAGTATAGTCAGCTTTAAATGTGATGAAATAATAAGCTCTACACCTTTCCTCACGTTCATTGGATTACAAATATTGGAATGGATTAATTGCAATAAAAATAGGCCATAGTTCCTTTTTTGAATGATTTTCTAACTAGTTTTCCTTTTAGGCAATGTTCACAAGTAGGGAAATAAATTTCATTAAGGTCATCTAATCAACCTATTTTGACTAACCGACTCGTTCATTCTTGCCCAATGTGATTTAATCTAGCATACCACAATTTCACATTATTCTCATAACTATATGAAGCAGAAGAAGAAATTAAGAAAAACTAGTTTACTCAAATAATCCGGATCAATATCCATAATAATGAAATCGTTCAAAACAAAACCAAAACCATAATAAACATTATCCAAATATAAAAATATACTATCATCCTTAAAATGCAAATCAAAACCAAGTCTCATCAAGGCTATGACAGAGACTAAATTCCTATAAATCTTCGATGCATAGAGCATATCACGTAGGAGTAAGGTTTGGCTTTCATGCAAAACTAATATGCATGTGCCAATCCCTTCAATTGCTACATTGTCATTGTTTCACACATAAATACATTTGGCTCCATTTGTAATTAATCAGAATTCGACAAAGGCACCTCAATCCCTTATCATATGGTCCATTGCTCCTGAGTCTATCACCCACAAAAATTGAAAATCAATTAGGAATACAAAACTTGATATACAAATTTCACTAACTCTCAAGTTAAAATAGTGTACCTATTTAGGCATAGTGCAATCTTTTACACAATGTCCTTTTTATTGGCAATTGAAGTACTTCACTTTTGAAATGTTAATCTTCTTCTTGCCTTTGGACCTATTAGAAATTTGTCTCACTTTTTGCTTCTTAGGCTCCTTAGCCTTTTTTTTACCTTGATTCTTAAACCTTTTTCTCTTATTCTGGTTAGAACTCATTCCACCAGAATGGAATTATTCCACATACACTTCGGCATTGACCTTAATTGCCACCATTCAGTCTTCTTCAAGTTCAAGATGATGAGCGACATCCTTAAATATCTTTATGTTATCCATATGAGCCAGTTGCATCTTTATATGCTCCTAACTCTTGGATAAAGAGTGGATGACAACCTAAACCTGTTGCTTATTGGTCAGCTTATGGCCAGCCTCACTAAGCTCAGAAATCATATTTTCCATCTCTCACAAATGTTTCCATATGTTGTGATAAGACTTCTTCTGATAAGTATCAAATTTGATCGTCAATGATCGTATATTAGTCAGAGACATACCTCCAAACTTTTCCTACAAAGCGACCAATAGATCTTTTGCATTCTGATACTTATGGAATTGCTTAATGATAACATCATCTATTACACTCAACAAGATGACGTGGGCAGTAGAATTCTTCTTTTTTCATGCCATGTAATCATCTCGGTCTCGTCTATACTAGGTAGTGGTGTTATCCTCAAGTTCAGCCATAACCGAACATAAGGATTCTATAGCCTTTTGCTCTTCAAGCACATTCAGAATTTTCAAACTTCAAATCTCATAATTATCATCGTTCAGTTTCATATCTTTATTTAGTTTGGCAAAAATTGATTTAGAAGCAATGGCCATTTCGGATCCTTTGATCTCTAATAGAATAAAATTGCACATTATTAAAGGAGAAATAGGCAATATGTACTATTTAATATGCATCTAAAAAATAACCTAATAAAGCTATCTATTAGACCTAAATTCGAAAAGGTGACCAATAGTATCCAATTACTCTCTAAGTCCCAATGTTTAACTTTATATGTTAAAATTTCAGGCATAGTAAATCTTAATTATTGAATATTAAGTTTTTAAACTTAATAAAGAATATTATATATTAGATAATCTAAATCTTAACTCAATTATCATGCAATCATTTTACTCATAAAATCTTTCAAAGCAATTAACAGTAAAATAAACACATTCACAAAAAAATATTAAATGCTAATATAATATCCAAAAGAAAATAAATGCATTCATTTAATCAATAATAAGCATCCAACAATCCTAAAAGCAAATAAAATAAGATAAAACACACTTTGTCTTAAAACAATAATAGGAAACATAAATCTTATCTCAAAAATATGCTAACCAATAATAAATTAACACTCATGCCAACAACTTAGGAAAAGCTAGGACATGACAAAACCAATCTCATCATAAGAAATGACTATTTGCCTTTGTATATAACTAATAAGAAATTCCATGAACCCGATCGTAAAGCCTTAGATGATAAGAAAATGTCAACTCCTAAGCACTATTTTAGATTTAGTGTTGCTTCTCAACACTCATCTTTTGGTTGCCTTAAACAAAAAAATAGATATTATACTTTCTATAATTTCCATTTTTTATAGTCCAGGATTCAATCATCAAGTTTCTTAGATCTGGTTGGTGACCAAAAGACTTTTTCATCACCTTAAACAAGGTTATGTTATTAGATCCTCTATCCAGGCCACCAATCCAAATACACACTTGCATTTGTTTATGCATAAACACCATATAATGCACTATTGCATCAATATCATCAGCTCGAGCCTTCTTATCCATCCTCATTTTTTAGACTTTTCGCACCTTTGCATTAGTTTTTGCAATGCCTCGGGGAGCCCATGAAAATCTAGGAGTCCATATCATCACCATTTCTATTACACACAACAAAAAATAAATAGTTAGTACACTCATGTAAAAATATATTGAACCTCATTTTAATAAAAAATAAGGACATCCACATAATATAAATTTTAAACAAATTTGAAAATTTAAGAAGGCAAAAAAATAATTTCATTAATTTTGAAAATAATTTTATTTGGAAAAAATCCAAAAATATTTTTTGGTCTTCAAAAAATTTTCAAAAATTGACCAAAAAATTATTAAAATTTAGAAAATCATTTTTAGAAAAATTTAACCTAATTTGGAGATCAAACGAGGGCTCATGCATCAGCAAGAGTGGACCTCAACGCCTCATGCACAACAAGCATACCACGCACTAGCTGAGGCATAGTGCCATGTGGTGCGATCCTAATAGGCCACGTGTCACCATGTCAGATCCTTATATGACATGTGGTGACCACTTATTATCCATGTGGATGCTAGTGGCATCCAGGTGGACTGACATGTGCCATATGACATCCATATGGATCCACATGTGCCACATGGTAGACCTTGATTAGACCATGTGTCAACATTGACACGTAGTAGCACCATAAACATGCCATGTGTCAACCTTTCGGTGGTCCACTAGTCAAAGTAACAAATCATCCTGACATATGGTGACATGTGCCACCATTATAGTGGTCTATGTGTCGTGCCTCTATTGGGCCATATGTCAGAGTGACTTTCACTTTGACAGTTGGCTTGCACATGAGGGACACGTGCCTTGTGTAGGTGTGGTGTGCATTCCATGTGTCACCCTAAAGGTAGTTTTTAGCATTTCGACTTCAATCGATGGGTGGTTTTTGGGGTCCAAGAACATGATAGGGAGGTCAAAATTGAAAAATATCGACTTTTAATTTATGGTTACAAACTTTTTACCTAATTTTCGGTGTACACATATAAAAAAATTCATATATTCAAAAATAGCATAAAAAACAAATAAAAAAATTAATTATGTGTTCATGTTACCTATTTAAATCTATCAATTTCATATAAATTATAGATCTGAAATTAAAACATGATATAATGTAAAAAATAAAGCTCTAATACCAATGTTAGCATTTATGCACCCAAAATAGAACAAACACAATAAATAAAGGTGAATGTATTTACCTCTTGAAGTGTAGATACCGTCGACACGAACGGAAGCATAAGATCTCTTGCATTCACATTAATGGCGAAGGTTTTTACCACAAGCACGCATGTTGGGAAAAAAGATGACCATTCTATAGTCTCAATGCCCCTTTGAGAGAAACAAGGAAGACGAATGGAAGAAAAAATTTTTTGACAGTTTTCGTAACCTCACTTAGGTTTTCCAAACCTATATTTATAGAAGTTGTAAAAGTTAAAACCCTAGTTCAACTCTTATTCCTATTTGAATGAAGAATCATTTATCTTAAACTAATTAGAATAAATATAATAGAGTTATGGGCGCACCCAAACTCTATCATTATTATAAATTGGTTAACCCAAATTTATTTTTTGAATGAAAATTTATTATTATTCGTGGAATAGTTACAAAAACAATATTTTAATACATTGATTCAATAAAGTAAATAACTTGGTAAATAATTAAAATGAGGTTTGAATTGCAACATTTTTATTTTTTCTTTTCATTAATATGCACTTTTTTATATCTTTTATTATTATATTTATTTTATATTTAAATATATTAAAACTCACAACTGTAGATTATCTCTATATATATTGCTACATGTATCAATAAATTGATATGTGATAATTTTTTTTAGTAAGTTTAAATAATATTGAATAATAAATAATTAAGACATGTATAAGGAATTCAGATTCCACAATTTACAATTGATTATTTGATTTAGACATTAAATTTTCAAATTTTTTTCAATTGAATTATAAAAAATCAAAACTTACAAATAAAATACTTATATTTTATAAAAATAATTTGTTACTTGTAGGACACATGCACAAGAAAGCTCGTATATATAAGGGGAATGTAAGAAAAAACATCTTTGGATATTAATAACTCTATATTTTTGTTCATTGCTAAATTAACCTAAACACACACACACACACACACATATATATATATAATAGTGTTAGAAAAATTTTACAAAACTACAATTCTTGATTTTCTATGACTATATTATAGCTTTCGTATCAACAAAAGTAGGGATGAGCATCAACTGATTAACCGGTTCATAAGCAAAAAATTAACTGGTTCATTAATATCGATTTTTTAAAATTAATTTTTAAAATTAAATTTTAAAATTAACAGTAAATCAGTCTATTATATTCGGTTAATTAGTCTATTAATTTTGATTTTTTTGGTTTGATTAACTAATATTTTTTAGTTAATCATTAAAATTTATAACATACAATTATAAAAAAAATTAGGCAAAATTTAATTCAATTTAAAATGTGAAAAATAAATCAAAATAAAAATCACAAAACAAACTAGCCAAAATTTATGTTCAATAAATTAATAGCTAATATTATAAAATGAATTTGATATGTTCGAAATTAGCATGCTTAATTCTAAGTAAAACAATAGATAATATTAAATACTAAAAAATATATTCTAAAATATAAAAATATAAATAAATGTTATTATGTTAAATAAGAACACTAAAATATTATGATAAAAAAAATAATGTACATAAAAGTTAATTGGTCACTGTATATAAATATTATTTTATATAATTAAAATGAATGAAATAATTTAAATATGTTTAAAAAAATAAATGAATTTTATTTGAAAAATAGAAAAAATTAAGGTATAAAAGTAAAAATATAATTTAAATATACTTTAAAATATTACTCTATATAAATTTTAGAGAGAAATAAACAAATAAAAAATTTCAAGACATATATATATATATAAATCGATTAACTGTTTGTACACACATTAACCGTGAACTAACGGTTAACTGATAACAAAATCATGAAATTAAAATTGAAAAACCGAATTGAAACTGAAAATAATAGTAAAATTAACCGAAATTGTCGAATTTTTTAAGTGTGAACCTAGGGATGATCATAGAGAGGGGAATCCCCATCCCCGGTAGGGAAACGCTCCTAATGGGGTGGAAAATTTCCAAAAATTTCACCTGTAGGAGCGGGAAAGGGGTAAAAATATTTTTCGACTTAGAATTCAGGATGAAAATGGGGATTGTGGTCCTTGTCCCAAAATTTTTTCGCTCCCAAATTTAGTAATTAAATTTAATGATATTTATATAATTTAGTTTTAAATTATATTTAATTTTAGTTTTGTCAATTGTTAAAATTTATATTAATTTGATTTGTAATTGAATTTATATTTTTTAATTATTAAATATTATATTTCAATTACAATTAATTATTAAATATTATATTTTAGTTATAATTGAATTTTTTAAAAAAATTAAATATTTTTTTCTGTGGATACGGGGACGGGAGGAATCCCCCCTTGAAATACTACAGGGAAGGGGAATCCCCGCCTCTACGCGGGGTAGTTGGTGGGGAGCCATTCCCTAGCCCTATCCCACCCCGTGAACATCCCTACATGGACTAAAATTGATAATCGAAATTAATAATATTTAAAATTCAAAATTGATTAAATTGGATCGATGAATAAAAAAATCAATTCGATTTCATTTTGATTTTTCGATTAACAGTTTTTATGGTTTTTTTTCTCAGCCTTGAACAAAAGCATATAAAACAAATTTCAGTAATTACATCTATAATATTACTATATTACTTTTTAGAATTGGATTTTAATTTTTATTATAATCAAAATGTGAAACTTATAATTTCATACTTTTGTGCAATTCTTTCACATGATGGGTTAGATTTTCTTATATAAAATTTGATATTTATTATAAAATATTATTATAATTTTTGTATATTTTAAATATTTTAGATTATATAATTAATAAAAAAATATATAAATATCTTTAAAATATAATATAAGATTGCGTCAGGTGAGGCTAATTTTGCGACTTATATGCAAAATCCAAGCTCCTGTTCACCAACTTTTGATCATATTTGAAGTGAAACAAACTTGCATAAAAGTATGAGGAATTTATATAGAATATCATTTTTTAACTTTATTTATTAAAAATACCTCCATCAATTTTTTAATTTTAAAAATGCCTTTTTTTAATTTTATGTTTTTAAAAATACCTCTTTTATTTTTAACCTTATTTCAGTTTTTCTTTTTTTTTTCTCCTCCTTCTTCTTAACGCTCCTAGTAGCTTCGCAATTCATTTTCCACACCTGCATTTTTCCCCTTCTTTTTCAAATCTGTGGTCGACCAACCAATGTCAGCATCGCCTTTCCCCTCTCGTTTGCTTCTTCGATTTCTCCTTTAGCGGGGGTAGTGGCTTTATCCTCCTTCCTCCTTCATTGTACTCTAATTTCTTTTGATAAATCGATCAACTGTGCTGATGTTGTTCCTCACATGAAAATTCCACTTTCCTTGCTAATTTTAGTTGAAAAATGGTAGAATTTGGATGAAGACCAAATTTTGGAAAAATTGATTTCAACCTAGGGATATGATTTATTTGGGTAAGATGAGTTCAATGCTTTCTATAAGCTTTTATATTTGTATAATTTAAGTAAATATTGTGTTAATTTGATTATTTGTAATGATTTATGAATTTTGGAAGATAAAAGAGAAGGATATTGAATGTGTTTTTGGAGTGAATGTTTGTAGGTTTTTGGAGTGAATGTTTATAGTTGTCTAGAATTATGGTTCCTTTGTAATAAAAAGTTGACATTTTTCAGCCACTTTTCTTACTTTTCTTTCACCTTTTTACAATTCTCATATTTCAAATTATTAAATCCTCCACTTGAGAGATTTTTGGTATTATAAAAAATTTAAGCTTTATAAGTTATTGAAATATCCGACTATTAGAGCAAATGCTTAGTTATTTTATTCATTCACTTTTGGTGATCCTTCAATACTTTTAAAGCATAAAGTACAGTGAGGTACAAGGAATTTTTAATCATGACATTTTTATATCATATTTTTACAGTAAATATTGGAGAAATATGGTGGTGGGTCTAAGGATCTAACACTTGATGCCATTTACTCTTTCTTTAGTTTAACACAATTTCTGATGAGGTTAGATTTTCTTTCTTTGCAGTTCTTTTTCCTGTACATTTTTTTTAAAAAGAAATAATAAAATTATCATTGAATCAGAAGAACTTTTTGATTCTGAGTTGAAGGATAGTGTATGGCTAAGTTCTTTGGTCATATTCATGTAATTGCAATCTAATTATCTATAATATTTGATTGTGGTTTGAATTCAGCTTAATTTTTACCAATAAAGACATTAAATTAGAGATAAATATATATCAGTTATGGAGCTTCCCCTTTTTCCCATCAGGGGTAGCACTAGATTATATCTAGTCTGAAATATTTGATCAGGTTAAATATTGTACTCTTGTCAATACAAGTTTATAATTCAAATGTTCATTTTCTTCATTCTAAAGAGACGCTCAATCTGGTAATAATTGGCCTTCAGTTTCTGGTGCATCTATCTTTTGTTAACTTCATTTGGAAATATGCCCTCTAATTGTTGTTTGTGAAGATATCTTTTCTTTGAGAGCTAAAAAATTAATAGTTCTATTTTGTAAGAAATTATGGTGTTGCTACTTCATTCTTATAACCATCTTTTCGAGATGGCATTATTCATTTATCAACTTTGTTGAGTTGTTTCTTCCTTTTGTTCTAGATGCCCAGCCTTTAGTGAGCTTTTACTTGTGAAATATTTCTCTTGAGCATCTATGCATGAATTTTATACTGTTATTTTGCTTAGAATTAAAAGATCTTATTCTCATGCTTATTTTGTTTTGTTAATTAAAAGTATTAACCAACCTCATGTTTAAATCAAAATGATGTGATAGAATGGAAGATATGGTAGAGAGTGGAGGTTTATTTGTTGTTTTTACTTTTTATGAATGATAATCAAAATTAAATTTTATTCTTGATTTTGGTATACTACTGGTATACGCTGGTATACCAAAATCCAAAATTTAGATTGTATTCTGAATTTTGGTATACCAACGATATATCAGTTATACTGGTGGTATACCAAAATTTAGAATTGAAATGGTATTCTGGAATTTGGTATACCACTAGTATACCTAAATTCAAAATAAAAGGTATACCAGGTATACTTTTTGATTTATCGGGTATAACACTGGTATACCAGTTTAAAAAAATTAAAATTATGTTATACATTTAAAAATACTAAATTAAATATTAATAATAGACTTTTTAACTATTAATTAAAGCTAAGAAAAGTGGATTACATTTCATGATAAGTGAATAAAAATATTAAATTCGGAATGTTCATGATAAGTGGATTACAAATGGAAAATGAAAATTATTTTCATATGGTTTGTATCTTTCCATGTACTAATGTTTATAGGGCACCAATAATGGATTATTATTTGACAATATATGTAAGTTAATTTAAAAAATGAAATTGATTTTAATTTGTAAGGTAAAATTTATCTTTTAATTGCAATTATCTTTTTGAGGATGGTTGTGGAAATTGTGTTTTTTATCCAATTCAAACATGAGTATTGGATTATAAATTAGTGGTTTAAAGTATTTTTATTTTAAATATTTTCAATTTTTTTGAAATTGGTATTTTTTGAAATTTGTATACCATCTACGCCACCTGATATATCAAAATCCAGAAAACAATTATAATTCTATTTTTTGGTATACCAGGTATACCTGCCGGTATAACATATTTCATAGAGTACACATGTTCTATTTTTTGGTATACCAGTTGGTATATTAGGTATACTAGCCGGTATATCATATTTTATACAGTACACATGTTCTATTTTTTGGTATACCAGATATACCAACTGATATACCATATTTCATAGAATGTACATGTTCTATTTTTTGGTATACCAACCGGTATACCATATTTCATAGAGTATACATGTTCTGTTTTTTGGTATATCAACCAGTATACCATACTCCATATTATATATATGTTCTATTTTTTGGTATACCAAAATTCAGAATTGAAATACTCTTGATTTTTTGGTGTATTCGAGGGTATACCAAATTATGGAAATGAAATACTCTTCTATAATCTTAGAGCAAAGGTAAAATCATATTAACTTGAAATCACTAAAAAATTTTGATGGAAAAATCAGAAAATTCTGAATTAATTAAACCGTGAATACTAAATTCAAGCAATTTAACTAATTTTATATATATGCATTAAGTAAACTAGTTGTGAATAAAATGATGCATACAGTAATTTTATTATGGGTAACATTAATTATAATTTTATTAGATTGTGAAATGGTCTTAACAATATATTGATATATATAATTTCAGATAGAGAAGGCTAAGATGCGCTTGGAAAAATGGGATGAGAAGAAGACAAAATCTGAAAAATGTTGTATTACATGTGTGTCGTTTTCATATGCTTAATACATGTGAAGAGAGATGGATCAAAATTTTGGCGTTCAGTCGTTCAAGTATATATGCTCAACAAAAATTATTTAAGTGCATGCATAGTTGCAGTGATTGGAGCCAACATTAATTACTTAACCATTAACCTAATCATAAAATATGCATTTTATTGGCATACTTCCTGCAATGATACAAATTAAAATTAATTAAATTACTAAATTTCAAATATTGAATGTAATAAATGTTATTCGATTTCAATATATTTTTATTAAGAAAAAAAAGAGAAATATAAACAAGCTGACGAAATTTTTTGATAAAATGATGTAATTTATATTATATAGCAATCAATTGCATACCTAGCATCTTTTATGTGAGCTGCCTGCTTGGAATGTAATGCATAATCTGTAAAAATCAAATCCGATGTCGGCAGCTGATTCATTTGGGTTGATAGTTGCAGTGGTTCGACCAGCACTGAAGAGAAGGACTGAAATGGGTAGTTCTCATTTTGGTTTCGTAGTTGCGTTGGAATTTTGTAGGTAAATGTTCTATTATTTTTGGAGTATTGTAATGGTTAAGAATTCTTATATGTATTCATGGCCTTAGGAAGTACTATTTATTTTATCGAAAGATTGCTATATATTCTGAGGGTTATGTATGTTTTCTGGATTAGGATGTTACTCTGGTATTATGCTTCTTGTATGTATATGATTTTTTAATTAAAAATACTGGAACACTCCTAATTAGTCTTGATAGGGTTGCAGAAATTAATGCATTTGCTTTAATGGTCAACTCTTGATTATTATATTATATGAAATTTTAAATTACTGCAGACACCTGGATCGTATATTCAAAAGCTTTTGTTTATTAGTATTTTTTTTTTGAAATTTGTATATTGTTATTTAAAAAAGTATCCTTCGTTCAGAAATATATTTATCTCATGGATCATTTTAGGAATTCTATGTAAAAGTTACTAAATCTTTAGGAAATATAATTATCATAAATATTCACTCATCATCATAATTATTTGGATCTTGAATAAATAATTTGCTACATAATTAAAACTTAAATATACTTACTTGATGCGGAATTAGCCATTATTGTGGAGAGAATTGAATCCAATCGATCCTTCTTTATAAATTGATTTCTCTCCCTTAACCCTAATTTTTATGTAACGGAGAATTTTGATGGAAAGAAATTTGCGTGAGTCTGTTTTTAACCCTAATAGGTGGAGAGAGGACCAATTTATATATGTGTAACCTTAAATCTGGTACGTCCATCAAATACCAGAATCAATGGCTAAGATTTATTCCACTATTAAATAGAGTCCTTAATCAAATAGGAAACTTAATTAAATTAGCAGTAAAACTAATTTAAATAACTTAATTAAAATATGGCCCAATCGGACCACATTCTAATATTCTCCCACTTGGTCCGACAGTTCATGACATTAATATTTAATAGTGTAAACATTAGGCGCGCATAAATAAATCTTATAATGCCATCATAATTAACCATAATATAATAAACCACATAGTGAGAGTTATGGCGGTCATACACTTTCAAATTGCATACTTCCTTCCATATACTACTGCACTCGTAACCTATCATATTAGGTCACATAAGATATATATAAACAACATAATGTCCACTTAATTGTCTAAAAAACACTTGATTTCTTGTGCATAACATTAAGTGTATACAAACATAAGGAACAAGAAACAACTTAATAAAGTCAAAAACATATCACATTAATGAGTTCAAGAGTGTTATAACCTCATCATGATCAATCATCAGTACAACCAAGACCCATTCTATGTACATGTTCTTTAAATGTCTTTGGTTGTAAACCTTTTGTTAGAGGATCTGCAATCATGAGATCTGTTCTAATATGTTCAATACACACTCTATGTTTCTGAACCTCCTCCTTAATAGCAAAATACTTTAATTCCATGTGTTTAGCACCTCTGGAATATTTATCGTTCTTGGAGAAGAAAACTGCAGCGAAATTATCACAATAAATTTTCAGCGACTTGGTAATGGTGTCGACAACCCCAAGTCCTGAAATAAAGTTCCGCAGCCATAAGGCATGAATTGTAGCTTCATAACAGGCTACAAACTCAGCTTCCATGGTGGATGCAGTAATGACAGATTGTTTGGCACTTTCCATGAAATTGCCCCTTCTGCTAATAGGAACAAATAACCAAAAGTTAATTTTCTACTGTCAAGACATCCACCAAAATCTGAATCTGAATATCCAATCACTTCTAATTGATTAGATCTCCTAAATGTGAGCATATAATCCTTAGTTCCTTGAAGGTATCTCATCACTTTCTTTGCAGCTTTCCAATGATCAATACCAGGATTACTTTGATATCGGCCTAGCATTCCAACCGCAAAGCTAATATCTGGCCTAGTGCAAGTTTGCAAGTACATTAAACTGCCGACGACAGATGCATATGGAATATTTTCCATTACCTTACGTTCTATATCATTCTTTGGACATTGCATAAGACTAAATTTATCCCCTTTCTGTAATAGGACAATACCTGCTGAACAGTTGTTCATATTAAATCTCTCAAGAATTTTCTCAATATAAGCTTTCTGGGACAATCCTAATAATCCTTGTGATCTCTTTCTGAATATAGAAATTCCAATCACATAGGATGCCTCTCCCATATCTTTCATTTCAAAATTCTTGGAAAGAAAATCTTTAGTCTCATACAAGATGCCCAAATCATTTGCAGCAAGCAAAATATCATCAACATATAGAACTAAGAATATAAACTTACTCCCACCGATCTTCCGATAAATGCATCGATCAACAGTGTTTTCATAAAAACCGAAAGATGTGATAGTATCATTGAACTTAATATACCATTGTCTGGAAGCTTGTTTAAGTCCATATATTGATTTCTTAAGTTTACACACCATGTGATTCTTTTCTTCTATGGAAAAACCTTCAGGTTGATCCATATAAACTTCCTCCTCTAGATCCCCATTAAGAAAGGCTGTTTTCACATCCATTTGATGTAACTCTAAATCGTATTGAGCTACTAAAGCCATGATAATTCTTAATGAATATTTCTTTGAAATAGGTGAAAAAGTCTCTTTATAATCAATGCCATCCTTTTGAGTATAACCCTTGGCAACAAGTCTAGCTTTATATCGTTTGATATTGCCATTCGAGTCACGTTTAGTCTTAAAGACCCATTTACATCCAACTCGGTTGGAACCTTCTGGCAATTCGACGAGATCCCAGACATTGTTTTCAGTCATTGATTTTAACTCATCTTTCATGGCATCAATCCATTTATCAGACTTATCACTGTTAATGGCTTGTGAAAATGAAACAGGATCCTTGTCAATGCCACAATCATAATCCGACTCTTGCAAATAAACCACATAATCATCCGAAATAGCTGACCTCCTTGCCCTTATAGGTTTGTTTAAGGCTATTCCTTGTGGTTCATTTACATCAATTTGTGGTGGGTTAGGTTCTTCATGGGGCACTTCTTCATTCAAATGTTGTTCATCATTATTTTGTTTTTGCAATTCTGGAACAACATTTGGAACAATTGTGGATGTAAGAACATTTATAGGTAATAAAACATTAACCTTTAGTTCATTAATATCCACAATTTGTTTGTTAGTACTCCCACTAACTTCACCATTCTCAATAAATTTGGCATTGCCTGTTTCAATGATTTTAGAACTATGGTTTGGACAGTAAAACCTATACCCTTTGGATTTCTCAGGGTAACCAATAAAGTAACCACTAACAGGTCAATAATCCAATTTCTTTTCATGTGGATTATATACTCGTGCTTCTGCTGGACAACCCCAAACATGCAGGTGTCTTAAACTAGGTTTCCTTCCAGTCCATAACTCAAAAGGAGTTTTAGGAACTGCTTAACTAGGAATCCTATTCAGCAAATACACTGCAGTCTTAAGTGCATACATCCATAAAGATTTGGGTAATGAGGAATTACTCATCATACTCCTAACCATATCAATTAATGTTCTATTTCGCCTTTCTGCCACACCATTTTGTTGAGGTGTGCCTGGCATAGTATACTATGCACATATGCCATGTCTTTCGAGGAATTTTGCAAATGGACCTGGATTTTGTTTCTATTCATCATACTTTCCATAATATTCACCACCTCTATCAGACCTCACTATTTTCACTTTCCTATCTAGTTGCCTCTCAACTTCATTAACAAATACCTCAAGGGCATTTACAGCTTGAGATTTTTCTTTAAGCAAATAGACATATCCATAACGTGAAAAATCATCTATAAAGGTGATAAAATACTTTTCTCCACTAAAAGATGGAGCATCAAAAGGTCCACATATATCGGTGTGTATTATTTCAAGAAGCTGAGTACTTCTTGTGGCTCCTTTCTTGTTATGTTTGGTTTGCTTTCCTTTAATGCAATCCACACATAAACCAAGATCCGTAAAATTTAGATTTGGTAAAATCTCATTCTTTACTAATCTTTGCAGTCTTTCTTTGGATATATGACCCAAACGTTTATGCCACAAGTAAGCAGAGTTTTCATTTGCCATACTACGCTTAATTCCAATATACTGATGAACACACATCAGGGATGCAGAGAAATTCATATCAAGTTTCAATTTATATAAACCATCTACATGGATTCCAGAACCAATAAGGGAATCATTTTTATTAAATAAATTGAAATATTCATTTCCAATTCTGAAAGTAAACCCACTAACATCAAGTTTCGAAACATAAACTAAATTTCTAGAATTTGAAGGTACATAGAGAGTTTGTAATAGATCCAAGTGACATCCAGTATCTAAAACAAGTTGGTAAGTCCCTATGCCTTCAATTGGGGCCTCATTCGGTTGCCCATAAATAAGAAATTCTCATTTGGGTTTATGCTCTGGATTGTGAGGAATCCCTGCAACGTATTGGAAACATGAGTAGTGGCACCAGAATCCAACCACCAAGTATTAGAAGGAACTTCATATAAGTTTGATTCAAAACATACAAAAGCATTCAAAACATATAAGTTCGAACCAAGCTTTACGTTTCAGGCAATCTTTCTGATAATGTCCTTCCTTCCTACAGAAATGACATTTATCTACCTTCTTTTCCTTCTTATCATCACTGACCTGAATAGCTTTAGCAGGTCCTTTCTTCTTAAATTTCTTGGATTTTGGTTTGAAAACTTTACCAACTCCTTGACCTACTAAATTTACAGAATGAACTCCTTGTGCCTTTAGTCTCGTTTCCTCTTGAGTAAGCTTACTGGCCAATTCATTAACATTCCACTTATCCTTCATAGTGTTATAGTTAATTTGAAAAGGACCATACTCTGGAGGTAATGAGTTCATAATAAATTGTACCAGAAAGGAGTCATCCACTGCCATACCCAGGGTCTTAAGTCTTGCTGCAATATTAGTCATATCAAGGACATGTTGCTGCATGCTTCGCAACCCATCATACTTCATGGTCGTGAGTTCAGCCATTAAGGTCCTTGCAAGCGACTTATCAGCGAAACGAAAACGCTCTTCCACAAGCTTAAGGTATTCCTTAGCTGTCACACTTTCTAGAAGAGTAGACTTAATGTTGTTGGCAATAGTCATTCACATAAAACTTAAGCATAATCTATTAGATTTGTCCCATGCTTTATGTTTCAACTTCTTAGCCTCATTGCTCGTATCAGTAATGTCAGTGGGCTTTTCCTCTAATAGTGCCAAGTCAATATCCAATACACCTAAGTGGAAATTGACTTGTTCACGCCATTCAGAGAATTTTAAACCATTAAAGACAGTAATAGCAGAAGCATGCGAATGTAGGGAAACAACTGTAAACACATAAATGCTCATTAAATCAATAAATTCAGATAATCAAACACATAAAATATATTGTGGGTTTCCTTTGGGTAAACACAACAATATATGCACATCATCATCATCATAATTAGAATACCATTCAAACTTTATAAGGTAATTAAATATATCCTATCAAATATATATAGTATCTTTGGATATCTATAATACACTTGACAGAAAATATTAAATTCCTACTTTATGATTCTTAGTTACAGAATATCAATTTACCTTTGGGTAAATCCTTAATTTCTATCAACTAATAAATTAAAATAAAATTTCATAAATTATATGACCACACATAAAAAATTAGTTCGGCCACTTTGGTGACTAACAAACTAATTTAATCTTAATGTCATATAATTAAATAATTATAACCTTAAAACAATTAAGACATCATAATACCCAAAAGATCAATCTGGAATAAAACTTTACATAAAGTCAAATATATAATTAAAAGATCAAATTGAAAGAAATATGAACTTTAGGTGTTGAATTGTCTAGAATGACAATTTTATGGATCAAAAGGTAATTTGCCATAAACAATAAAAACTTAATCTCACGCCATTCATTCCCAATAAATTGAAAACTACGAATATATATGTGGTCATGTGAAACTTAATCTCTCTCATTCATTCACAACTTTCGTCATATATAAATAATTCTTTGTGTAAGAATTCTCATTGAATTTGGAATGACATTATGGCATAAATTCTATCATGGTTCTCTTAAAAGATGCGCTAATGCATTGCGTCATGTGATAGAATTCTAATTGAATTCAAACAAAGACACAACCAAAAACAATAAGTGGCTTCGGCCACAAATCAATTTTTTTTAGGGAAAAATTAATCTTGATAAAAACCCTAAATTCATAATCAATATCCATTAATATCAACAAGATAATCATCATCATAACACATAATCAATCATAATATATGAACAAATTATTTATTTAGAACCTATGGCTCTGATACCACATGTAAAAGTAACTAAATCTTTAGGGAATATAATTATCATAAATATTCACTCATCATCATAATTATTTGGATCTTGAATAAATAATTTGCTACATAATTAAAACTTAAATATACTTACTTGATGCGGAATTAGCCATTATTGTGGAGAGAATTGAATCCAATCGATCCTTCTTTATAAATTGATTTCTCTCCCTTAACCCTAATTTTTATGTAACAGAGAATTTTGATGGAAAGAAATTTGCGTGAGTCTGTTTTTAACCCTAATAGGTGGAGAGAGGACCAATTTATATATGTGTAACCTTAAATCTGGTACGTCCATCAAATACCAGAATCAATGGCTAAGATTTATTCCACTATTAAATAGAGTCCTTAATCAAATAGGAAACTTAATTAAATTAGCAGTAAAACTAATTTAAATAACTTAATTAAAATATGGCCCAATCGGACCACATTCTAACATTCTATTCTACTACTAGTGATATTCCCTAGCTTAAGAGAAGAGAATTGGATTAATTAGGCATCATAAGCGATTTCGCATTTAGTTTCTTTTACCTTAGTATCAATTAGTATTATATATAAGTGGTCCTTGATGTTGGAGAGGGAGAGGAGAGGGAGAGTTTGTGTTAAATGGTGTATTTTAAAAAAGTGGTATGTTTAAAAATGAAAATTAAAAAAAAGGTAATTTTAAAAAGGAAAAAAAGGGGTATTTTTAGGAGAGCTCCTTTTTTTGGGTATTTTGTGAAATTCCCTAAAAGTATATGTCTAAGCCTATAAAAATTGCCTAGTGGGCCGAGCGAATACCCAATTGTAATTTTTAAATAGATTTTCAAAATTAAATCTTCAAGACTAAAAATCATAAGTTTTTTTTTTAACGGTTGGACATTAGGATTCAAATATAAGCAATTTTTTTACTCTTATTTTCTCTTAATACAATAAAAATATGTAAATATAGGATGCGCATTGTCTTATGACATTAGAATTATAATCAAAATAATCTTACACACATAGAGGGTATATGCAAATGAGAGATTGTGTTTCACTGTTATTGCATACTTTTATATAAATATTGTTTTTATTGACATATCTACGGACAAGTATGTCTATATAAACACTCAAACGAAATCATTTCATAAAATTTGATGAGTTTATACTATGAAATTTTGATGAGTTTATACATACATATGTATTTACATATGAATATAAATGCATGTAACATGTACATACATACATGTGTGTATATAAACAATGAATAATTATATTGTTCAATTTATTTAACAAATTAGTTAATATAAAATGATATTTTAATTGAGTTTTCTGTATAATATGTGCTCATAATATTATTTTAGTAAATTTTTATTTTTAAATTTTCATATATTATTATTAAAATTTAAAAATAGTCGAAACATAGTGATATTTGAAAAAAAACATAACATTAAAAGTTGATTCCATAATTTAAAAATCAACACTTAGTCTAATTATCTTTATCTTAACATTCATAACTCTAAAGATGGATAAAGTTTCATAACAAAGCAAATTGGCTTTGGATAATTAGATAAGGATATAAATATCTTTATCTTAATAGAATTATCTCATCCTATTTCAAAAGAGTTTGAGTTATATTAGAAAAATTGGTCTCTAGTATAAGGTACTATAATGAGAAGTCAGTTTCTATAGAGAATACCAAAAAGAACACATAATATAATAGAATTTAAAATTTCTATATTCTCCCTCTCATATCTTCAATAGCTCCAAAGGGCTTTTAGGCTATGAAACAGTTGTTGTTATCTCACTTCAGTTGCCTGTGGATAAAAGACTTGCCAGTGACATAAATTAGATCCTCTCTTCTGCTACTCGAGTTTACTGCACTACAAGAGGTAAATGTCCTCTTTATAAATATAACATGTTATATCCTAATTGCTTTACCGTGTATAGAAAATTATAACATTAGTATTAGAGCTTAAATAATTTGCATCCTGGTATGTGCTTAAAATGGATATATTTTTTATTTATAAAAAGGTAGATCTACAAAATTGTATATATGTACACTGTGTTTTGAGTCAAAGGACATAAGTGTCCAAAATGCTAAAATTGGAGTTGGCATTTGACATTTTTGACCTCAACATTAGAATCACAAACCCTGAAAATCCCTTAACGACTAGAGCTTGATAGTTGAAATTCACAGGAAAAGCAGTGCATTGAAAGTATGTGCCACCATATGTAACATGCATGCAAATGGGTAGTGATCTATACACACATAAACATGTGTCAAATGATGTATCATTATGAAACGTGGTCGAATAGGGGGAAGACAGGTGGAAAAAGATGGCCATGACATATAGCAATAACAGGCCACTTGAATGCCATATGGTCACTAAGTGGACCAACTAGAACTTGTCATGTGTCATTATAAAGGCCTGACATGGCAACACGTGTATGAACACATGGTTTTGCACCATATGACAAAAATTCATTAGCCGTATATAAGGGTGCATGAATGTGTCTAAAACTTTTCCATCGGTGTGTGGAGGAGTGTGAGGCTACCTCTAACCACTAAATCTACCGCATTTTTTTAGACAATTTTTTTTTGTAAATTTTTTTATTTTTTTTGAATTTTAATAAATTTTTTAATAACCAAAAAATAAGTTTTGGATTTTTTCATAATAAATATTTTTTGAAAAATTATAGAAAATGTATTATCTACCTTCAGATATTTTCAAAATTAATTGAAAAATGTTTTTTCATGTGAATTTTTCTTTACTTTTTTATTGAAATAAGTTTTAATCATATGTCTTTATATATGAGTGTATTACCCCTTAAATTTATGTAATTGTTGCAGATGGTAATGATAAAGATACCTATTCTTCCAAATACTCCTTATGAGGTTGCTCTGACTAATGTAAGAGTGCAAGAAGTTTGGAATATTAAAATGCATAGGAGGATTTGAGGTGATGACATTGATGTAACAGTGCATCATATAGTTTATATACAAAAACAAATGTAAGATTGCATTTGGATTGGTGCTCTAAATCTGAGGAAGGAAGATTGATTATTCAAAGTGATGTCTGAAGGATAGAGTCTTAATTATTCAAAGTGATGACTGATTCCTTCAGAAACCATCAAAAGCTGATGAATTTAATGAAACGTAATTGGTTTATAGGAGATAGATTTTTAGAAAATATATTATCTAGTTTTTTTAGGTTTTCCAAAAGGGGAGTGTTGAGGAGCAACATTAAATCTGTGATGGTCTTGAGGAGTGGACATAGAGTATATCATCTATGGCTTCATTAATGAACTTATGAGTTACCATAAAGATTGATGAAGATGGTCAAAGTAACAATCCCTGAAACTAAAATGATTTTACAAAACCTAAACTTCTAGTATAATTGATATAAGTATAATTTTAGTTAACATTTTTCCTAGATAGGATTTATATTTTCTATTATTATTAGACATTAGTGTCTTAATATTGAATTATTAGATTCTTATTGATTGAATAAATGTGTTTAATATGACTATGTGATGACTTTTAACTTTATAATAAATGTATTCATTTAATTGTTAATTTCTTTGCAATATTTTATGAGTAAAATGATTGTATAATTATTAAGTTGAGACTTAATTAATCAAACCAATAAAATTTCCCTCTTAAGTTTGAATATTTAATATCCAATAATTAAGATTTACTCTGCATAAAATTTAAACTTATAAGGTTAGACATTAAAACTTATAAGATCATTGGATACTGTAAGTAGCCTTTTTGAATTTGAGTTTGATAGAAAATTTTACTAGGCTATTATTTTGAATGTATGGTAAATTGCATGTTTCTCCTAATCTCCTTTAATAATGTGCAACCTTATTCCATTAGAGATCAAATGATCTAAATGGCTACTGCTTGTAAGTCATTACCACTAAGCTAAACAAAGATCTGAAGCTGAACGGTGCTAATTATAAAATCTAGAGTGTGAAGATCCAGTGTGCACTTGAAGAATAAGAGGCTCTAGAACCCTTAAGTTCAGCTACGACTGAACCTAAAGATGGCATAATAGCTCAACATAACAAAGATCGAGAGCCTATGTGGCATGGATTATGATATCGCTAGGCAGTTTCGCAAGTATCGAAATACAATGGATTTACGAATCACTTTATGGGAGAAGTTTGGAGGTGTGTCTCTAACTAAACTCCGATCATTGACAATCAAATTTGATCCTTATTAGAAGAAGTTTGATCATACGACACGAAAACATCTAAGTGAGATCAAAAATATGATAAGCGAGCTTAGTGAGGCTGGGCATAAGTTGACTAATGAGCATATCCAAGCTGCTATTCATTCCTTACCTAAAAGTTAGAAGTATATGAAGATGCAACTAACTCATATGGATAGTATAAATATATTTGAGGATGTTGCTCATCATTTGGAGCTTAAAGAGGACCGTTCGACAATAATTAAGGTCAACACCAAAATGCATATGGTAAAATCCCCATTATAGTGGAATAAGTTCTAACTAGAATAAGAGAAAAAATTTAAAAAGACAAGATAAAGAAAAAGCTTGAGAGCCTAAAAATTAAAAAGTAAACTAGAATAATAAGAGGTCTAAAAGCAAGAAGAAGATGAACATTTTAAGAGTAAAATATTTCAATTACCAACAGAAAAGACACTATGCAAAATTGCATTGTGCCTAAAAATGTACACTATACTAACTCAAGAGTGATAAAATTTATGTATCTAGTTCTGTATTTCTAACTAAAATTCATCCTTTATGGATGATAGATTCAAGAGAAACAAACCACATAACAAAGGATAGAGATGCCTTTGTCAAATTCTATCAATTTCGAGTAGAGCTAAATGGATTTGTGTGGAAAATAACACCATAGTTACAGTTTAAGGGATGGGTATGTGTAGATTAGTCTTGTTTGAAGGCCGAACCTTACTCTTATATGATATACTTTACGCCAAAGATATTCATAGAAATTTAATTTTTGTTTTTGCTTTAATTATACCTTATTTCGATTTATTTTTTAAAGATAACAATGTATGCTTGTGCTTGGATGATATTTTTTTATGGTTCTGGTTTTATATCAAATGATTTTATTATTATGGTTATCAATCCTGACTAAATGAATAAAACTAGTCTTTCTTTAATTTCTTATTCTTTACATGGTTATGAGAATAATGTGAAACTGTGGCATGCTAAATTAAACCACATCAAGCAATTGTAAATGAGTAGGTTAGCCAAAGTGGGTTTGTTAAGTGACTTAAATAAGTTTGAATTGCCTACTTGTGAGCATTGTCTGAAAGAAAAATTGGTTAAAAAATCATTCAAAAAAGGTAATAGAGCTTAATTTCCTTTGTGGTTAATTCATTCTGATGTATATGGTCTAATGAATATAAGGGCAAGGCATAATGCCTACTATTTCATCATATTTATAGATGACTATACTAGGTATGGTCATGTCTATTTTATTTCTCACAAATCAGAAGTATTGAGTTGATTCAAGAATTATATGAACTCAATTAAGAATCAATTAGACATAAAGATTAAAGCTTTAAGAATTGACCAGAGTCGAGAATATCTTTCAGATGCATTTAAAGATTTATGTGATGAATAGGGGATTAAACAATAATTGTCCATTCCCAGAACTTCGTAACAAAATGGTGTTGCATATAGGAGAAATAAAACTCTCCTAAATATGATTAGATCTATGATGGCAGAAGCAAATTTGCTAATCTCCTATTGTGAATATGCTTTATTGACTGCCATATATATTCTAAACCATATGCCCTCTAAATCTGTCATAATCATTTTTTATGAGTTATGAACTGGTGGCCATTTACGACTTTAGGGTTGTGCTGCTTATGTCCATGACACCTTTAGTAAATTTGGACAAAGAGGTAAAAATAATATCTTTGTTCAATATTCTGAAGTATCAAAAGAATATATTTTCATAGGTGAGCAAGAGAATGGCACAATGACAGAATATCATTACATAAGGTATATGATAACACCCTAAAATAATCAAAGTTACAAGGCTTATTAGCTAAGAGGCCCAAGATCTAAAGCCTAGCAGGTGCCTCTCTTCTCCAACCTGCATAAGAAATGAGGTTGCTCGATCAGACGGGATCTCTCTAATGTGACAAGGTCGCCTGACACATGCCACTGTCAAAGTCACCAATGCCTATGCCATAGGCCATACCTGCTTCAAAGTAGGTCAACTATTAAAAAACACTATTCAACATTTTCGGGCACTATAAATAGCAGGTTTATTTATATAGAAATGGAACTTTTTCTCTCTCTAAATATATGTATATTTTCTCTCTAAAAGCTTTTTTCTAATGACTAGTTTAAGCATCAAAGTGCTAACGTCTGAGATAATCGGGCAAGCATCTTTTGTAGGGCTCGACACCTCCATGCCGATCCAAATTTACACACTAAAGCATGTCTACTCCACTATTCTATTCAAAAATAATTTACTTCTTTTCTGTGATACTTTAAAATTTATCATTTAGTGCTTTTATTGAGAGCCGATGGCTGAGCAAAAACACTTGCTCCTCATATCTCCAGAAAGAATATGAACTCGAAATCATAGAGAGAAAGGTCAATAAATAAGAAACACATGAAAGTCTTCGAGACTACATGGGAATCGTAGAGAAAAGATTAGCAAATGAAAATCTTATAAAAGTCCCCGAAACTACATGGTAAACATATGGATGAAAAAAATAAAATTCGGGACCAAAAGAAAGCAAAAGGCAACACATCGGGTCCAAAAGGAAGCAAAATGTCTTCCTTTCAAAGCAATGTGCAACAGGCACAAGAGACTTATAAAACTAGCCTACTGGGAAATATATTAGGCGAAGGAAACGATAATCCCTTCTCTTATCTCCAGAGAAACCAACAGAAAGAGCGTGAAAATTCTTAGGCAGAGTATCCTCTTCCTTTCTCGCGTAACATTTTGTTACATAAAGCAACACACTCTCTTATGCTTCAAAGAAAGAAAGCAGCACATAAGGGGAAAATTGTCCTCGATGAGATAAGATCCTGTCAGATTAAAAGAAGAATAAAAAATCAAACAAGTATGCTCTCTCACCAGATCGAAGCAAAAGCCTCAAGAGGAGGAAGTTAAATGAGAGAAAAGAAAAATGTCAAGTCTAAAGAAGAACGAAATAGTATGCCCAAGTCTAAAAGAAAATGAAACCTCTTTCCTTTAAGACATTACAGAGGCATTGCCATAATGAAGACAGGATGATATCGTAAGGCGACCCTCTTTCCCATCTTAACGTCAGAAAAGGAAGAAAGTATCAAAGGAAAAAAAGATGCAAAGGATCCCATTGATAAAGAGATACCTGCTAATTAACGAGCTCATAAATGAAACATTTGATCATAATTCAAATGGTTGGTGAAGCCATCCTGTGGATAAAGACAACTAGAGCATAGGTTGTCATTTTAGAAAAATTTAAAGTTAAAAAGGCCTTAAAAGTCAAGGCAAAAATGGCTCTAATGATGCATATCTCCTAGAAAATAATTTGTACATATAGTTTTCTGATAGAAACATTGATGAAAATATTTAGTTATCCCAATTGAAAAATTGATAAAAATGTTTAGTTATCCCGATCAAAAGATCTATAAAAATGTGTAACTATCTCGATCGAAAGATCGATGAAGTTTATCATTTTTTTGATTGAAAGATCAATGAGGTTTACTATTGTCCCGATCGAAAGAATGATGAAGCTTATTGTTACCTCAATCAAGCGATTGATTTTATAGAAAGATTGGTAAGATATTTGTTGTGAGATCAAGAGATCAAATAACTCAGTTGCTTTACCGGTTGAAACTTTTTCTGTATGCGCTCATCAGTACTAGATATTGATAAGGACTTCACAAAAAGGGAAAAACGTACTTGCCATTCCTATTCTTCCACCAGTAGAACTAAAAGGAATTTAGGGAAATGCCACGAAAAGTAAAAAAATTGAGTCATAACAAAATATTTTAGAATAAATTTATAAACATGAGATAATATTTTAATATGAAGTTCACGATAAATGAAGTACAGTACAGGTATTTACAAGGTATAAAAGAAGATAAAGTTCATTAAAAAAGCGAGGATCATTATAAAGCAACAAGGGCTTACTGAATACATTTCTAAAAAAAAGAAAGGAGAAGAAATAAAAACAAAACAACTACTCCTAAAGCCCTCTCTATTAGAATATCATGAGGAAAATTAGAAGAAAGCATACTCCTACAACCACAAGCTGTTGCTTCAAGACCGGCTCTCATTAACTAAGATGTTGCAAATATCTTTCACTTGTGGCACATCAAAACCTAAAAATTGAAAAAGGACTAGCCTTGGCTTGAGAAAATGAGGATGAAAAAAGCAGTAGAAGATAAAGCCTGTATCACCTGTTGCAGCAGGCGATATAGGATTGGGTAAATCCCAGTAATTCATTTCTTTTCCTAAAATGGAGGAGTTTGAAAATAAATATTAAAAGGGGATCAGGAGGTTTCATGGTGGAAGGAAAAATGGAATAAGAAAAATTAATGGCAAAGCAAAGAAACAAAAGGTAGATCGAAGTACAAAATACAAAAAATAAGGCACCTGTTTATAAAGCCCTCACAATGTCTCAAGGGCATTGATGAAAATGCCATATGTTAACCCCCATTAAAGAAGGATCGTGAATTGAGGCAACGAAGGAGGAAACAAACCGTCACAGTCCAAGCACAGAAGGCAAAGCAGCAGCCATAAAAAATAACAAAATGACATACCTTAAGGAAATTAAAATTTGGTCTGGCTGGAAAAAAAGCTAAATAACATGCCTTTATTTATGCTTGTTTCAATCCATGCAATTCTTCCTAAAAGAATTTACACCAAGTTTAGTGGCGCATCAGAAATTGGAAAATTAAAGAGAATCCACCATGGTTTAAGAAAAGCTAATTCGAAAAAAGCAGCAAAAGGCAGGGGACGCACCAGCCATTTAACAAGTGATACCCAGAGGGACAAATGACAATCAAAAAGCTCCGTTAGAAAATTTGAAAGAGTGGAAGAAAAATAGATAGATAAGTGTTCAAGGGTCGATCGAAAATAGCTAATCGATTAAAGCTGGCATTTTTGTGAAAGCAATACGATACAGGGGATATAAAACCCCTTCTAAAAATAAAAAATGACCGGTTACACAAGTAGATATTGGAAGGCAACCAAGAGCTATCCGATCGGATTGATAGGATCTTTAGTCCCATCAATCCACTGACATGCTACAGAACCCAAACCTCTAACTTGCTCTGTAATGGTTTGAACGTCGAGTTAACAGTGAATAGTATTTTCTGATAGTGAATAGTATTTTCAAGCTGAAAAGTACATTCGAAGGTGGAAAATATTTTATTTGAATATCAAAAAATATTGATCATGGGTAGTTCGGGGTTAAAATTTGAAGTGAATTTGAGGTCAAATAGGCCTCTAAAAGTTAAAAATACGAAAAATTAATCGGTTCGATTTGAATAGTATTAGGTTGACTTAAGTTTGATCGAGCAGTTGAAAATAGCAAATGAAGTCTAAAAATTATCAAAAATTGCATACATGCCTAAAATAATGTGTAGATTATTTTGGTTGCAAAAATTAAATTTTTTGATAGCATCGGTATTGGTTAAATTGGATTGATCTGATTGAATTGAACCAGTAACTGACTTTGATTAGGCTAAAATTTTGTGTACAGCCTATTTTTTATGTGATTAGAATGATGGAATCAATTTTAAAGTGATTTGAAGTTGAAAAGTGAGATAATTATAGGAAAATGCCATAATAGACTTAATTTCGACTTTTGGGCCTTAAGTGAGCGGGCCTTAGTTCCAACCTACTTTGGACCACATATAAAAGGGAGGAGGCAGATATTTTGGAGATTCAAACTCATCTCCTTCAGCTTCTTCTTCTCCCTTCAAGGCCGAAACCACCATAACTCTTCTCTTTCATTTATTTCAATCTTTTTCTCTCATTTTCTCACCCAAATCCAAGCATAAGAAATACTATTCTGCATCTTTAGTTGGTTATTCAAGCCTCTATCCTTTGATTAGAGGAAAAGAAGCTAGAAAATCAAGTGAAAAAAGCTTTAGGTGTCATTTGGAGGTAAGTGAAATTCTTGGTTTTAATTTCGTTTTAAGGTGCCTACTAGTAATTTAGGGTGTCTAGAGTTCAATTTTTAGGTTAATTTAAGCATTTAAGATAAAAAAAAATTAAGGTTTTTTATGAAGAAAATTTTAGCCATGTTAGGGATTCAAGGAGAAGAACAAGTTTCCAAAGCAAAGGGAAAGGAAAAGAAAGTCTAGGAAAGCATAAGCCAAAGAAAAAGGTTAGTGACTAATAAATTCTCTTATTTTCTTTAATTTGCATGAATTTTCCTTTATATAACTTAGAAAAAATTTAGGAAAATGTGTATAATTGCAATTGACCTTAGAATATTGAAATAAGACACTGAATAAGCCTTTTAGGAAGCTTAAATTAATCTAAAAGCATGTGTAAGGTGAATGTATTCATGTGGTTGAATGGTACCTTAAAGGGAATTCAAGTTTATTTTGTGTATTTTGATGAAATTAAGCTTTAAAATGATTATAGAAATGATATAACATGTCCATGAATTTTTGTAAAATTTATAAAAATTAAATGAATATTTTTTAAAAGAAATTTGGTTATGTACTATGTGAAAATATTGAATTAATGTGAATTAATTCATAATTTGATGAGAAAATGGTGAATTATAATGATATAATTTACAAACTGGGTAAAAAGTACTAAAAAGTTGACTGAAAAAATTTACTTTATTGTAAAAGTAATTGAAAGGGTTAAACATCTGAATATTGATTTGAAATTAAGTGAATTTGTATCCTTAATAATACTCAGGCAATCAAAATCTAGCTCAGAATATAATTGGCTAGCCATAGGGACACCTATATCGTGGTGCAATTAATGGCCACTTGCTTTGCTATGGTAGGATCACTGATCTTCCATAGTAAATGCCTTCTCTATTATCTATCATGTGAGAAATGCCCCTTTGGGGTCATTTCTCAGTCTATATGTGGCCTTGTGGGATTCATATCCCATATATCCGATCTGAGAATTTTTGCCGAGATTGTACTAAGGGCATTGTGATAAGAATAAGTTAAAAGTATAAAAAAAAGCTAAAAGTAAAGTTTATAGGGAAAAATGACCTAATTGAAAAGAAATAAAAAGTTAAAAGGAAAAACCGTAATTTTTCCAAAAGTTATACTTAATGAGTAAAAGTAATTAAGAATTATTATAAAGGGCAAAATGATAATTTAATGACCAAACAGTCCAAAAATAAATTTTTGTAAAGTTCAGTGATTAAAATGTAATTTTATATAAAAAGATAAAACAAGGACTAATTGAAAGTTTTGTATACCAAAACTCAAATGTGAAAATAAGAAAGCTAATGGCAATTTTGTAATTAAGGTGTAAAAAGGGCATTTTTGCAATAAAATGAAAAATAAAGGACTAAAATGAAACATTTGCCAAAATTTTAGTATTAAATTGAAAAGATTGTTAAAAGTATTGAAAAGTACTTTTTGATAAGAAAAATTGACATTTTTGCATAATTAGTATAATTATGCATGTTGGAAAATACTATGATTGTTAGTCACCACTGAGCATATTTAATGTTCAGCACATAGAATTTACTGCATGCAGGTACAGATGAGGTGGAGCAGTAGTACACATTAGATGAACGATTTTTGAAGAATTAGAAGCTATATTTTTATATTGACATATATATTATTGTATATATTTGAAGTTTAAGTATTGGTCTATAATGGTACAATATATTATATATATATGTAAATATATGATTGACTAGTATGGATGAACTATGTATGATTGAAATGAAATTTAGTTGTATGGATGAGATCTATATTTTGTTTATAAACTGTTGGGCCCTTGAAGGGCTATGAAAATTGTCTGTATTTCAAGGGGCTAGTTAAGTTTATAGCCGTTATATTGCCAGATTTTTGAAAAATGAAGAGTAAAATTGGACAGTTATAGGTCAGCGACAATATAGACTTATGAACTTGTATAAATAGCCCAATGTACAATGGCTCCAAGCACATAAATCATCGACAAAATAAGGAATGAAACGGTCACCATGGGTTTGAAAGAGCTAAACCGATAGGAGCAAACTTATGAAACGATACCCTCACGAGATAAGTTTAAATGCTATATTTTCCTTTTCATACATTCCACTTTTAGTAATATGTCATAATGGCGATATATAAATAGGAGGAGCAAAAAGAATAAGGTAAGAAGATTATGTAACAAAAATTAAAATTCATGAAATTACAAGGTACACAAGTAAAATGCTTCTTTGCTCAGAAAAGAAGAGAACCTTCTCATTCGAAAGTACATAATAAAGAGTTTTCCATAAAAAAAACAACAGGGAGAAAAGACGACAAGAAAGCTCTACTACAACAAGATCACCTCTAATTCTGCAATGTCTTTCCATCAAAGTAGCAACGAAAAAATGGAGAAGTAAATACATGGATGTATCCACTACCATGAGAAGTCCAAAGCTGAGAATGAGGAAGTAGCATAGGATGATGGAAAGTTCAAAACTTCCTACAAGTCATGCACTACTAAAAATGTACCTAATGATTCATCCATCTTCCTAAAATGGAAAGGAGAAACAAGAGGAAATTAAGGAATAGTTAGGTAGCTTCATAAGGGCAACTCCAAGAAAAAAGAAAAAGGGGAACAAGAAGATAGCCTCAAGAAGAAAACTCTAGAAAAATTTAGGAAAAAGAATGAAAAAATACACCCATTTATAGTATTTCTCATCTTTATGAGGATAAGCCACGTAATTTCGCTATTTAAGGAATGGAAGACGAAGCGGTAAAAGTGCCCCTTTTGAGTCATCAATCCCAAAGCGACATGGGAAAAGAAATGATGCTACGATCTGAATGACACTTGTCAAACAAATAAGCAAAGGATGATCAACAACTCCTTCAGGAAAAGTGAAGGATTGAAACACCAAGTAGCCTGAGCTGGAGAAGACCATACCACCTCAAATGGTAGAAACATCAGATAAACAGGATAGGATAATAAAATTTTGAAATTTATTCATGTTTTAAAAATTTTGAAGTATCTTTTCTCGATTGATGTAACATTGCGATTGGGGTATTTATCCCAACCTCCTAAGATCGATGATTCTATTCCGATCGACGAACATTTCGATCGATGTATTTATCCTAGTCTCCTAAAGACTGATGATTTTATTCCGATCGATGTATCTATCCTAGTCTCCTTAAGACTGATGATTTTTATTCTGATCGATGAATATTCCGATCAATGTATCTATTCTAGTCTCCCAAAGACTAATAATTTTTATTTCGAATGACGAATATCCCGATCGATGTATCTATCCCAGTCTTTTAAGATTGATGACTTTTATTTCGATCGATGACTATCCTGATCGATGTATTTATCTTAGTCTCCCAAGACTGATGATTTTTGTTCCTATTGATGAATATCCCAATCAATGTATTTATCCCAGTCTCATAAGGCTAATGATTTTATTCTAATAGACAAACATCCCGATTGACGTATTTATCCCAGTCTCCCAAGATTGATGATTTTTTTCCAATCGATGAACATTCCGATCAAAGTAACTTTTATCGATTAGTTTAACATCCTGATCGAAGCAGTTAAAATTCCAATCTTTCGATTGATGACTCACTCGATTAATAATTGATGCAAAAGAGCTAACAAAGGCGGCCAAACGGCCAAATGCCTGTTAAGAAAACATTAAAGCCCAAATCTTTGATCTAAAGAATAATCAAACCGATTGATAAGGGACAAATGATAACACCCTAAAATAATCAAAGTTACAAGGCCCATTAGCTAAGAGGCCTAAGATCTAAAGCCCAACAAGTGCCTCTTTTGGCCAACCTGCATAAGAAACGTGGCAGCTCGGTTAGATGAGACATCTCTGATGTAATAAGATCGTCTAACACATGTCACCGTCAAAGTCATAATTGCCTATGCTATAGGCCATACCTACTTCAAAGTAGGATAATTATTTAAGAACACTGTTCAACCTTTTTGAGCACTATAAATACCAGGTTCTTTTCTATAGAAAAAGGACATCCTCTGAAACACCCTAATCTAAAGCCTTTATCAAGTATCATGTTATACCTTTCAAACACATAATGGTAGATTATTAACCAAAGCTGTAAACATTTATCACATCAATAGTCTATTTATATAAGTTACCCTACGCATCAATTACGTATTTCCCATAACTTCAGTCTCTTAATTATGTATGCATAATGGCTTATTCTATAACATACTCATCATTTTCATGTTAGCTATAACTGTCTTAACTTCATATCTTATCTTGCATAACATTTATCAATTAATCTAGCATATTCATGACTAAGCATTTTAGCTACTATATGCATGCATGCTTTAGCATTCTTTTACTAAGCTTATTACATCACTTACTTCATATTACAATATATATATATATATATATATATATATATATATATATATATATATATATATATATATATATATATATATATATATATATATATATATATATATATATATATATATATATATATATATATATTATAGCCCTTTTTATACATATTAAACGTGCAAAAGAACATGCACCAAAATATAACCAAAAAGAATCCTACATCAACTTCTACGACTTAGGTGTTGGCCTGTCCTGATGCAGAGATCGTTCCTGAGCAAAAGCTTTTACAACAGTACCTACACGGATTAAATAACCCGTGCTAAGCTATAAAGCTTAGTGGGGATGCTAATTTTGAAAGACAACCACTCACGGCGATTGTCGAAAAAATATAACATACAAGAGTTGATGATAACAAGAATAACATTTTTAAAATAAATAAATGACAGAATAGAATATCATCATTAACAATCAAATCTCATATTTATATTAACGTGCTTGAAATTAAAGCATAACGTAGAAGGATCAGTATCAAAAGTATCCAACTATTACATATGCAATGGGAAATACAGTTAAACATATTATCTCATGTATCATGCTTTAGTTATCTAAAATTTAACTGCAACATAATAACAAAACAATTTAGCCTGCTTAAGTTCTAAAGGTGGATAACGGGATCGGTGGATACCCAATGGTATCAAAACGGTGGATATCCGAAGATATCAAAACTATGAATCCAATCAGGGCCAACTGTATGGTGGACCGATCAAGGATCCAAATGAGGTCAAGTAACAACCCTAGTGGGCTGTGCAAGATCCAACAAGATCAACTATACTGTGGCAGCTACAATATCCCTATAGGCACCTATCTATCCACAATTGAACTCTAATTGTAGGCAATACTTTGTTACATTCTGTTTTCATATATCATGTTTACACTTGATTAAAAGTCAATTTGCATACATATAACTATGATACAAATATATTACTGCTACTGTAAAACTATGTATGCAAAGTTCATGTATATTGATACACATAGTTTCTGATCGTGTTAACATTAGTCATCATATTTAAGCTTGATCGTAACATGTCAATCAGTTAATATTCGATACCTGTATAAGTGCTCAACCTAAGTCATGCCTTATTCTTAGAATTTTCCAATATAGCACAACTAGGTGTATGATCATGTAAACAAATCCAAAATCTCTAGTTTATACAAGTACATGTAACAATTTTTACCATTTAACAAGTCAATGTTTTGGCAATTGAGCATATATTATCTTAAAAATACTTTAACATGTTATCCATAAGACATTACATGTGAAAAGGTCATACTATTATATTACTTATTTCATGACATAGGTACATGTCATAATATAGACTTGCTCACCATAAGAGTACATACAAACATTAATCTTGCATATAACAATCATGCACAAATTTCATCACAAATATATGTGAGATATATTCATCACAAGTCCTTACCCATGTACACGTGTGAATGTATATGTATACATATAATTTTGTATTAATATTCATATTACATGCCCTATGCAATTCATTTTGTAATCACATAAACACATATTTAGCTCAATTAATTGAAAACCATAAAATAAAATAAAGTACATTAAAAATCTGCACAGGGCAGCATTCTGGACTCAACTTGTGAGCCACAAATGAATTTGAAAATGTCATTTTTAGGCTAAATGATCTTCTACAATATTATTCCCCTATGTGTCTAGTTTACAGAGCATCAAAATTCACCTTAATATCTTACCTATAGCTCACGACATGTAAGAAATACTATAGGCTGTTCATGGAACCAAAACAGTATTAGCTGTCACTTGTAAAAATTCATAGCATAAAATAAAGAGGGATTTAGACCAACATTTCTTCATAAAAAACGTACTCCTAGGTATCTAGTTTACCCATAATTTTACAGAATAAGATTTTGACTTCTCTACTAATACTTATGCCTAAAATACCAACATCTGTACCTTAACAGTCCGAACAGATTCAATGAATTTCATGCTAATTATTTGACATATTTAGAAATAAAATTAGGCATTACTTCCTTCATATAAAATGTGTATTTATGAGTCTAATTTTCATGGGAATTAATTTCATGTCATTCTGATCATTGTACATACAGATATCTCAATTTTTCCCCAACCTGGTCCAGAACCCGAATTTAAAAGTTCTCCTAAATTCAATAAATCATAAGAAATATCTAGAGGCAGAATTGAAGGTAGGTTCCTTCTTCAATTTTGTAGGAAAATGTCTTATATAACTACAGAAATTTGATTTGTTACAATTAGAGGTCTCTATTACAACTTACACTAAATTTTCAGTGACTAGGTCAGAATATTCATCTCATCCCTTCAAGCACATTTCTTACATTGTACTCTCTTTTAATTACTACAAATTCAATTTAATCACAACAAGTTCCAGCAACCATATTCACATGCAACAACCAAATTCACATGCATTAAGGTAGCCCTAATCCCATAACTTGGCCTAATTTCCTTTAGCCAACTAATCCTTTGCAAGACCTTTTCCTTTGTCGCTTCTACCTTCTCCTTCTTTATCTACAATATAAATCATTCTCTAATCCATCATTTCCAGCAGATTTTCCCAACCAAAATCCAAATAGAGAATGAAGAAGAAGATGATGATGATGAAGATAACCAAAATTAAAACCATACCTCAATAATTTACATCAATATTTTCTTGAACAACTCACATGCATGAAATTTTCTTCATCAATTTATAGGTAAATTGAGAGATGAACATGAAATTGAAAGAGATGAAAGAAAATGAATTCTCTCCTTAGTTGCCGTCCCATTCACTCACCTTCTCTTTCATTCCACTAAAAACCAACATATATATAGTGCTATGGTAATTATTCCTCTTGGTCCTTCAAGGTTTTGTATGTCACACCATAGGCACTCACTTCTTTGCATGCTATAAATTGTCCCCACCAAATAGTCTATTTCATAAATCAACCCCGCCATTTAACCCTTTCCTTCAATTGGCCTCTCCATTATTCTTTTATTCACATTTGCCCCAAAAGATGCCGAAATTATAAATTGATCCCAAATTAATACTTTTTACTTCGATTATACCCTCAATTAATATTAAACCACACTATTAAATTTTATTTTCATGAAATTAAAATAATAAAAACATAATTTATCCCTTGTCCCATACTTATACGAAATTCTCATTTAATTTTAATCTTAATCAAATAAAAATCCTACTAAAAATATGAAATTTCAATTAGGGTCATGTTAGGGGCCTTACATCCTCTCTCTCTCTAAATATACGCATTTTTTCTCTCTAAAAACTTTTTTCCAATTACTAACTTAAGCATCGGAGAGCTAACGTCTGGGATAACCGAGCAAGCATCTTTTGTAGGGCTCGGCACCTCTATCTCAATCAAAATTCAAACACTAAGGCACGTTGGCTCTACTCTCCCATTCAAACAGAAATCTACTCTTTTTATGTGACAATCTGAAATTTATCAGTATATATTAAAATTATTTGAAATCTTAAATAAATTTACCATCCTACAAAATATCCCCCCAAATAATAAACTATCCTGCTAATAATATTATCTAAATAAAATTAACAATAAAGTTTAAATCAACACTAAAGTAGCAGTGGTTATGTCACTCTGAAGTAGAATCACCATGAGCAGATGGAGAATCATCATGTAAATGAAGACCTTGCACAGCTGAAGGGGCACTTAACAGTTTGAGAGAAACAAATTGCTAAAGGGAATAAATAAATAAGGAACTAAAGAAAATAATCTATTTTAATCAATAGAATTATTCTGAAAGGAAACATATAAAGGTAAAAAAGCATAAAAAACCAAGAAACTATTTGTGAAATCATAATTGATAATAATAGAAAATACATTTTCATAGGCCCAATTAGGTTGGCCCAACAATGCTTGGCAGGGCCCAAGCCCAATAGCAAAAAGGCAAAGCATAAGCTGGAAGACAGTACAGCGAGGCATGATGTCCGATCGGACTGATGGGACAGCATGTCCTGTTAGCCCACTGACACAAGCCAACGCCCATACTCTTCACCTGCTCCCTGTTACAACACCGCTCACCTGCTCCAATTGCTAGTTATCACTCCTCAAGGTACTTGAGTACCCTTCCAAAGAACTCTTATAAATAGCTTAAAACACAATGGCTCCAGGTATTGAATATCTGAGACCCTCTCTTTAAGCATTCTTTCTCTAAAAGCTACTAACTTAAGCTTCGGAGTGCTAACGTCCGGCTCCAATCGGCCACTCCTTCTTGCAGGTCCATCCATCCGACTGGCCTTTCAACTGCCAGCTCTACTTCTTACAAGATAAAGATATTTTAGGCTTTATCATTTGGTACTTTCATTGAGAGTCATGGCAGATTCAAGATCCAACGAACACACAGCTTTTAGAAAATATAATTACAACAACCAGGATAGATTTAAACCCTCAAAGGTAAAAGAGAGACCTTTCATATCACAAGTCAGGGGTAATTCCCCCCCAAGTATCGATGATATAGTTGTGAGACAGCCGAAGGACGCCCTTGTATCTCTCAGAGATATGCATGTCATTCTTAGTGACCTTGCTAAAAGCGTAGTCCAAACTCTGGAAAGGGACATCATGCCTAGAGCTTTCAAAGGAGGTCATGAAATGGTCTTCATGACCAATGACATCAGTAGAAGAAGAAATAGGAAAACTTCCATAGAGAAGCTGCGAACCCGTGATCTTGCCATGCACGGAGAAAAAGTCCTAGGGAGGGACGATAAGGGCAAACGGATAATGTCATCAAGCAGAAATGCTCATTCCATCCTCAGTAGACCATCCACCCTACCCGCCGGCGATGATCCATCCCTTATACATACACCCAACCACAGCTGCTCCTGCAGACTTGAAAGGGAGATCGCTTCCACAATTGATGGACAAAGGGAAGATAAATGGTTTGCTCGAAAGCTCCGGCAATTCGAGCTGATGGAACCCAGGAAAGGTGTATTCAAGGGGAATACTGGCAACAGCACCACCTCCCCTTTCTGTAGGGAAATTAAGGAGGCTGAGCTGCCTCTCAGATGGAGAGATATGGCAATGGACAAATATACAGGTAAAACTGACCCTGCTATTCACCTTGCTGAATTTTTTACTAAAGTGCAGGTCTACACCTTCGATGAAAGGATTGCCTATAGAGTTTTTCCAACTAGGAGAGGACGCTTTGAAATGGTTCCTTGGACTCCCCCATGCATCAATCGCTTCCTTCAGATAACTCAAAGAGTTGTTCATGACGCGATTCCATATGCAAACATGCGCATCAAATTCGGTCAGTAGCCTACGCAACCTTTACCAAAGAACCGATAAAAGTCTCAGAGATTACATCGTTCTCTTCCAAGCTACAATGTCGGAAATAGGGGATTTAAGTGTGGAGCTGGCATCAAATACTTTAGCAACAGGCATTATAGATCATCCATTTTTCGAATCATTAACAATAAGGCCACTGATTAGTTTCCCTGACCTAATGGATAGAGTCAGGCAATGCATCCAGTTAGATGATGCTCTCAAATCCAACAGAATCGAGAAGACTAATGTAATGGACAGACTGTAATATCCAGACGGTCAGCCATTCAGTAAAGCTCCCACATCCAATTGAGCAGAAAGGAAGCTTAACCGGTCGGTCTTCTCGAGGATTACGGAGAGGAGAAAGGAGGACGAATGAAACAAACTTGACTGCCGCAATAATCGATTTGTTGGGACCTCTACTCCCCTCAACATTGGTTCCTCCCAAATGCCAATGGGTGCCAAGAGAAAATATAGGAAAACTAACCGACCCAAAATGTCCAAACAAGAAGAGAAACAATGGAGACCGCGACAAAATTCGTGAATTATATAACGCTATCGGAAGCTCGAACTAACAAATTTGAAAGCTCCTATAAATGGTCCAACGATGGAAAAGAGGTGATTGGTTCAAACAAAAACTATCAGCACAAAAACCAGATTAACACAAAAAAAAGGAAGAGATCAGCAAATAACGGCAAAATCAGGTGCAATTGTTATAATTTGAGTTCTTAAAAAGGCATTTGTACTAAATTTAAATGTTCTTTCATTCCCCTGTAATAAAGACTTATCATTTCGACATCGAAAGTTCGAGATGAAGGCCCCGAAGCCTGTAGACCTCAACCCGATCGATCGTTATTCTTCAATCACCTCAGAGCGGATTAGAAAATTCTTTCCTATCATCGGGAGAGTGGGATGAAGGCCCTGACGCCTATGAACCTCCCCTCGAATAGTCAAAATAGTCCTCATCGCTCTAACACAGATCAGTTTTCTATAAATTCAATTGAAGTAATCACTCTTGGTTGAAGACAATACCTATCAAAAATCACTCTGAAAGTTCAAAATTCCATCTAAATGCTTGAATGGCACAACTCCATCGCTAGGCTCGATGTCCATCCCGAGCGCGAAATGCAAAAGTTTCTATTCATCGTGAGTTCGTCTGCTAGGTTTGATATTATTCCTGAACCGAAAATGCAAGATGCCTCCATTCGATCTCTATTGACTTGTTCGCCAGGTTTGGCGTCTATCTCGAACCCAAAATGAGAAATCTACAATTATGCTCAGCATCGCCATCTTAATACCGGTCGGATGATAGAGTTATTCCGATCGAGGCTTTCTAAATAGGTAACTCCCTGCAAGTGGATAACTCCCTTGAACTCTTAGGGTCAAAATTCCTTGCTCGGCACAACTTATCTGCTAGGCTTGATATAGCTAAAAATGAGAAAGTTGGAGTCCATTCATCAGCAGGATAAATCCCTTCGCTAAGCTTGATGTTTATCTCAAGCTCGAGATGTGAAGTATGTCCGTACCCGTTTAATCTCCATCAATCAATTCACTAGATTCAACGTCTATCCTCAATCCAAGATGCGAAAGTCGACAGCTGAGTTAATTAACTCTCTCGAACAAATATCTTATCGAAACAATGTTAAAGACTGAAAAGTCATCTGATGCACCTAATGTAATAAGTTTAAGCCACAATTCTTGGCTAAACAGTTTATCTTATACATTTGCTCGTATTAAGCGATTATCGATTAAACAAAGTTGTGCACTGTAATGCTTGAAAAGCATATTGAAGTTCAGGGAGTATCTTCCTTAGGCAATTTCATACATTCTCCATGGGTGATTTACACATTTCCCCTCAATCAATTTAATATTTTCCTCTTAATTGATCTTATGATGAATACTGCTTGAAATAAGAATTGCAGTCTACAGACGCAACTGAGAGGAAGATCAAATATTATATATGAATAATTCTTACAAAGCGGGGACTAAATCATTACAATGAAAAACTATGCTTCTATGTTTACTATCTCTACACTAGAGAAGGCCCCGTAGTAGCTTTAATAGGAGGTTTGGGAGATTTCGCTATTTCCTTAGAAGCATTCTCTGTCAACAAGAAAGTTTACAGCCTCAGATCTGATCTTCGCACCTACGTTTGTTGAGACAATGTAGGGTCTTGAAGGACTTTACGATCGTTGTTGCTAGAGGAAGGATCGGGCAAAATACTCGGATCATCCATCCAACTGAGATCAGCCTCAGGGAAACGCCTGCCGGCCTCATAAATCAGCCGAGTTCGCAACCTTCCCTGGGCTTCTCCTAGTCAATCCAAGATATCTTCCTTTTGGGTAGAAAGTTCTTCCTCAAGCTTCCTTCTCTACGCCCTCTCTTTTTCCAATGCAGCTTGCAATGAATCCTGCTTGCCATGTAGAAGATCACGCTCGAATTCAGCCTTGGAGCATTCAGCAGATAGATGGGTGCACTCGTCCCTCAGTCTGGTCACCTCTTCTTCGAATTTTTGCCCTAAGGCACTCTCGACTGTCAGGCAAGCTACATCCCCTTTAAGGTGGTTGACCTCTTTCTGTCGAGCTTTCAGAACTTGAGATTGACGAGCGAACTCCTTTTTCAGCTTTTCAACTTTCGATCGAGCAAGAAGAGACTCCTTTCTTGCGAAATCATATTTGACCTCTACTTTTCTCCTAACCCGATCGGCATCCTCTCATTGCCCTCGACAAAAGTTGGCCACGCCATGCAAGTGCAAACCCCTTTTTATCAGCTGAAATTCAGACAAGAATAAGATGAAGGGTTGAGTAATCAAGAAGATAACGAATAATGGGACGAAAGGTCGTTTAGAGTGAACATTTTGAAAAAAATACCTCCAGACTTTGCTGTTGAAAAAGGTTGCATTCTCGGCACAGTATGTTGGGATCTCCCATTGCCTTAAAATCACCCTCTTAGAGCATGCCTTGGCATAAAAAGCTTGAAACCGCCCTATTTTCAATGGACTAGCCATCACCAAATTGACTTTTTAGAATTTCTCCCAGCGATGTAGCATGCCTTTCAAAAATTATTACAGTGATGCTCCGAGCGAACTCATCCCGAAAGGGCTCTTTGCCCTTTACAGCAACCCTAATGTCCACAGCAGCCACCAGCTCGGCAGCTTTCCTCCTGGCTGCCTCTTCGGCTCTCCTCTGTGCAATTTCACCTACTGGGGGTGCGTTGGTTTTAGCTGACCCCGTTTGAGGTAGAACTGGATGCTCTTCCTCTGAATCGGTTTCGTCCCTCAATAAGAAATGTCGAAGGGGGCGTTGACCCTGTGATAAAGGCTGCATAATAGTAGACATCGAAAAAGGCTGAGGGGGACGAAAGATCGAAGTACTGGCGGAGGGCATGGAAGCTTGCACTTCTGAAGAAGACACAAGCTTTCTCTTCTTCGACTTCCTTTCTTCCTTAGCTGCACGTTCTGCCTCCATCTTTGCCTTAGCTCGGTTAGTCAATTGCTTAGCAACATCGTCTCCCTTAGCCATCACGCTTGCAGCTGCGTCACAAAAATAAAAGATAAGTACTCTCTCCAGCCGATGTAGATTTCATAAACATGCAATGCATGATGTTCAATATGCACTTAATTATGATGCTTATGATTTGAGTCTGAAGTCCCGATTAGATTACCAAGGAGATAATTAGAATTATATGGTTTCCTGTGTCTTCGACATCACTCCCTACAAAGAACAACCGAACGTTTGGTCTTTCGAAGGCAGTAGCTACATCCGACAGGATTATATACGCGGTAAGTCCTCCAGCCACCCCTACCAAAAAAAAATCTTTCTTCAAAGCCTTACATGGAAGATGATACAATGAACAACTTCTTCTATGACCGGGTTTTGAGGCAGAGCATTGATCTCCATCTGTTTGAAAGACCAAAGGCAATTCTGTAGCATTTAGGAATTACAATTTCGTAGGCGTTAAGGGGAAGCCTTAACCCGCACCCAAGCTCTATAAACGGCAAATAAGCCGCTCATTGTCTTCATGACGAAGAGGTCCCTAGGTCGTCGCCATGGACTTAAGGCAAGCCATCACAAGGATCTCTGTTGAGAAATCATATCGTGAAAAAATCTAAGCCATCCACTCCTATGTGAATTCTGAAGGGCGAGCCGCAGTCCCATAACCTTTCTAAGCTTCAAGAAACCCCCAGTTTATAGAATGGTTGTTGCTCAAAACCATCTTTCACGGAAGGGGAGGAATAATGATGATATTACAAAAAATGAAGAAAAATTAAAAGGCAGGAGTTGTCCACTTACTTGTGCAATATAATATCCTTGGGAGAAAACGCTGAAATCTCCGGATCTTCGAAGAAGTATGAAGCCCAAAAAATTTTTTTGCGTAGGAAAAAACAAACTTCACAAAGAGAATTTGGCAGAGTTTTGTTAAGAATCGATAAAAGGATGAAGAAGTCGCCCCAAAAATCACCTATTTATAGATTCAAAAACTTCTGGAACTCTCCAAATGCCTCAACAATTGAATAACCGTCACGCGTCTCCAAATCATTATGGCGGTTCTAAAAAAATGAGGCGTTGCCTTCGGCATGCGCATCAGCAATAAATGCATAACGGCTGAAATGAACAAGCGCGACTTATCAGATTCAAGCCAATTTGAAAGATCCCACCAAAATAATAAAGCAATACATCGCCCAATCGGACCCGTTGGAGGGGAGACAAGTGATAACTATGGAAAATACATTTTCATAGGCCCAATTAAATTGGCCCAACAATGCTTGGCAGGGCCCAAGCCCAGTAGCGAAAAGGCAAAGCATGAGCTGAAAGACAGCATAGCGAGGCGTGATGTCTGATCGGACTGATGGGATAGCATGTCCTGTCAGTCCACTGACACAAGCCAACGCCCATACTCTCCACCTGCTCCCTGTCACATCGCCGCTCACCTGCTCCAATTGCCAGTTATCACTTTCCCAAGGTACTTGAGTACCCCTTAAAAGAACTTTTATAAATAGCCTAAAACACAATGGCTCCAGGTATTGAACATCTGAGACCCTCTCTTTAAGCATTCTTTCTCTAAAAGCTACTAACTTAAGTTTCGGAGTGCTAACGTCCGGGTCCGACCGGACACTCCTTATTGCAGGTCCATTCATCCGACCGGCCCTTCAACTGCCAGTTCTACTTTTTACAAAGTAAAGACATTTTAGACTATATCAATAATTAAAGTTAAAGACAAGGTTACCTTTATCAAACTTTATATAACATATGCATATCATACACAAAATTGGAGAAGGCAATGCAAATTAATGGCACAATATGGATGAAAGAAGACTTCCACAGATTTTAGTTACAGTAAAATCTACCCAAAACACAATAGAAAGCGAGGAAATGAATACAGATTATATATCCAAATTTGCTATCAAAGTTCATAACAATCATTTTAATAATTAAATGCACCAACGAATGAAAAAAAAATTAAAGAAAAAGAAACGGAATGGAATTTTTTTAAAGCAAAAAAGTTCAACGGAACTTTGATAACTTCTTTTCACAAGCAATTTAGGTATATATAATTTAAATTAGATCACCTTCTGGGAGCACGAGTATGTATACTTGAAACGAAACATACATTGATACATGACATGTTACTATATATATATATATATATATATATATATATATATATATATATATATATATATATATATATATATATATATATATATATATATATATATATATATATGGCAATTGTTTCAATATCTAGAAGGATGGTCCTAATCATTTACAAGTGACAACAAGTGATTCCTAGGTAAGAATGTAGAAAAAGAAGGATTCTTGAATTGATTGGGGGGGAAAGAGAGGGGGAGAATTCCAATATTTTCTGTTTAAAACAAATTGTTGAACACGATTTGAGTCTGTTCATTTGAAATAAAGAACTCGGACCAAGCATTTTATCTAAAAAATATTAGCAATTAAAAAATCCCCAAAAGAAGTCTCCTAAATGTTTTCCTGATACATATCTACTAATATTATTTAATCCGACCAAGCATGTCTTTGGTGTTTTGCTGTATATGTTATTCAGTTTCAGCTTCTTTCCAAATTCTCTCCTACAAATTTTATACCTGGAGCTGCTGATGTAGCCAAATATCTCAAATAATGAACCGAAGGGACCAAAGAGATAATTGGTATTTCTTAGTTTTCTCTTCTGGAACTTATTAAGAGAGGAAAAAAAAAGGCAAAACAAAACCCACAAAATATGAGTATGCAATTAGTCAAGAAAGACAAACACTTTAATGCATGGAAGTGAGATGAGAGATTCTTGAAGTAGAAGAAGACAACATAATGTAGCAGAAAGAGAGAAATAAAAGAAAGTAAGTTCTACTCTATTTTTTAGGTACTCTACATAGCACTCAAATTGATTTTTATTAACGTTCCAATAGACTTTTATTTTCAACTAATCTCCATTAATTTTAATTTCAAAATCATTCTAATTTTAAATTTTCGTTGGCTAGAAAAATACAACATATTTTTAATTTTTAATTTTATAAGAACTCTGTCTTGAAATAATTATATAACCCATAAAAAATCAAGTATATGTAATTTATAGTAACATTTTTTATTAGTTCTTTAAAAAATTATCAACTTATATCTTTAAATAATAGAATTATTAATTAAATTCTTTTAAATGGTTTCCTAAATTGTATTAAACTGATGTTTTTTATTTTAAACTAATTGAACTCTAAGAATACAAATATAGTTCTAAAAATTGCTAAAGGAAATAAATTATAATTCTAATTGAATATTGATTAGCAAATTATTTTTTTATTTGAATAATAATTGTATTCATATTTAAGTTTTTTAATTAAATGTTTTATAATTAATTGTTTATTTAATTTTAAATTTATTTTTAAATTTTAAAATGTGTGGAAAAAGTTCTTTTTAGGTAATAACTACCCCATTTTTTTAATTCATAGAATAACAAGAAATTTGTTTGTAGAGTTATATTCAAATTACCATACTTACTTGCATATATGGGAAAAAAGAGATAATCCTTAAGTATCAATAAAAAAAATTCACAATAACTTAATTTATCACTAAAATTTTATCCCAATGATATTTTCAATGGTGGCTTTGTGTAATGCTACTAGGGGTGCGCAAAACTCAACCAGAAAGAACCCAAACAATCAAACCTGAAATTTACATTTCAGTAAGGTTGTTAGAATAAGGTAGGATCGAAGAATTATATATATTTTTTGTTCGGGTTGGATGAAAACCTTGCCTAACCTGACCCAACTGAAACCTATATATATTATTTATGATGTTCAATTTTGATGGAATATGACATGGTATGATAATCATGATAGTACAGAGAAAAAACAAAAATTTTTATCATACATACCATACATATCCAAAACTAGGAACGAAAACATGCAATTTTAGGTTGTAGAACTTACAAGTTAAGATGCCTTTTAGATATTGATTTCGATGATGGCCAGCAACTAAGATGACTTTGTCCGCCTTAGATCTCGATCACCAATGCCAAGGAATAGCCTTTTACGCCACTCCCTCTATTCTCACACACACAATTGCACCGTCGGCTTAAAACCGAAATTGCTAGCTCTCTTTTAAGTATTGTGTAATGGCTATAGTTTGAAGCTACAAAATTTGATTTTGTACTTCTTTAGATTGCTATTTCTATCCAATAACACAAGAGAATAAGGAACAATCCTTTCTCCTTGTGAAAAATTGGCTAAAAGAAAACTTGAGAGAGAGAGGAAGAGTTCACGCAAAACCTAGAATGAAAGCCTAGGGTTTCACGTTTTTCCCACTATAATTATATATCTTCTCTTTCCTTTAAGTGATGGATCTCAAATATACTATCTTAAGATAATTAATATTAGCTAAAGATAATTAATATTTGCATTTATCACTTAATTAAAATAAGTAATATTTATTGATAAAAACTCTTTCAATTTATCCAAGATAAAATCAAAAGTCATTTAATCAAATTATATTACTTAATTTAGGATAAAAGATAAGACATTTAAATCTAATAAATCACTTAAATAAAAACTATACATGTGCCGAAATTCCTTGTGATTTCTCTTAGGAATTCGGCCACATCAAATTATATTTAGATGATTTAATTAGATAAATATGTCTTTAGGCTTTAATACTCAATTAATTAAATTAATACATGACATTTAATTAATTAAAATTAAACCTTGTGGGCTGAATTTCTCTCTCTCATGGACCAAAGCCCAATAGCAATTTTATAACCCATTACATACATTAATTTGACTTTAATTAAAAGCCCAAATTAATGCCCAATACTTAATTTAAGTATTTTAAGCCCAATGCTTTGTGTGTGATCCTATAGGTCCATTTAATGTTGGCAATGAATTAATAAATTAATTCAAAGGCTATATATATTCTCTAGCAAGATATTATAGCAATCCAAATTAGATGAAAATGCATATGGCATTTGGTGACCTAATGCAATTTTGCATAGTCCCTTACCCTTAAATATCAGAATTAATATAAGGCATGGAACTAATCATCCTTATATATATTAATTCCTTTCTTGATATTTCAGTGACACTGAACTCTCAGATAAATAATGATTACTCATTATTCTATCTCGGTATGGCCATACACTTCTCAGTTCACTGATCAAGTGGCCGGTGATATTTTCTCTCTTATCGAGAGGGGTAATCCCTTCACTTCTCTCATGCTCTCTAACATGAATCAATGCATACCCAATCATACCCGTACTTGTCACTCTGTTACGAGCACGTTAGGTGTATGTCAAAGTACACAATAATTCATAAAGAGTTTCATAGAGATTTCAGGTCTAAGAACTCCGATACAAAACTTGCATATGAGAAACACTTATGACTTGTACCATGTAGTGTTCTCATGAGCGGATCGAATCCAGATACCATGTTCTTTAACATGTATCTATGATCTCTGATTGACACTCTTGTCCTAATGATCCGTAAGATAGAACTCATAATATCAGAGAGAGCATACTAGTCTTAATTCATTTGTTATTCCCATAACAATGACTGACTAGGGATATTTAGAATGAAGTTCCATTTGTTTCAAGGTCTTACAATCCATGTGCCTCACACATGATAACTTAAACCGAAACGACATTTTTGGATAGTTTTATCAATTGACATGCACGGGAATACAAAAGATAAAATAAATGCCTCATTTTATTAACTAAGTGTTTTATTACAATGTATTGGGGCTAGGGCTTACACTAACAAATTTAAATTTGAGAGTTTTGGCCTAGTGGTCGAGACATTAGCCTCCAAACTATATTTTCCTACAACACCCAATTTTTTTTTCTCTCTTACCATTATTTCTATATTTTCCATTTGCCTATTTTTCTATTTCTTTTATTTTACCATCATTTCTCTTCCTATTTCAACCTCTCCTCTCTTTGCTCTTTCTATTTCCTATTCTAAAACCCTTTCCTCTCTATGCTCTTTTTCTCTCACATACCCATAACAAAAAAATCAAAATCCATAAATCTCTAGTTTCCTCTGTATCTTCTTTCCTTTCTCTCTGTTGCAATCCTCACAAACACACAACTCCTTATTATTAGAGGGAAAATAAAAGAAATGAATCATTTAAAACCCAATGAACAATAAAGTTACAAAAATTCTAAAAAGCTATAAAAGCATGACAATGTTGTAGAAGCCAAAGGTAAAACGGATAAAGCCACAACGAGCGAGCAAGATAGAGACAGTGAGAGATCCTAAACTTTAATTTTGATTTTTTTCTTTTTTTAATTCTTTTAGTTAAAGATTTTATTTTTATTTTTTCTATTAAAATTTTAATTCTTTAAAAGCTCAGGGCAAGGATGTGGTATGTTTTTCCTTTTTTATGTAAGAAGAAGGGCTTTAGCAAATGAGAAGAAGAACAACTTTTCCATAACAGTGTTTTAGATCTGCATTTTTTGCTTCTCCTTTCAAATTTGGGTTCTTCAAGGTTATTTAGATCAGGGCTAAAAAAATCTAAGTTAATAGGTTTTGGGCTCGACTTCTATTTAGGGTTAGTTCAGGTGATATGATGTTTTTTTTTAATTTTGAATTGATCGAGTTGGGTCGAATTCGACCCAAACCCGAGCAATGGACACCCTAATATGTTAATATGATTTGTGCATACCTGACATCTTTTTAGGATGAAGCACTTGGGTAGAGGAACCGATTTATACAGATTGAGCCCACTTTTAGGGGTAAGCAGATAAAAGTCTCATGCCAGAAAGATTGGTTACTTTGTAATGGTCAAGTGGTTTAATCCAATTCATTGAATCTCGAGCCTCTAAAGACATGAGATAGTATCTCAAGTTACACCTCTTCCATTGTTGGTAATTGATCTTAGAATGCATCTCATTGGGTACCATAAGACAGGAAAAAAGGGAGTTGTCATCCAATAGAATATTGAAAAATAGTATTATGATCTTATGAGGCCAAAATGAGGGAGTGTTTGGAACTTCACTCTTATTTTTATACCTTTGATTAGTGTAATATAATTGGACTTTTTAGATTAATTGTTTTATCCCTCTTTTAATCATATTTGGAAAGCTGTTAATCATGGAATAAATATATCCAATAATAAATAAATAAATAAGAATACATAAAACAAGTAGTTCAGTATTATTTCTTTTTGGTGGGCCGCATACATATTTATGAAAAAACTTTTATTGTTTGTTTTTGTTTAAAAAGAGGGATGAAGATCTTAATTTTTTAGAAAACTTCGTATTGATTAATTATGTACAAATTATTTTACATTTATTAAAAAACTTATTATTTACATGTAATTTTTAAGCATAAAGTAAGACATTGGTTTGTTTTATTAATAAAAATTTCAGTTATTTTACTATAAATATTTTTATATGATATTTTCCTTTTCAGGGGTCAAAATTTTATTTTTTATTACATCACAATATAATGAATAATTAAAATAAAAAATAATAGAAGAATTAAATACATGAAAATATCTAATGGATCAGCTACATTATTTTCGTCAAATTGCACTAAGAAACACACGTTAATATATGATGTGAAACAAATAATTATACATAAAATAAATACATAAATAAATAAGAATAAAATGCTACAAATAAAATAAAATAAATAATATATATATAAATAAAATAAATAAATAAGAATAAAATGCTACAAATAAAATAAAATAAATAATATATATATAAATAAAATAAATAAATAAGAATAAAATGCTACAAATAAAATAAAATAATATATATATATATATAATGTGTAACATAATAAATGACATAATAGATAAACATATAGCATAATACATAAATAAATATATATAATAATGAAAACATATAAACATATAAATGAAAATATAAATATATAATAATATATATAAACCTAAATAATATTAAATATTAAATATATTATAAACAATATATATATATATATATATATATATATATATATATATATATCACTTGCATTTCTATTACCAAAGCACTTTAAATTCATTTGCTTAACTCGTTTTATATAACCACTTCAAACTTATATATTATTATACACATCAATTTGGGTCAAAATATTCACATAATTTATTATCACATACTTTATAATCATATTCTTTAGCATACATAGTTATTTCATATGGAACAATTTCACTTTGGTTTATATATATATATAATTGTCACTCACTCACACTTATCACTTAAATATTCCATGTTCATTGTTATGGCCTAAATTAAAAACAAGATGTGGATAACGGGAAAAAAGATACCAAAATGGTATCCAATCACTAGATACTGACTTGACAGCATCAAACACTGGAGATGTGTTAGTCTCAAAGCATTAGATACCAAATGAGCATTGACACTAGCAGTTGTAATCACTATCCTTTATAGACATACCTATGTATCCACCACTTTGTATACTTCAAGCACAAAATAATAATACTCTTTACTATTTCACTGTCACTTATACGCTTTGTACTTGATCCACTTTTCATGTCAAATATTCATACATTGACTACAGTCATATAATCAATATTGAGCACATATAAGCATAAGTTGGTGTTTATAATCAATACAAGCATATGTGCATCAAACTTGTTCAAGAATTCACTTAACATTTCTTTATATATTGTTTCACATGACATGCACACAATTATACATCGTTCATCTTTAAAGTATTTATCATCTCTTTATACATTATACTATAGTCATGTAGTCAATAATCACAAACATGTATGCATACCTTTCCCTTTGTATTTATGTAAACGTATACAATCAATTACATGTAATAATTCACTTACATATATTTTATTCATAACCATGTTTCATTGCATAGCCATACAACACATGTTTAGATTGGGTCCTTAATTATCATTCCATGCCATAACAAGCTCATACATATTCAATTAGATTTATGTAACTCATATATGCATATCATATACTCATGATCAATGTAGTAGCATACAAAATGACTATATATGTGAAATTCACTTTATATGTATTTTATCTTATCATTGTTTTCGATACTTCATCATATAATTCATGTATATTAAGTCTTTATTTATCCCTATACATCCTCACATTCTCATTTGTCATCTTTCGATTATATATCATATTATTTTAAACTCTATTATGTACATTTAACAAGTATTCTTATCCACATATGCACGTCATATGTTTAAGGCTAATGTTAGTACATAAAGGTCAATTATTCACACATAATTCAATTTACGTATCTTATGTTCAATTACATATTTCAATGTATTATTTTATATTTTAGGTATATTAAGTCATATTTTACCTTTTGCAAAGTTTTATAAAAATCTGAGAAAGTTAAGATGAGGTTTTCGATAAGAAAAACTATCATTTAGGCTAAATCAAGGTACCTCATGACTGTTAGGTTTTATATGACAACAGTGAGGGTCATTACGGGGTGACATTTTATGACACCCTATACCCATATATTTGACACAAGTACTGAAGTGCCACACCCATCGGCTTACTTAGTTATATACTCCATTCACTTCCCAAACCTAGGCCATTCTTATCAGTTGTGCATTCTTTCTTATCTTCACTAATTAATACTTACATGACTTGATCATTAATAATGCAAAATTTACTATTTACTTGTTACAAATTTCGGTAGCATAACAGCTATAATTATACCTAACTCACCTGCAAATTTGAAAATTTAACACTCCCAACATTTATTCTCCAACTCCAATACTCCAAACACTTTTAATTTCCATTTTCATACCATATTAACATAAATTTCACACCAACTATATCATAAATGCCTTTACATATTTACTTTACATACATATTCAGGTCCTTATAAAGTAACCTCCAACACATCTTCTTATTCTTCACCTCCTAACGACCTGTTTAAATATTTTTTTTATTCACAAAAGTGTAAATTTATTGTTTATGCTTTCATACTTAATTATCTTTATAAACTAATAACACTTGCATATTTAATCAAAATTTACATATATGTAATTTCATGTTGGATTTTTACATATTAGATTGTCTTTGTTATGTTTATATTTATTAGTTTATCCAAATTTGGTTCAGACTTGAATTTTATGTTCCAAGCTTCCTACATATCCCATAAATTAGGAATTAAAACCACGTAATTCTAAATTCATAGTTCATCTTTATAATACTAATTTATTTAATTTCTTGACAAACTTATAATTATGTCCTTATTTTCTCATCTATTTCACTAAATTTCTCTTTTATTCCAACTTACATACCATACTTGTCAAAATTACACATTGATTCCTAATTACAACCTATGATACCCAAAAATTATCATTTGATTCATAATGTAATACCCCTAATGATATCCTAAGAGAGATAGATGGTCATTTTGCTTGAGACAGAAGTTAATTATGTGACTAATTAAGGAAAATTGAAAAGTAGGGACTTGATTGAAAAGACAGAGTAAAAGAATTGTGGTAAAACTAGAAATAAAGGAAGATGAGAGATAAAATTAAGAAACAAAAATACAAAGAGGGACCAAAGTGAACTTTGCCAAGATTTTTATTGACACACCAATAGAATTTAGACAAGTGTAAGGTTATTAAGAGAGAAGGAACATCTGGTTTTTATCTTGGTGGCCGGCCATCCTTGGCCAAAAGACTTAAAATATTTTCTTTTATTTTCTTCTCGTTTCATCCTTTGTGTTTCTTCTCTTCTTCTTCATTTTATGATGCTTCAAGGAGGGTTTATGTAAAAGCTATAGATGGTAGAGATGATGAACAAGATAGGGAAAAAGCAAAGATAGAAAGGATGAAGGGGAAAGATAAGAAAGAGAGAGAGTGGTGGAGCTTGTTAAGGTATGGGAACTTTTCTTTTAGTGTGTGTGTGCTTGCTATACATATGATGTGAGTTTAGTAGTATGTGATGTTATAGTAAGTGAATAACATGAAAAATTGAGATTATACTTGTCTGGAAACCGAAAATATGGAGTTTGGTTGATGATGGGGAAAACTGTTTTAAAAGTTCACTTGACTAGTCATGAGTTATTGGTTGATATCTTGAGTTCCTGTGACTCAAATTAAGAAATTATAGTTGGATATGAAACTAGACTCATTTATCTTCATTTTCTATGAAGATCATGAAATCTAAATCAATTTTTAGAATAAAGAAAATTTGGCTTGAAATCGGGTCTTGACTGCTGCCCTGTCACTGGGAGCAGTCAGCGGTTTTTATGAGATATCTTGATATTTATAGCTCTAATTGAGATGATTTTTGATGTTCTAAACATAGGGCTAAAACTTTGTAGAAAACAACTTTGTCAGAAAAAAGTCGTTTGGTATGCCTAAATTGAGGTACAAATTGATATTCTTAACTAGTTTACAAGATTTTGTGAGTAGAGGAATTGTCATTTGGGCCGTCGCCCTCTGCCGCGAGCGCGACAACAAGCACTTGTCCCCTATATTTGCCCATTTTTTTCTTTTTTCTACTATAATAGGTTATTTCCCATGTGTTATTACTATAATCGGGAATAATAGACCTTATAATACGAGTTTACATGAATGATAAACGCAAGAATGTATAATATTCAATTTACATATATGCATAAATTATATATTGAAATGAAATGTAAAGGCAATGTTTGTGAAATAATATGTGATGCTTATATTTGGTTGTTCGAATGTAAATTATAGATACAATACCATTATACAGTAGTGATTGTTGTATAGTGTATTATATTATTTGGAATTATTCTACTTTTTAGTGAAATGCTATAATATGAGCTAATGACATAAAAAGATATGATTATTTGCCTGCACATAGAACTTGGTCGTAGATAGATAGGCATGCCTATAGGGTTACAGTCGCAGCTGCTACAGGTTTGATCTCGTTTGGGTCTTTATTCATCCCTGATTCGGACCACAGGCTTGATCCAGTTGGATATATATATATATATATATTTGATACCTTCGGGTATCCACAGGAATAATACCTTCGGGTATTTAGATATTTGATACCTACAGGTATCCATAACACTCTTTATCCACACCCATAGGGCTTTAGCAGGCATTTCATAGTATGAACTAAACAATATATGTAATATTGATGAACACGTGATTAGTTATTTATGATCCATCTTTATATAGTAATATTATATGATTAATTATGCTATGTGAGTTATATTATAACTCTTAGATGTTGATTATAATTTCTCGACATTATTATTATTTATTGTGTGCCTGAGAACAATCACTATGAGTGGTCGTTCATATATGTATTGTTCCCCACTAAGCTTTATAGCTTAGCACGGGTGTTTATCCTTGTAGGTTCAAGATATGCCGTTGCTTCAGGGACAAGGCCAACACCAACTAGGAAGAGAAGTTAGGATGTTTAAATTGTACTGTTTTCTCTTTTGGATTTATGTAAATCTTATAAAATAATGTAAAGAACATGTTCTGTAACTATTAATTCAAAATATGTTTACGATGTAACAAAGTATATGTTTATGTAACTTGTTATAATGTATGAATTATAAAGTCAAAGTATAACTAATTATATGACAGAAAAATATATCATGTTTATTATATGTATTGTTTATCAAAATATTGAGATAAGTAACAGTAATTCGGATAGACTAGTATGGTCCTTACACATAATATATTCATTCAACTACACATTAAAAATATTGGCCCAAAAGTTACTTTTCATTTTAATTTAGTCCCTAAAAACATTTATTAAGCCAAAATTACATTTTAGTCTTCATACTTTGTTTTTTTATCATTTTTTATTGTTTTACAATTTATTTCTCTACTTTATTATCAATTTTCTATTTTTCCCCTATTTTCTCATTTTATCACAAACATATCACTTTTATTCTTTATTTACCATTTTGACCTTATTTTCACTATTTAGTTACAAAATTACCTTTTTGTCCTTATTTCTTCATTTTCAATGCATAATGACACATTTTCCCTAGAACTCTTATTTTTTTTAGTTAATTAATTTTATTCCATAATTACGATTTTACCTTTGGTATGTTAACTTCATTAATTATTTACGATTTTACTAACAATCCTCCATTTAATTATCATTTAAGTTTTCAACATTCATATTATATTCCAAAATTTGTTGTTAGTCCTTAATTCAAGAATTTCTTCATATAATTACAATTTCTATCATACTATTTCTCTTTATTTCTTAACACATCAACATTATTATCAACCATTCATTACAATAGTTGTCCCTAGTAAATTTTCCCTTGAACTAGATAGGTGGAGTTGTGATCCCAAAGATCCAAAATCTGTCAAAGTGATCACTTAGGATAGCCAATGCTTCCACAGTTCTCTAATTCTTTTCCTTTTTAATGTGGAAACCCTTTCGGTCCACTATACAAGTCGCCATAATTTGTTACCACGGTATATTATATAATATCCCTATGGTTAACCAATTGTATCATATACTTCTGCTTCCATTATTTGATATTAAAGGCAAAACAGTGCACTCCTTCATTTCATCATTTATCAACATGATTCTCATTTCTTTTTCATGTTTCCATATCATATGGTGGTGCATAAAGATAATCTATGTACCTCATATACACATTGTCCACCATTCCTTTTTCATCACATGTTATCAAATTTTCATCAAATTATACATATACTCGTTTATGTACATCATTTAATTCTACAAAATATTTAATTTAACATCAAATTTCACTTTTATCATGTATTATCATTTTTCATCAATTTATTCACGTATCTGGACTTATTTAGCATCTGGTCACATCATGGACACCTTTTAATTCTTTTCTTCATGTTTTAAGTTCCATACACCTTAATAAGCTTATATATGCATGTTTCCATCATTTAATATCACTCCTAACATTATGTACACATTAATTACAATTCTCACTATTCGACTATAACATATATCCATTCAAAATTTTCATTTTTATCATCATAATCTATAGTAGTCAAATCATGTCAACATTCCATTTTATGCTTTTACATTATTATCTAATCACAAATTGATCAATTTTCTCTTAGTATTCCATTTGGCCCATATGAATGTTGATACTTACATATTCTTTTTCTTTATACTTTTTATTTCATACTTATTCCTTAGGTCATTTATGCATATTTCTATCACTTATCGTTACATTTCAACATAATATGTTTCTTTTCCACAAGATATGCCATTTGGTCAAACATGTTGTACTCACATTCATATTCATTTTGCTACCATTGCTCATTCTATTCATGTTTACTAATTATAATTTCCATATTTTAAGCATTTAATCATTATAAATTAATAATTTGCACAATTTTTTCAACCTAATTAATTCGGCCAACATAAGTTCAAAATCATTCTCATTTCATTTCCCTTCTAAACTCATGCTAATCATGTTTATTAGATGTGAATTACTCAATTCTAACATTTAACCAATTTAAATTCATATATAAATTTACTTTCTTTTAATTACATAATATTTTCCATTTTGAGATTTTAATATCTATCTTAGTTTTCATGCTTCTAATCACTTTAATTTCATTAATTAACATCTAATTACATTTATCCATCATCAATTAAAATTTAGACATACATTTCATACATAAACCCTAAATTTCATAATCTAAAAATTCATAAAATGGATTAATTTGAATATCCACTTACTTTAAATGGCTTCCTTTTACTCCAAACCAACTTTTCTTTCTCTTTTACTTCTTGCTTTTCTTCTTCCTTTCCACCTCCATTCCCTCACCATGGCCAAATTTCAAAGATAAGAAATTCATTAAATTTTTTTAAATTTTTCAATAAATTCCAAATTTCAATCCTTCTTTCTCTTTGAATCCTTTCTGGATAGTAGAGAAAAGGGTAGCTGCTTATTTTATGATGGGATTTGAGGTAGAAACCAAGTTGATTTTGAAGCTTGAAAAATCAACAATGGTGGAGAGGAAAATGAAGGCCATTTGGCCATGGTGAAAAAAGAAAGAGAGAGAGAGAGAGAAACGGTTCTAGCTGGATTTTCTCCAAAAAAAAATCTTCTCATATGTATCTTAAAAGAAATAGTTAAGATCCACTATGTTTTGTTTTGATTTAATGGATAATATTGTGCCACATGTTGTAATTTTATTAGTCCTGGTGATTTCTTTATCAAATTTTAATCAAAATTAGTCCAAAAATTTGTAAAAAATATTATTTAGGGAGTGTTTAAAATTTGGATCAAAACAAGTTCGTTTTGATATATTTTTTGATTTGAAAGTAAAATTAACGGTTTGAAACTCAAATTTCCAAATTTATCCAAAAATTCACTTTTCACCATCAAAAATTCATTGGAATTATTCCTAATAGTCTCGTACAATCAGAATAATTTTTTGAGGCCTGGAATAATTTTTTTCAAGCCAATCAAAGTTTGTTCAAACTTAATATGAGCCGGGTAATTTTTTTCACCATGCATTTTGAAGGCCTATTTGACCTCAATTTTAACTTAAATTATACCACCAAACTTATCAAGAATTGTACTTTTTAGTAGTGATAAAGTTTTTCATAAATTTTGAATAGTACTATTCACCTCGGTATCACTATTTACTGCCCGAAAAATACTATTAACGTGATCAAAATTTTAAGGTTGTTACACATTCGAGTTACAAGAACAAAACTCATGACTATCAAGTTTTGCCTCATAGCTATCATGGTATTCTTATCATGTAATGGCCTCAGTACCGAATCAGCCATGAATATATAGTATTTTTTGATGAAAATAGTATTTTCAAGGTGAAAAAGTACGTCCGGAAGAAAAAATATTTAATTTGATCATTGAAAAATATTGATCACGATTAGTTCGAAGTTAAAATTTGAAGTAAAAATAAGGTTAAATAGACATCTAAAAGTCAAAAATACGAAAAAGTAAGCGATTCGGTTCAAAGGTTAACTAGGTTGACTGAAGTTTGATGGAGCCCTTAAAAATAGTAAATGAGTTCTAAAATTGCCAAAATATACAGATGTACCTAAAATAATATTAGAATATTTTGACTATAAAAAGGTGAGTTTTTAGTGACCCCGATAATTATCGAATCGAACCGATGTAATTGAATTGAATCAAAAATAGACTCTGATTGAGTTAAAATTTTGTGTACATCCTATTTTATACATGTTATGAATGAGGAAATCAATTTTGGGATGATTTGGATTTGGAAAGTGAGAAAACCATAGAAAAATTTCAATTAGGGCCTAAAATTAAGGTTTTGGGCTTTGGGTTGGACCAAAGCCCTACCCATTAAAGCCATTATAAAAGCAAGAAGGGAGAAGATATTTTAGAGTGAGATCCTTATCCCTTTATCCTTCTTCTTCCTCTTGTGTGGATGAACACCATTTCCTTTTTTCTCTCTAAAATTTTTTCCATTTTTCTCTTAAATTCTCACTAAATCCAAGAATCCCAAGTGTAAATCTATCTCCCTATAAGATTCTTAAGGTCTCTACTCTTTGATTAGAGTGAGCAAAGTGGAAGAAAATAAAGGGTAAAGTGAAAAGTGTGAAAGTAAGATAAGTGAAATTCAAGGTTTTAAATTATTTTAAGCTATAGATGTTATTAGGTGCCTAGAGTCCATTTATGAAGTCAATTTAAGCATAAAAGATCAAAATCATAGAGTTTTGCTTGATGTGAATTTTGACCTATGTAGATTCTCCAAGTGGTGTTCAAGCTTATAAAGAAAAAGGCAAGGAAAAAAAGTCTAACGAAGCTAAAGCAATTGAAAAAGGTTAGTGAGCATAAAATCCATCAATTTTCTTAACTTTGGTATGAAATTACATTATGTAACCTAAGTGAACCTATGTAAAATACATGTTTAATTGAAACTAAGCTTAGAATAGTGATTAAGAACCTAAATAATATCCTTGAGAAAGCTTAAATGGAATGAAAAGTAGTGGTAAGGGTATAAACCTCACTTTGCACCTTAGTGTGTGTTAGGGTGTATTTTGTGTATATATGGTGTTTAATGCCTTGAAATGAATATAGATATGAAATTAAGTGTCCATAAATTTATTTAAAATTTATGAAAATTATATGAATATTTTTGAAATTAAAATTGTATTGTGTTTAAAATGAAATTATTGAATTATGGTGAAATAATTCATAAAATGTGCAAAAATGATGAAAGAATTGAATAAATAATGTATTGAAATGTAAAAAAAAAGTGAAAATGTTAAAATGTGAAAAGTGACTTAAAAATAAGTAAGAAATTTTACCCTTAGTAGTGGTCAGGCGGTTTAAATCTAGTTCAGGATATGATTGGCTAGCCATAGGGACACCCATACTGCAGTGCAAGTCATGGCAACTTATTTTGCTATGACAGGATCATAATGATCTCCCATAGTTTCTATATTAAATATTCTATTCTGTGAAAGTGGTGGAATTGTCTTTTGGGATCATTCCTTACTACATTACTATGGGCCCATGGGGTTCACATCCTGTATATCCGATTTAAAAATTTATGCAGGGATTGTACTAAGGGCATAATGGTAAAAATAAGCTGAAAGTGCAAAAAGTGAAGTGAAAATGAAGAATGTGAGTGAAAAAGGACCTAATTGGAAAAAAATAAAAGGTTTAGGTCAAAATGATAATTTTCCTAAATAACAAGTTTAGCAAGTAAAAATGACAAAATAATGAAAAAAATGGTAGAAATGGAAAAATTGTGAGTAATTAGCTTAAAAATGAACTTTTGTAATTTTAGAGGACCAAAATGTAATTTGACATGAAAATAGTAAAATGAGGACTAATCGGTAATTTGTACACCAAATAATAAATTTAGAGTGAAAATAAGTGAACTAGTGGCAAAATTGTAAATAAAGTGTAAAAATGGTAATTTTGTAATTAAATAAAAAATTAAGGACTAAATTAAAATTTTACCATAGTAATGGTAATTAATAGCATAAAATGTTAAGTATAATGATAATGTTATTGTAGTGAATAATTAAAAAATTTTGCACGATTAATGTATTTGTGCAAGTGTTGGAAATTCCTAGATTTATAGCCACCACTAAACATATTTAATGTTGACCGCATAGTGTTTACTGCGTGTAGGTTCTGAAGATTGAGTGGAGCAGAGTACACAGCGGAGCCTAATTTTTGAAGAAGAAAAAATTATTAGAAATTCTTTTGTATGGCATGTATATATTTAGCCAATTTTGAAGTAGAAGTTTGAATTGTATATGAACAGTATATTGATGTATATGTAAACATGAATTATGACAAAAAATGGGAATTGAATGAGTATGATGAATGTATATATTGTTATGCCCTTGAGGGGCTATGAAATTGTTTGCTTTTCAGGTTGGATAGGCAAGTTTTTAAGTCGTTATATTGCTGAATTTTTATTTAGTGAATAGTAATTATGACGGTTATAGGTCATTGGTAAGTTTTAAATTGTACCCAATAATGATTGGAAAGGACTTGTAATTAATGGATAATGATTTAGGATCAGTATAAGATTTTAAAAAAAAATTCTGGTTAATCACTTAAATCGATAGGATTTAATTATAGTAAGAGTGTTACATTTTGTGGTCTCAAAGCTAAGGTTTAGGTAATTCTAAGATCGGAGTGGGATTAAGTGATTGGATTATATGTATATACATGCCAATTATTAGTGAAAAAGTGCTATGGATCTAATGTGCACTTGGTCCTTTTTGTTTTATAGTTAAAAGATGTCTTTAGATCAAGGTCATGAGATGGGAGATGGTGAAAGTGAGGCATCAATTGGCACCGGGCAATGTAAGGCCCCACAACAACAGGCTTTATCACCAGTGGTACCACCTTCTCAGCCAGACTTATTTAATTTGATAGCCGATTATGTGTAGCAGAGACTCCAGGCGAGTCAGGCACAACCATCACTGGCAGCAGTATAGGTACAGCCACCGACTTCACCTAGAAAGAAGCCCATTTTAGAACCATTGAAAAGATTAGGAGCTGAAGATTTCCATGGGCGAAACCTTTTGACACCTGCTCAAGCAGAAGTGTGGTTATTTAAAATCAAAAGATTGTTTGAAATCACCAGTAGCCCACTGGAAGAAAAATTTGAGGGTATTATGGCTTCGCTTTAGGGACCAGCTTTTATTTGATGGGATTCAATTAGGAGGCACACCCCAATGGATCAGTTTAATTGAGGTTTCTTTATGACACAATTTGAGAAGAAATATATTGGGTAAGAGTATAAAGCAGCTATGTATGATGCCTTTTGGAGGTTGAAGCAAGGTAACAAGACAGTAGCAAATTTTGATATGAGCACATTTTTTAGCGCTTAAGTGCTTATCTGGATAAAAGTCAGACAACAAAAGAGAAATTTTGTCAGAGATTTGAGAGAGGACTACATTGAACTTAAGCATATGTAGGGATAAAGAAATACCCCGATTTGAGATCTATGGTTGAGGCTACTGTCAAGTTAGAAGTTATACAGATAGAGGAGGCCGACAGGTGGTCCCAGTTTCAACAGAAGAGAAAGCAAGGATAGTCCATTACCAAGGGAGGTCAGGGTAAGAAATCTAGGGGATCACCAGCACCTCAAAGTCATACATCAGCTACTTTAGGCCGTGGTCAGGGTGGTTCACCTTGTGGCAAGGCACTGGCTGCATCTATAGCCAACACACCTTAAGATAAAGATAGAAGAATAGCAGTTACATGTGATCATTATGGTAAAGTTCATCCAGGGGAATGTCATTACCTAACTGTGGCTTGTTTTAGGTATGGTTTGAAAGACCATCACATCAGAGATTGTCATTTAGGGCAGACTGCCTCTGCTACATCTCCAACACCTAGTTTTGGATCTTCTACATCGAGAGGTCATGGTAGGGGAGCTACCTCCTTCACATCAGCATCTAGAACAGCTGGATAGTCATCTCAGGGCTAGAGGCATGCTGCATGTCAGACTTATGCAGTCAGGGCCAGAGAAAATGAGGATGCTCATGATGTGATAGTAGGTAAATTCCTATTATTATCTGATTTAGTGCATACTCTTATTGATCCTGGTTCTACTCATTCTTATATTAATATTTAGTTAGCATGGGGTAAAGGTATGAGGATGCATGTTTAAACTAGGATATTCTTGTTAGTAATCCTCTGAGGCATAGCGTAGTAATGAATAAAGTGTATAGAGAGTGCCCTATTAGTGCTCAGGGTCATGTTTTCCTGGTAAATCTAATTGAACTTTGATTCCATGAGTTTGATGTGATTTTAGGGATGGATTGGTCATCCATCAACCAAGCAGATTGCAAGCGAAAGAAAGTTACTTTAAAACCTAAAGGAGGTCAGGAGATCATAGTTATAGGTGTGAGAATCGACTTCTTATTGGATGTGATTTATGCTATAGCTGCCAAGAGATTGATTAGGAAAGGGTGTATTGCTTACTTGTGTTATACAGTGGAGGCAAAAAAGGAAGGTCCAAAGATATCGGAAGTGCTTACAGTTAGAGAGTTTCTTGATGTGTTCCCTGATGAATTACCAGGTTTACCACCTAAGAAGGAAGTTAAATTCTCTATTGATGCTGCTCCAGGCACTACTCTAATCTTCATTGCTTCTTACAGAATGACACCTACAGAATTGAAAGAATTGAAAATACAGTTACAAGAATTGCTTGATAAAGGATTCATTAGACCCAATACATCATCCTGAGGAGCACCAGTGCTATTTTGTGAAAAAGAAGAACGTGATGCTTTGATTGCGTATAGACTATAGATAGTTAGATAAGGTGACCATTAAGAACAAGTACCCTTTTCCTTGCATAGAAGATTTGTTTGATCAGCTGAAGGAAGCGGGTGTATTTTCAAAGATTGACTTGAGATCAGGATATTATCAAATGTTAGTGAAACAAGTAGATGTACCCAAGACTACTTTTCGCACTAGATATGGTCACTATGAGTTCCTAATCATGCCATTTGGGCTCAGAAATGAATTAGCAGCCTTTATGTACTTGATGAATATGATTTTCCACCCTTATTTGGATCAGTTTGTGGTAGTCTTCATTGATGACATTCTAGTGTATTCAAAGACATTGAAAGATCATGACAAGCATTTGAAAATTGTTCTACAGACTTTAAGGGAGAAGTAATTGAATTCCAAGTTTAGTAAGTGCAATTTTTTCCTGAATGAAGTGTCTTTTCTGGGTCATGTAGTGTCTACTAAAGGCATAAAGGTGGATCCTATAAAGATTGAAGCGAATCTTCAGTGGAAGCCACCTAAGAATGTTACACAAGTGAGAAGTTTTCTAGGTTTGGTCAGGTATTATAGGATATTTATAAAGGGCTTCTCCACCATTGCAGTTCCATTGACTTGACTAGTACTGAAGCATACTAAATTTGAATGGACTGATAGATGCCAAGAAAGTTTTGGAGACTTAAAAGTATGATAACAGAAGCTCCTATACTCACTCAACTAAAGTTAGGCAAGGACTTTGTGATCTACAATGATGCCTCCAGAAATGGTTTAGGTTGTGTACTGATGCAGGAAGGTAAAGTGATTGCTTATGCCTCCCGACAGCTTAAAACGCATGAGAAGAACTATCCTCATCATGATCTAGAGCTAGCAACCATTATTTTTGTTTTAAAGATTTAAAGGGATTATCTATATGGAAAAAATGCTATATCTACGCAAATCACAAGAGTTTGAAATATTTGCTCACTCAGAAGGAGTTTAATCTTAGATAGAGATGCTGGTTGGAGTTGATTAAAAATTATGACTATTTCATCGACTACCATCTAGAAAAAGAAAATGTAGTAGCTGATGCACTCAGCAGAAAATTTATGTCACCTTTTAAAGCTATGAATGTTAGTTTAAGTTTGGCATAAGATGGAGCATTGATAGCTGAAATGCAAGTGAAACCTAACTTTGTGTAACAAGTGAAAGCATCCCAGAAATAAGATGATCAATTTGTGGCCATAGCAAACAAGGTTAAAGATTGCAGTGGTACAGATTATTCTTTGAATGATAATGGTAGCCTTTGCTACAAAAAGTGACTCTGTGTTCAAGATGATAAGGAACTAAAGAAAAGTATCCTTGCTGAAGCTGATCACAGTAGCTATGCGTTGCATCCTGGAGATAACAAGATGTATTAGGATTTAAAAGCTTTTTATTGGTGGCCAGGCATGAAGCATGATGTGATAGAGTTTAGGGGCAAGTGTTTAATATGTCAACAAGCAAAAGTAAAATACCAAGTTCCATCGGGTTTGTTTTGTCCTATTTTGATACCTAAGTGGACATGGGATAAAGTGACCATGGATTTTGTTATCGAATTTCTTGTGACTCAAAAGAAATATGATGCAGTGTAGGTGATCATTGATAGACTCACCAAGTTTGCTCAATTCTTGCCAATGCGGATGGATTTTCCTTTGATCAAGCTGGCAGAGATCTATATCAATGAGATTTTAAGGTTGCATGGAGTGCCATCATCCATCATTTATGACAGGGATCCCAGATTCACTTCACATTTCTGGAAAAGTTTGCAATAAGATTTGGGGGCTCAACTCCACTTTAGCACAACATTCTATCCTCAAACAAATGGTCAGTCAAAGCATGTGATTCAGATACTAGAAGATATGTTACGATGATGTGTACTAGAGTTTGGTAATAGTTGGGAGAAATATTTATCTTTAGTAGAGTTTGCTTACAACAACAGCTACCAATCTAGAATAAAGATGTCACCTTTTAAGGCACTTTATTATAGAAAGTGTACAACTCCTTTGTGTTGGACAAAATTAAGTGAAAAGAAGCTTGTAGAATCTAATTTGATCAGTGACTCGAAAGAAAAAGTGTGAGTCATCAAAGGTAGATTGAAGGAAGCTATGGATTGCCAAAAGTCTTATGCATACTTCAAGAGAACAGACATAGAATTCTAAGTCGAAGATAGAGTGTTTTTGAAGGTTTCTTCTTGAAAGAAGGTTCTAAGATTTGGTAAAAAGGGCAAACTGAGTCCAAAATTTATTGGCTCTTATGAGATACTTCAGCAAGTAGGTCTTGTAGCTTATTGATTAAAGTTACCATCGAAGTTAGAAAAGATTCATGATGTGTTTCACGTGTCAATGCACCGAAGATACAGATCTGATCCTAGTCATGTGATTACTCCAGAAGAGATCTAGGTACATATTGATATGACCTATGATGAAAGCCCAATGAAGATTTTAGCTAGAGAGATCAAACAACTCAAGAACAAGCAAATTCCACTAGTGAAGGTGCTTTGACACCATCATAATGTGAAGGAGGTTATGTGTAAGCCAAAAGATGCAATTAAATAATAGTATCCTCTGCTCTTCGATACAGGTAAATTTTGAGGATAAAATTTCTTTTAGCATGGGAGAATTATAATGACCTCAATACCGGACCAGCAGTGAATATTTTTTCGATGGTGTATAGTATTCTTCAGGATGAAAAAGTACATCCGAAGGTGAAAAATATTTTATTTGACCATTACAAAATATTTATCACAGTTAGTTCGGAGTTAAAATTTGGAGTAAAATTGAGGTCAAATAGACCTTCAAAGTCAAAAATACGAAAAAAATGAAGCTGTTTGATTCAAAAGTTAACTAGATTGACTGAAGTTTGATCGAACCCTTAAAAATAGTAAATGGGTTCTAAAAATTATCAAAAATTATAGATATGACTAAAATGATGTTAAAAATATTTTGGCTATAAAAAGGTGATTTTTTAGTGACCCCTAATTGTCGAATTGAACTGATCTAATTGAATCGAATCGAAAATAGAATCTCATTGAGTTGAAATTTTATGTACAGCCTATTTTATACATGTTATGAATGAAGAAATCAATTTTGGGATGATTTGGACTTGGTAAGGGAGAAAACCATAGAAAGATCGTAATTTAGGCCTAAAATTAGGGTTTTGGGCTTGGGAGTGGGCTTTGGGTTGGACCAAGGCCCAACCCATCAAATCCACTATAAAAGCAAGAAGGCAAAAGATATTTTAGAGTGAGATTCTTATTCCTTCAACATTCTTCTTCCTCTTGTGTGGTCGAACACCATTTCCTCTTTTCTCTCTCAAATTTTTTCCATCTGAATCTTAAATTCTCACTAAATCCAAGTATCCCAAGTGTAATGCTAACTCCTTACATGGTTATCAAGATCTCTACTCCTTGATTAGAGTGAAAAAAGAGGGAAAAATAAAGGGTAAAGTGAAAGGTGTGAAAGTGAGGCAAGTAAAATTCAAGGTTTTAAATTATTTTAAAGATTCTTATAGATGTTTTTAAGTTCTTAGAGTCCATTTATGAAGTCAATTTGAGTATAAGAGATCAAAATCATAGAGTTTTTCTTGATGTGAATTTTGACCTATGTAAATTCTCGAAGTGGTGTCCAAGCTTCCAAAGGAAAAGACAATGACAAGGAAGTCTAAGGAAATTAAAGCAAGTAAAAAAGGTTAATGATGATAAAATCCAACAATTTCCTTCACTTTGGTATGAAATTACATTATTTAACCTAAGTGAACTTATGTAAAATGCATTTTAATTGAAACTAAGCTTAGAATAGTGATTAAAAACCTGAATAATGTCCTTGAGAAAGCTTAAATGGAATGAAAAGTAGTGGTAAGGGTATGAACTCACTTAGCTGAATTACACCTTAGTATGTATTAGGGTGTATTTTATGTATTTATGATGTTTAATGGCTTAAAATGAATATAGATATGAAATTAATGAATATAGACATGAAATTAAGTGTCCATGAATTTATTTAAAATTTATGAAAATTGTATGAATATTTTTGAAAGTGAAATTGTATTATGTTTAAAGTGAAATTGTTGAATTATTGTGAAATAATTCATAAAATGAATGAAATTGATGAATTATAATGAGATCATTCATAAAATGTGCAAAAGTGATGAAATAGTTGAATGACTAGTGTATTGAAATGTAAAATCAAGTGAAAATGTTAAAATGTGAAAAGTGATTTTGAAATAAGTAAGAAATTTTACCTTTAGTAGTGGTTAGGAAGTTTAAATCTAGTTCAAGATATAATGGGCTAGCCATATCAACATCCATACTGCGGTACAAGTCATGGCAACTTGTTTTGCTATAGCAGGATCATAATGATCTCCTACAGTTTCTGTATTAAATGTTATGTTCTATGAAAGTGGTGGAATGGTCCTTCGAGATCATTCCTTAGTCCAAATCCTGTATATCTGATCAAAAGATTTCTGTCGGGATTGGACTAGGGGTATAATGGTAAAAATAAGCTAAAAGTGCAAAAAGTGAAGTAAAAAAAGAATGTTACTGAAAAATGACCTAATTAAAAGAAAATAAAAAGTTTAGAGTCAAAATGGTAATTTTTCTAAATAACAAGTTTAGCGAGTAAAAATGACAAAATAATGAAAAAAAAGGTAGATATGGAAAATTAGTGAGTAAATAGCTTAAAAATGAACTTTTGTAATTTTAGAGGACCAAAATGTAATTTGACATGAAAATTATAAAATGAGCACTAATTGGTAATTTGTATGCCAAATAATGAATTTAGAGTCAAAATAAGTGAACTAGTGGCAAAATTGTAAATAATGTGTAAAATAGTAATTTTGTAATTAAATAAAAAAATTAAGGACTAAATTGAAATTTTACAATAGAAATGTTAATGAATAGAATAAAATGTTAAGTATAATGATAATGGTATTGTATTGAATAATTAAAAAAAATTGCATGATTAATGTACTGATGTATGTATTCGAAATTTCTAGATTTATAGTCACCACTAAGCATATTTAATGCTCAGCACGTAGTGTTTACTACGTGTAGGTTTCGAAGATTGAGTGGTGCCTAATTTTTGAAGAAGAAAAAATTATTAGAAATTCTTTTGTATGGCATGTATATATTTAGCCAATTTTGAAGTAGAATTTTGAATTGTCTACAAACAGTATATTGATGTATATGTAAACATAAATTATGACATGAAATGGGAATTGAATGAGTATGATCAATGTATATATTGTTGTGGGGCTATGAAATTATTTGTTTTTCAGGTTGGATAGGCAAGTTTTTAAGCCATTATATTGCCAGACTTTTATTTAGTGAATAGTAAATTAGACAGTTATAGGTCATCGGTAAGTTTTAAATTGTAACCAATAATGATTGAAAAGGACTTGTAATTAATGGATAATGATTTTGAATCAATATAAGATTTTAGAAAAAAAATTCCAGCTAATCGCTTAAATCGATAGGATTCAGTTATAGTAAGGGTGTTACAGGTTAGGATATTTAGAAACAGTTTTCTAAGATCAGTTTTCCGTAACATTTTTCAATAGGTAAATGGCATTTATAGGAAAAGTGTTCTTATAGACAAATGTTCTCCTATGTATTAAGTTTTCATATAATCAAAAATCAAAAGATATACCTATAATAATACAAATTGTTCCTAGGTGTGTTACAAGGACAAATTTGTTGCCCCAATTTTCAAAAATTGCTAGAAATAATTGGAATAAAACTAGGTCATATTTCCTCTATGAAAGTTTCTCTATTATGAGTCTATTTTCTTAAAAAAATTTATTCTTATCAATTAAAGTTCTGTGGTAAGGTCTTACAAGTTTTGGTTTCTTCTTAAAACTTGTTTATCTATGCCTTAAGTTTTATTTTCATTCAAAATTACCCCTTTTTGAGGTTTGTAGACCATTATATCGCTAACAAATTAAAACTGGTTTAGTGATACTTATGACAAATTTCTATCAAAACCTATTTCATGGCATAATTCAAGCTTTTACATGCAAACTGACCGGCTTCTAGCAAGTGTACCAGATCGACTAGTAATATAGAAAAATATAGATTAAGACCCCAAATATCATACCCAAGGGAACATGGATTGCTAAGAAAAATATCTATGTATGAATCAAATTAATTTGAGATTGTTTTCCAAATATTTTCAATTTAAAGGCAAAAATTAAAATAAATAAATAATTAAACAAAATAAAAACATGAATTAAAAAAATAATAACTAAAATTCCCTTGCTAAAGGAACTCTCCACCTTAACTTTCATTGTAATGACTTAAATTCAATAGAAACGCCAGTGATTATGGAAAACTAGATGAAATAAAGCCTGATATCTTGAATCAATAATATATTTCTTAAAAATCAAATTCTCTTTTTAGGAACAATTTAACACTTGGCATAAAAATTTAGTTTATATTCCTAAACATTCATTGAACTCTTTTGCAAGTAAATTTAACTCCAATTTATTCTTAATTCCTCCTCTCTCAGTCTTAACCAATATTATCAACACATAACTACCTCAAAGTCAGAAAATAATCATGTATCAACAGTAAAAAGTTAATCCAAGAACATGCAAATCAGTGACAGTGCCTAAACTAATTTTCAGTTATTGAATCAATAAACCAATAATTAATCTTAACACAATCAAAGATAATAATATGTTTAAAACTAAGAAATAATCAATTGATATTGAAATTAAAGCTCAATCAAGTCATAACAATGAAAATATAAGATTTCAAGTATCCATTAGTAAAAGAAGAAAAACTATTTCATAATAAAAATAAAAGAACAACTAAAATAAAGAGAACAGCAACTTAAGAAAATAGAAGACTACTATACAAAACTAAGTAAAGAAAATTATAGATAAAACTAAAGAAAAATCGTAATTAAAGCTTGTTGTGTTCTCTCTTCTTAATCCTGTTTGGTGCTTTAAGCATCTATTTATAGCTGAAATCTTCTGCCCAAAGAAGAAGTTTTGCCCTTTGTTGCTTCCAAATCAGAATCGAAATAGAATTCTTGCTAAATAGGAATTTACGTCAAATATTGCCTCTTATGCACGACCAAGTATCTAAAGGAGAAAATCTATGCACTGCAGTGTATGGAATGGGGAAGAATGATGCACGGCCAAGTGGAGAACAAGGCATGGTGATGCACGACCAAGTAAGGGGGAAATATGGCATGCACAGCCAAGCACAAAATAATAAAGGGTTGTGGACGGCCAAGTGGAATGCTGTTGGACTAAATGCCATAATTTGCTTGCTTCGATTTTCCAAAATTACAAAATTAGCCTAAAACTTTTCCTTTATTTCAATTTAGTCTTTTTTTCTTCAAATTGACCCTAAAAAATACCAAAACTTACAACTAACCCTTAAACACAAATTTAACTAATTAAACTAAAATTCAACTAAATTAACACTAAATTAACTCAATTAAACACCTAAAAATACACTAAAAACATCATTTAATTCACAATTATCACAAACCAACTTTAGTTCAACATTTAATCCTTCATTTCACTTCCAAATTAGTATACATATCAACTTATTCATGCCAAATGCATACAAATTAATGAAAAGATTTCCATACCTTGTCTTGGCAAAAATCTTTCTCTAACTACCTTGCTTCACTTTCCCCTTACTTTTGGTACCTTCTTTCACTATAAACTTACATATAAAGCTCAATTTCAATCCAAAGATTCTAGCTCTTCATGAATAAGAAGCTAAAATCTCATATAAACATACCTTTTATGGTTGGAATCTCATATAAGAGATGAATAAGAAGCTAGAATCCCATATGCACTTACCTTTTATATTTAGAATTCAACTTGCCTTTTCACCTCTTTTCTTTAAACCCTTAGCATTCAATTTATGTATGAAAATAAGGAGAGATTTTTGAGCTTGGGATTCCATATGGCGGCCTTATCTCTCAATTTTACATGAGAATTCTTCACTTTTCTAGAGTTAATACATGTTAACTCCCTATTGGTCCACTTGTTAGCCTAGGAAAAATTACAATTTCCTCCCTAAATTCTTCTTTGATTTCACATTTAACTTATATCATTTTTCTAATTTCATTTTAATCCATATCTCATACCAAATAATGCATGTATATCTCAAAATAAATAATTTATCGAATTGTCCCTATCTTTTTAGTTAATTATTGGTAAATCCTTTTCTACATTGAATTTTACTTAAATCATTGTATTTACTATTTAATGCACCCTAGATATATCTAATTTGGGGCCTTATAGCCCTGAGTCATGGAGACTTGGTTGAGTCCAGGGGATGGAGCACGCATTAGACTTACCTGTGTCACAGGCAAAACTTAGGTGAGTCCAAGGTGTGACTCGGTCCAAACCCTTTTCTTAAGTCCTTACCTCTACAGTGCCATTTTTGAAGCTCGAAAGCTCAAAATCTTTTCTAATGAAACTCATAAAATGCGGAGAATTCCTGAAAATTTGTGTAACACCCTCACATCCCTAAGTCATGGAGACGTGGTTGAGTCCAAGATTATTCTAGGATGCTACACTCGTTATAATCATATCAACATAGCTAATACAAACTTCACTACAACATTCGTTCAGACTTGATACCAAACATATATTTTTAAATTCAAATCTTTATAACAATTATAAAGTTTTGATTACATACTCACATTTCACTAAGTCTTAGATATACAATAAGAAATGTACAAAATGTACTACATTTTAAGGTCTAAACTACATCTTCGAGAGATCCTTCACGATTGCCAAGGATTTAGCCTCTAGAACATCTTCAACTTGAAACCTACTGAAGCAATACATACGACTAAATTATTTATAGTAATAAAAATTATTCATTACGTATAACTAAGGACACATTTACTTCATTACTAGACTCATTTTTAAACACACAAATAAATCAACTATTTTTTTTGCAGTTCAACTACCTTTACTAGTTATTAATTCCACTTTACTCAGAACACAATTGCTTAGACGTAGACTACTCTATTGAGTTATTGCCTTAATGTTGTCAATAACACTCAAAATACTCTTACAAGTCATTTTTTTTATTAGGCCACTAACACTAGAATACTTAACATTACATTTATCATTTGGTTCGAACTCAAAATTAGTATTTTAAGCTTCTTACGTATTCCAAATTGAAAATTAGAACCACGTAATTCTAAATGTATACTTATACTTCGTATTTAACTAATAGGTAACACATCAACCATAAACTTCACAACTCATACATCACTCAAGCATATGGCACTACCATTATTGTACACTCAAATTTACATATACTTTAACTATATTACATATATGAAAACTATATATAATCATTAGTTTTAACAATAATATCTATGAATAAGTCAATAATATTCTAAATCATACCCGTCTCTAACACTACATTAATTTCATTATAATCACTTTTGCAGCTTAAACTCGATATAGGTGTGAACATTTGGGAACACTAGATACCGTACAGGCATCGAATTACTAGACACTGTTAAGGTGTCAATCACTGGGTATCCAAAGCATCAAATCACTAGACACTATAAGGTGCCAATCACTAGATATCAAAAGGTACTAATTCATTAGATACCAAAAGGTGCTAATCACTAGATACCAAAAGGTGCTAATCACTAGATACCAAAAGGCACAAATTCACTAGACACCAAAAAGTGCCAATCACTATATACCAAAAGGAATCCATTCACTAGAAATCAAAAGGTGCCAATCAGTAGATGCATGAATGTATCAAATCACTATCCTATATATGTCTGTCTATATCTAACTCAGGACATAAATGAAGGTTTCTTTCATGCGTTACTTCGTTACACTAATCACTCATGTGTGCACTATACACTTTATTCATACATTCAAGTATGTTAATTACACTTCATTATAACTACTTAACAGCAAACACACTTATGGCCACTTATTAACTTAATATACATTTCACTCATATCACAATAATCGTCATTCTAACATGTATCATGTGTAACATATATATATATATATATATCATTATTCATATAATACTTATACTCAATAACACTTTTACATTATAAATGCAATTCAATATTATAAGCATAAAGGTAAGATATACTTAAAATCTTGTAATATTCATTATTCATCTTATATACCTTTATTACAATCTATAATTTAATGTTAAATCACTCATTTCATGCTCATTACCATATATACTAATTCCAATAATGTGTTTGTAAAGTTCTATAAGCATCCATGAATGTTCGAATGCAATTCGATGACATTTTGATGCCTAAAAATCAAGTTTAGGCTGAAACAGAGAGGCACGCGGTAGAGACTAATTGGTCTTAGCCATGTACAATTGTCTTAATTGGTACATAAGGGTCTACTCAGCAAAGACAAAATAGTCTTTGTCATGTGCATCGTTCTACTCCAAGAATTCTGTAGATAGATTTCTAGGTTTGACTTGTTCACTAATTTTGACCTAGCAAACGTTATTTTTTAGAAAAACTTCCTTCTAAACATTTATTCCTCTATGTTTCTAGTTTCCAAATCATTAAAAATTACTCCATTTGACCCTCTAAATCTCAATATATTCACAAAAGAATGAATACTACTCCAAATGATAGGGCAACATTGATCATTCAAATTCAAGCTACAGTATGAAGGCTTTAGATACAGAATTAGGTTTTGGTTTCTTCTAAAAAGTTGTAGATATATGTCTTCCTTTCATATCCAACTGGAATCATTTCATTTAGACATATACGAAACAAGTTAAGACCTTTACACTAAAACTGGTTCTAGTGAACCTACAGTAAAATTATACTAACTCAATAATCAAAGCTAAATCAAGCTTTACTCATGCAATTGACCCTCAATTCCGACTTTCATCAACATCATCATGCCATAATTAATTCATATACATACTCAAATCATATTTAACCTATACAAAGAAGGGTAAGGATTATCATACTTCATTTAAAGTCTCTCCCTCTTTTCTCTTACTTTCCATCTCTTCTTGACCTTAATCTAGCATGATTTTCCAATTATCTCATCACAAATAGCATTTCATGGTCAATTAACTATCAAATACTCAAACTAATATGCAAACCAGAGGAAATTAAGAGGGAAGAATTAGTTCTTACCTCTCCATATTTTTCTTCATGTTGTAAATGCTTTTTAAATCTTTAGTCTTTTTCTCTAACCAAAAACCTGATTTTAAGGAGCTTAAGAGGAAGCAAAGAAGGAGAGAATGAGAAGAGTAGAAATTGAAACTCTCTTTTTAAAAAATGATCGGTTCTTCTCCAAAGGCAAAAAACATATGCCTTAATCAAATGCTTAGTCCATTCTAAAAGGCTAGATGGCCAAATCTCATTAGCCAAAGTTTTCAAATCATTAGTAAATCTCATTTTCAATACCTCTCTAACTTTTATTCCCTAATTCCCTTAATTTATCATTTATTCTTTCAATTTAGTCCATCATCTAATGTATAAATTACTTATTACTCAATTACTTGCATGCCCTTACAATAGCTTAATATCGAATACATCCCAAAATACACAATTAAGGCTATTTCACTTTAAAACCCATAGAATCACTTACTTTAATTCTTCTAGGGTATATTTTGAAGCCTTACAATTTGAATACTTGCCTTTTATGAAAAACTCTTTATCACTAGATAACTCTAACAATATTCGACTCAAAACCCAATGTTTACAATTCAATTCCATGTATTTTATATAGAATAGTACTATATAGTACATGCTAATACTATTTACATCATTTGAATAATATAAAAAATTAATATAGGAATGACATAATTTAGGATGAGACTCTTATCCTAAATATATAGGAGATAATAATACACCACTACACTTTGGGTTTGTATAATACCATGAACATCATATTATACTAAAATAAATTGAAATGTCACTGTGATCAACTCTAGTATCCCATCTCTAATGCCACTTTTACCTTTGCCACTACCCTCATCTTTAATAGGTATTCTATTTTAGTTTTTACACATATGTTATAAATAGTATATATACACCCGAGGAATTGAAAAACAACAATTTTGGTAGTTTTGGAATTTTGGGTTTTGGATCGGCTGCCAAAGCTAGAAGTACATCGAAACGATATCAGAATGAGTTAAAATTTTAACCATATGTTTTTGAGTATATAGTGACACTTAAGGCAAAATTTTAGGGTAATTTGATATTGCAAACAAAAATTCATATCTCGGGGTGTAAGAATCCTTCTATACAATTTTATGGTTTTATGAGTTTTAGTGGGAATTGAGGGGAGAAACTGCATGAGCATGTAGGAAATGAGTATGAGAATATAGTAGTGACTTCAAATTGCTTAAAATCATAAATTAGTTTTTTGTTTCTCTTCCTTTTAAATTCGGCCAAAAGAGGAAAAGAATGAGGAAAGGAAAAGCCAAGGAGGAAAGGGAAAAGAAAAAGAAGAATAAGTGGAAATCAAGCTAAATTGAGGTTAGTGGATGTGTATTACATCAAATTTCATTATTTTAGTTGATTTACCCTAATTATTCTATTATGTAACTATGCTTATTTATATGTAATGGTGAAATAATTCAAGATAACATGATATAATGTTATAATAGGCCAATAGAAACTTGAATATATAGAGAAATTAAATTAAAAAGATCAGAAGCTATGTTAGCCGAATTGGTACCTTAGGGTACTTTAAGGCAAAATGACATATAAACTAGATATTCGATAACAATTAGCTAAAGTAATGTGTAAAAGGTAAAGCTATGTTAATTAAATTAAAATATGAGGTTTTATCCTCATGGTGACATCATTACATGATGAAAACCATGGTAACTTAATGATATTCAAGTGTCATTGATGTAATTTTCTATGTTATGTTATAAAATGAATATTAAAGCAAGTATGGTATGAAATTGGAGGAAGAAAGAAATGGGAAGTGTGGTTTTCACATGTGGCCGAATAATGTTACTTATAGAATGATATGAGGTAATTGAATTTCATAATATTAAATGCCTACATGTGAAGAATTATTGAGTAATAAACTCATATGAGAACAATTTATGGTATAATGTGATTAAAATACTATGATGAGAATAATTAGAGTATGGAAAAAAATGATTTATGATGCCCTTAATGTTCAGTGGGTAATTCAGAACTCTAGGATAGTATGGCTAGCCATAGATGCACTTACCCCATGGTGTTCTATATATTGTACTACTATTGTACTGAGAAAGTGTGAATATACTGTTAGCCAGCACATTTTACTTATATACTGGGGAGTAGCATTATACCCTAGTAATATGGTCACTCCCACATACTGGATTTGCTTATTTGCTTATCCGATTCATGGTTTTCCTATTGTCGACAACTAGGTGCAAAATGAAAATTTTGGATGAAAACTGTATAAAAAGAGTAATTAAGGCTTTAATATTGTTAAAAATATGAATAAAAATGAATTAAGGTAAAAAATGAGATATATATGTTCAACAAGGACAAAAATATAATTACGCGATTAACTGAGGATAAAATGGTCCAATTAGTCAATTTGGTTAAAAAGGGCAAAATTGTAATTAATGGAACGTACAGGGACTATATAATGGCCTCAACACCGGGTCAGCCGTGAACAGTACTTTCCAATGGTGAATAGTATTTCCCAGACCCAAAAGGACACCCGAAAGTCAAAAATATTTTATTGGACCATTGAAAATTATTGGTCATGGTGAGCCCGAGATTGAAATTTGAAGTGAAATTGAGGTCAAATGGGCTCCCAAAGGTCAAAAATACGAAAAAGGTAGTGAGTCAATTTTTCTAGTAGGGAATGAGACTTGATTTTGCATAAATAATTAAAAATAGTAAACAAACTTCAAAAATTGCCAGATTTTGCATTCCTAGATGAATTTTTATGTAGAATATTTTTGTGATAAGAATTGAATTTTCCGGTGATACCGACTGTTGTTGAATCGGACCAATAAGTTTGAATCGGACCGATCACGGACTCTGATTGAGCCAAAAATTTACATTCTACCTATTTTTGATGTTTTAAGAACTATGGAATCAAAATTAAAGTGATTTGGAGTGAGAAAATGTGAGATTTCTTGTTGGGCCTTTGAAAAGTGGTTATCGGGCCTTAAGTAATTAGGTTAGGCCTATTGGATTTAGGCCCAACCTTTGGCCCAATTGAAGAAGTATAAAAGGGAGAGGAGTCTGCAGATTTCTAGAAGATTCTAGCTCCTTCTTCATCTCCTTCTTGGCCGAGACACTCTCCCTCTCCCTATCTCTCATATTTCTTCAAATCTTACTTAATTTCTCTTGGAATTCAAGCATCTTAACCCTAATTTCATCTCTCTAGATGAGTAATCTAGCCTCAAACTTCTGATTTTAAGGATTAAAGCAAGAATTTTTCAAGGAGAAAGATTGAGGTGTAAATTTGAGGTATGTGAAAATCTTGGTTTTAATTTGGTTTTAAGGCATCTAAAGGTATATTAGGGTGTCTAGAGCTCATTTATGTAGTTATTTTGAGCAAATAAAGTAAAAAAAATAAGGTTTCTCATGGTGGAATTTTTAGCCATGGTAGGAAACAAAGAAGATCTTCAAACTTCCAAGGATGAAGGCAAAGGAAAGGAAGCTTAGGCTTCCTATATCAAGAAAAAATTGTAAGTGACTACAAAATCCTTTGATTTTTCTTTTTATTGTGAATTAATTCCAATTATATAATTAGGAAAAAAATTGCTAAATTGCTTAAATATTGAAATTAAGATGGGGGAAGTGAAATTTGAACATATTTGATGCTATGTGAATGATTAAAATGAAGAAATATGATTTTTAGGGTTATATTAAAGTGATGGCCGAAATTTACATTAAGGTAAAAATAGTGATTTATGCATAAAAATAGTAATTAGTAGCCTAAATTAATTATAAATGTCATATGTAGTGTCCATGAATTTTTATTGAATTATTGAAAATTATTTTGGAATTTTAAAGATTATGTAACAATTATGTGTATAGTGAAAGTTGTGAAATAATTGATTATTTTAGTGAAAAATGATAGTAAATAATAAATAATGCATAAATAAATTTTATTGGAATTTATTGAAATTATTAGAATTTTATTAGTGAATAAATATGAATATGTATAGAAGAAAGTATTGAAGTGGAAGTGAATAATTGCATAAAAACGTAAAAGAAAGTGAATTAATATGAAATTAATTCACGGTTAACGAAAAAAATAAAAAGTCAACCGATGAATTTTTTGAAATAATTACTAAGTTATGAAAATAATAAGAATAATGAATTATTGATAAATAATGCATAAACTGAGTGAAAATGATGAAAATTGTAAAATAATGTGTATACGAATTTTTTTGTGAAAATTATATGTTTTAATAGAATATTTTTGAAATAAATTATTGATTATGTTTAACTAAAATATTGAATTATTAAGAAATAATTCAACAAATAAGTATGGGATGATAAATGAATGTGAAGTAAATTATTTCAGTATAAAAGGAAATGAAAAAATCAAATTATGCATTTTCGAAGCATAAAATAATAAATTATATCAATAGAATCCATAATTGTGTAAAAAGTTGTAAAATAAATGTGTGACTAATTTATCAAAATAAATTAGTCAATAAAAAGTATTAAAATAGTGAATTACTTTAAAATAATTCACCGACCGAATAAAAATTGGTATACCGAATAATTAAAATTTTGGATAGAAAAAAAAGGAAAAAATCGTAAAAAGTTAATTATTGAATTATTAGAAAATATTTCATAAAGAATTACACAAAAAGAATAAAAGAAAATTGCGAATTATAATGCTATAATTCATAAAGTGTATAAAGGACTGAAAAACCTCAAGTGTCTGAGTGAATTATTGAAGAATAATTCACAAAAGTGACTTAAAAAGATAAAGTGAAAGAAAGAAAAAAAAGTTATTAAATAGTCAAAAGCACTAAAGGAGTGCGATTGATAAAAAATGTACTGTATCAAGAAATAAAAGAAAGAAATTAAAGATTTTTAAATATTAAAAAAATTATTACAAATATAATTGATTGTTTTGCCCTTAGCGATAAACATGTAATGATATTCTTGTTTAGGATATAATTGGCTAGCCATAGGGACACCCTATACCATGGTGCAAGTCATGGTGACTTGCTTTGCTATAGGTAGGATCTTTGATCTCCATAGTTTCGGTGTTTTCAGTGAAAATGAAAGTGAAATATTTTTCGAGAAATGGTTCCTTGGGGATCACTTCTCTCTCAGTGGGACCTTTGGGTCCAGTTCCGAGTATCCTTTTTGAAAATCCTGTTATATTGCACTAGGAGCATATTGTAATGAATAAATCGATATTGTTTAAATAAATCGAATATAAAAATTTATAAACGAAAAATGATTTGTTTAAAAGAAAATAAAAAGCTGAAATAAAACTATAAAGTTTTCCAAAAAGTGTGATTAATAAATAAAAGGAAAAGAAATGTTTTATAAGAATAAAATAATAAATGAAGATTAAGTTAAGCTTTTATAAATAAAAAGGATTTTAAATGTATTTTTAAATGAAAAAGATAAATTAAATTAGTTGGTATTTTATGTACCAATTTTTACTTTGAAAAGTAACAAGTTTGTAAAATAATATTAATTTCCTATATAAAGTTAAAAAGGGATGACAATGACACTAAGTGAAATCTTATGCTTAATTAAGGTATTTCTGAAAGAAAAATCAAATGAAAAGTAAAACGATAAAAAGTCATATAATTGTTCAATTGGGAAAAAGTAGAAGATATAAGTCCTTAACAAGTATTTGAGCATGGGTAAATGTATAAAGAAGGAAATAGAGATTTGAATGCAAAGTGCCCCAAAATAGTTGTATCACTTTGTAAGAAAGCTTAAAAGCCTTTAAATAGTAATGTGTTTATTAGTTAAAAGTTAAAGTAAAATAAAAGAATAAATAGCAAGAAGTGTATTTATAGCACATATTGGATAACTGAACAATAAATCGAGAAATAAAATAGTCTATAGATTTGGTACCATTAAAGACATGAGTACCAATATACACTGTTAAATGAAATGATAATTATATCGATGTGATTAAAAAGATAAGACAAAAGTTAAGTAAAAGTAAAAGTTATAGTAAAGAATAAACGTAAAGGTAAAAGTAAATCTGATATCGATTCACCTAAGAAGGTAGTGTAAAGTAACATTGAAAAATCAAAAACCAAAGAACAATAATTACCAAAATATGAATTAATAATAAAATTAATGTTGACTGAAGTAAAAGAAAATGTTTAATGAGATAACAATAAGAGTAGCATAATCTATATAATTATGCTTTATTTGGGAAATTCTAGGATTAGTAGTCACCACTGAGCATATCTAGTACTCAGCACGTAGTGTTCACTACATGCAGGTTACGAAGTGTTGCGGGAGCATAGTATACAGTGGAGCTAGATTGTAAAAGAAGAATTAATGCTATCAAGTTGTATTTTGGCATGTATATACGTAGACAAGTAAGGTAAAAGATTTAGCTGTATTTTGATTGTTGTTATGATTATTGATGGATGAGTGGTTGGTGTAAGTTTTTGGCATGAATTTATTTAATGTATGTTTTAATTGTTTATAAGATTATCGATTGATTAGGAATTTGATGTAAAGGTATTTAGAGTATATCGAAACTGATCGGTGATGAAAAAAAAATTTATCATTTTCGACTAAGTTTCGCATCGAAAAGGACTGTTCCGTAAAGGGTGTGATAGACTAAACCGTAATTTTTCCATCTAAAGGAAGATTTTCAGTGACCAAAATGTAGTTTATGTAATTAAGTTAAAATAAAAGTCAATGAAAGTTAACGGGTCTAAATAGAGGTCAAACTAGCTAAAATTGGGTCAAATTTTGAAAAAAATCAAACTTTAAGGGTATAATCGTAATTTTTTTAAACTAGAAAATCGTTGAAATTAAACAAGAAATATAACTTTTGAGATTATTATAAGCAAAATTTTGGTGCAAAGAGAATAAATTTGGAATTTATTAATCCATGAAGATTTAATTGAATTAATAATAAATTAGTTAAATGAATAAAATAATTTGAATGAAATTTCATGTAATTGCATTCACCACTAAGTGACTTTGTTGCTTAACGTGTATTTTATTATGACTGCACGCAGGGACAGGTACAATTGAATGGGTTGTCGAAGCCCTTCAAAATAAATACTGATTCACCTAAACTAACTTGCAGAAATAGTGAAATCAGGTCGAATCCCAAGAGAACTATGTAATTAATTTAAAACTAAAAATAAATTAACAAGAAATTAACAAAAAGCAAAAATATTAAATTAAATAAAAATCAATCTTACCGAACTTTCAGTTCAAAGGTATAAATCTCATCCAATTGCAACTTTGATCATAGACTTAAAACTTAATTTATCAATCCAAAAACTTAGTCTACTTAATCGGAAAAGCCGAAGAAAGTAATAAATCTTCTAATATAATTGACTCAAACAAAGAATTTAAAATCAAATCTTACCATTAATTTAACTAGACACGATAGCATTCCATATCAATTCAATGATAGCATTAAGAATTAATGAGAATGACTAAGCCAAAAATTAATTGATTGAGATATCTACAATTCAATTAACTTTGCACTTTTATTTCACCAGAATCTATTATGCAAGCTATGTAAATCGGAAAGCCGAAATTACACACACATAAGCCAATTCCTTCCTACTAAAATCAATCATTCATGACAATTACGGATCACAAACTCATGGATAGCAATAGAAAAATTAATATTGAATTAAGGTGTCAATTTAATCAATATAAATAATTCATAAAAAATAAGAAAAAGAAAATAAAATTACTTAGATTGAGGAAATTCTTGTTAAGTTCAAAACCTCACAAAATTGCAATCGAAATCAATTAACCCTTGAATTAGAATTAAAAATTTAGCCACACATGGTGACTAATTAAAAATCAAAAGTGGAGAATTAAAATAGCTCCCTCCTCCCCTAGAAAAACCAATTGCACGTCTTTTTATAGCTTGGAAAGGAGAGTCAGAACCAAAAATTGCTTTCTATTTCAGTAGACTTCTAATAGAATTAAAAGACTTCCTGTTTAAGGACCTAAACTCCTTAGGTTCATTGGAGAAGCATCATAAACGGTGGAGTAAGCCTTCCAATCGGTGGAGTAGGCTACTTCTTCTTCTTACTCTGTGGAGTAACATTGTTACTCCACCTAGTGTGATTTACTCCTTAAGGCACTCCACGGAGTGTTAGGCTTCTGTTCTTCACGTGTGAATTTCTTCTTCTTGTGCCAAGCTTTGCAAAAAGCCAAACTTCCGTTCGAGTCCTTCAAACTTTCTTTTTTTCTCTTTTAATTAAGTCCGAAAAATATCAAAAATGCTTAATTAGACAATTAAAACATCAATTGAAGAAAGTAACCAATAAAACAACTAAATTAACACAAAACTATCCTAAAATATAGTAAAAACACATTAAAAACATAATTAAATTCACACTTATCAACAACAAGTCCAGCACCAGGAGAATTAGTCGTGGCATGTAACTAAAAGAAAGTCTTTTAAATTTTGTTACGTGAACATTTATAAATTATGCGACAGTTATGAGAATTGTTGTAAATAGGCATGTAACATAAGTATTTTATGGTTTTAGTGAATGTTATGAATAAATGATATATGGATTATGCATGAATATGAATGGTTGTGAAATGTATGGGTTAAGATGAAATTATAGAAATGTTGTGTTGTTGATTAGAGTTTGGGAGTTGGAGGAATTATATTGGGAGTGCAAATTGAATTTCTACAGGTTTGGATAGCATAAATATTAAGTCGTCAAACTGTCAGATTTTCATTTAATTGAGTAATAAATTAATTGTATTTGAAATATTAATAATATAATATGGATCTAGGAACTGTATAAATGGTGTTACACCATGAGTGTGGGAGTATTTTGCCAGAGAGGTCTTCAAGCCTGTATGCGCCTCCTTTGATGACTTCTCAAATTATGTAGGGCCCCTCCCAATTAGGATCTAGCTTGCCAACTCCCATAATTGTTTGTGCTGCGACCACCTTTTTCAAGACTAACTGCCCCGTGCGGAAGGACCTCAATCTCAACTTACGATCATGGTATGCTTCAATGCGTTGCTTGTATGCTGATGATTGGATCTGGGCGAGTTCCCTGCTTTCCTCTAGCCGATCTAGGTGGTACAACAGGTTGGCTTCATATCCTTCATCATGTTGGGATGACCTGATGCTCGACACACCTACCTCACATGGAATGACTGCCTCCGTGCAATAGGTTAAGGCAAAAGGCGTTAGACCCATTGATGCTCAGAGGGATGTCCGATATGGCCATAACACATTGTTGAGCTCGTCCACCCAAAGCCCTTTGGCTCCATCTAATCGCTTCTTGAGCCCGAAGAGGATGGTTCGATTGATAACTTCGATCATTCAGTTGGATTGTAAGTGATAGGCTGAAGTAAAGCTCGACTGGATGTTTAGCTCTGAGCAAAATGTCTTGAAGGCCAGGCAGTCAAACTATTTGCTATTGTCAGATATAATAGAGTGTGGAATACCAAATTTAGTGATGATGTTCTTTTGTAAGAACTTTATGATGTTTTCCAGGGTAATGGTGGTGAGGGGCTTAGCCTCCACCCACTTGGTGAAAGGGTCCACGACTACCACTAAAAACTTTTGCTATCCCTTTTCTTGGATAAAAGGGCCCAGTATGTCAATCCCCCACTGGGCAAAAGGCTACAGACTGTGGATTGGCTTCTATCTTGTCGAAATGATGTAGGGAATGTTGGCAAACCTTTGGCACTTGTCACACTTTCGGACCAATGCATTGGCATTTGACTCCATGGTAGGCCAGTAATATCCCTACAAGAGTGCCTTTCGAGCTATGGCCTGTGCTCCCTCATGGGCCCCGTAAATACCCTCATGTATCTCTCTGAGGATATAATATCCCTCTTCCATGCTAATGTACAAGGACCAGGGACTCGAAAAGGATCGCCTGTATAGCTTCTTGTTTAGCATGGCATATAAGCTCGCCTTCCGAACTATCTTTTTGGCCTGCACTTGATCTTTCAGTAAAGTTTCTGATGTTAAATATTGATAAATAGGGAGGTGCCATCCCACCATCAGTTCTTGTAGCTGAATTTGGTAAGTTTCATAAGTTGGTCATGAAACCATTATGGATATGATATATGTGGTCTGAGTTGAGCTGTTTAGACAAACCCTTTTAGTTAAAGCATCTGCCTCCATGTTCTTTGTCCGGGAAAGCTGAGTGATCAACCAATTGCTTTCGATTTCTTCCATCTTGGTAAGGAGAGTGGATGTCAATTCTTTGTACCGGATTATAAAACCATATTTTCCCTCAAAACTCCCTTTTAGCTGACTGACAACTAGCTGTGAGTCAGAAAAGATCTCACGGGTATCAGGTTTTACCTCATTGCTAGTTATAACATGTAATATAGAGCTTCATATTCCACCATATTATTGGAAGCGAGAAAAGTTATATATGCCATGGCTCAGATGCGGACTTTCCTAAGGCTCTATAACAAGATGCCAGCCTCTGCCCCTTTCGAGCATGCCGCCCCATCAACATATAACTTCCATGAAATTACCATCGGCTCTAGGACTGGTGTATGCAATTTTGCCATGAAGTGTGCTACGATCTACATCGAACTCGCCCAGGTGGGTTGCCCACTCCGTTAACCTCCCTAAGCATTTTGGCCTCTGCAACACCTTTTGAAAGTTCAAATTGGTGCTTATTGTAATCGTATAAGCCTGGAAGTATAGATACATCTTTACTGTGGTGATGATGAGTGCCAAGGCCAATTGCTATAGGATGGGGTACTTAAGCTCAACACCCCGAAGCACCTTACTTGCATAATGTATCAAAAATTGATGGCCTCCTTCTTCCCGAACCAGGACTGCGCCAACAGCTTCTGATGAAATAGATAGGTAGATGTATAGGATCTTCCTGACTTACGATCTGTTGAGCAGTGGTGGTGTTACAAGAAAATGCTTTAAAGCTTCGAAGGCTCACTAACATTCATCCATCCACTTGAAGGTTTTTAGATTTTTGATTACGTTGTAAAATGGCAGACACCTTTTGGCCAAACAAGAAATGAACCTTCCCAAAGCTGTTATTTTGTCGTTTAGCCTCTGTACGTCCTAGATTGTTATAGGAGGCTCTATGTCTACAACTACCTTGATTTTTTTCGATTAGCTTCTATCACCCTCTTTGATATCATGAAGCCGAGGAACTTCCCAGACTGCACACCAAAGGAGCATTCTTTGGGTTTAGCTTGAGGTCTGCCTCTCTGAGCTTTAGAAAGGTCTCCTTGAGCTCTTCAGGAAAGCTAGTCGATTTCTTACTCTTAACGATCATATCATCCACATAAATTTTCATGTTCCTGCCGAATTGGTTGGTGAAAAGCTTATTCATCAACCTCTGGTGCATAGCCCCTTCATTTTTTAGCCCAAAAGGCATTACCTGATAGTAGTAGGTGCATAAAAGTAATTTTTTCTGCATCTGCCGGGTCTATCGGGATTTGATGATAGCCTGTTGATGCATCCAGAATAATGTATTCTTTGAATCCAGCTGTGGAGTCCATCAGAAGATCAATATTCAGCAGTGGGTAGCTGTCATTTGGGTAGGCTTTATTTAGATCGGTGAAATCCACACACATTCGCAATTTTTCATTGCTTTTTTTGGCAAGCACTACATTGGCGAGCCAGTTTGAGTAGAAAATCACTTTGATGAACCCATTCTCAAGTAATATTTTCTTCTCCTTCTCAATGGCCAGTTGTCTCTTCAGTGCATGGTTCCTTTTTTTCTATTTGATCAATTTGCATTCAAGCCAAATGTTTAAGGAGTGGGCTATTAGTTCCTTTCGCACACCCTTAATGTCTGAGGGCTACCAGGCAAAAACATCTATAAATTCTTTAAGCACCGAAATGAGAGCTTTTTTTTCCGAGCCTTCTTTCCCAGCTGATATCTGAACACTTTTGCCCTGATAATAGTCATTTATATGATGTTTTTAGTGTGTTTTAGGTATTTAATTAAGTTAATTTTGTGTTAATTAGGTTTAATTTGAGTTTAATTTGTTAGTTTTATGTTTTTGGAGTTAATTGTAAATTTTGGTTGATTTCTAGGGTTAAATTGATGAAAAAGGGTTTAAAGTGTAAAAAGTGCGAAGTTTTGGGCCAAAAGCGTAAATTTGGAGAAATTGATCAAGAAAACGAGCTTCCAGTCTAGAGCATTGAGCCGTGGCCATGTGAAATTAGTGAAGTACATACACGTGACCACGTGGAAGAGTAATTAAGAGAGAACGTGGCCATGTGAAAAGAGAATGAAGGAATTTGAGTGAAAGGGCGTGACCACGTGAAGGAGCAAGGAAGAGAAGGAAGCAAGGGACGTGACCACGTGTGATCCAAGGAAAAGTCCACACGTGGCCACGTGTGGAGGAAGTGTAAATAGACACGTGACCACATGTTCAACAACAAGGAACAAGCCGTGGCCACGTGATGCTATTCCCATGGTGCGAAGGATTTTATCGAACTTCCTGTTTTGAGCAGAATTCACTTCCTATTTAGTTTCTACAGTTTTGGAAGAAATCTACCACGTTTTTGCCTATAAATAGCAGTCTGAAACACAGAAGAAAGGGAGGAATGGGATCGGATTAGGGAATTAGGGATCAAAACCCTTAAGAATTAAGTTTTACTTTTCTTTAGTTTATTTTACGTTTCTTAGTTTTTCTTGTTTTCTTCAAACACTTTGTTTTTAGTTTTTTTAACATGTTTAAGAAGTAGTTTTTCTTCTTTTGCTAATGGATTCTTGAAATCTTATATTTTCATTGTTATGACTTTATTTTGAGCTTAATTTCAATATCGGTTGATTATTTCTTGGTTTTAAGCATATTCTTATCTTTGATTGTGTTGAGATTAGTTGTTGGTTTATTAAATAAATAACTAAGAATTGATTTTGACATAGTTAATGATTTGCATGTTCTTGGGTTAACTCTTTAATATTTATGCATGATTATTATCCGAAATATGAGATGATTATGTGTTAATTTTATTGGTTAATACTAAGAGAGGAAGAATCAAGAATGAATTGGAATTGAATCACTTGAGAAAGGCTTCAATGAATATTTAGGAAGTTAAAACTATATTTGCATGCTAAGTATTAGATTTGTCTATGAGTTTAATACTAAGAATGATAGACTTGAATAAAGATATCTGGCTTTATTACTAGTTTTTCCATAATCACTGGTGTTTATATTGGACTTAAGTCATTACAATGAAAGTTAAGATGGATAGTTTCTTTAGCAAGAGAATTTCAGTTATTACTTTGTTTTTAATTCATGCTTTTGTTTTGTTTAATTGTTTATTTTGTTTAATTTTTGCTTTTGAATCAAAAACATTTGGGAAACAATCTCGGATTAATTTAATTCATACATAGGTATTATTCTTAGCAATCCATGTTCCCTTGGGTACGATATTTGGGGTCTTAATCTATATTTTCCTATATTACTAGCCGATCTAGTACACTTGCTAGACACCGGTCATGCCCCATTCTAGCTCTGTAACACCCTTCACGGAACAGTCTTTTCCAGAGCAAAGACAGCAAAAACGATAATTTTTTTTATTCGAAAACATTTAAATAATTAATCATATACTAATAGCACTCATGCAATCATAAACATTGAACACTCACCCATCAATAACCATAATAACAGAGATCAAAATATAATTTAATCTTTTACCTTAATTGTCTATGTATATACATGTCAAAATACAACTCGATAAAGTACTAATTCTTCTTTTCCGATCTGGCTCCACTGTATACTATGCTCCCGCAATACTTCATAACCTGCATGCAATAAACACTATATGCTGAGCACTAGATATGCTCAACGACGCCAAAAACTTGACCGGTGTCTAGCAAGTGTACTAGATCGGCTAGTAATATAGGAAAATATAGATTAAGACCCCAAATATCGTACCCAAGAGAACATGGATTGCTAAGAATAATACCTATATATGAATTAAATTAATCCGAGATTGTTTCCCAAATGTTTTTGATTCAAAAGCAAAAATTAAACAAAATAAACAATTAAACAAAACAAAAGCATGAATTAAAAACAAAGTAATAACTGAAATTCTCTTGCTAAAGAAACTATCCATCTTAACTTTCATTGTAATGACTTAAGTCCAATATAAACACCAGTGATTATGGAAAAACTAGTAATAAAGCCAGATATCTTTATTCAAGTCTATCATTCTTAGTATTAAACTCATAGACAAATCTAATACTTAGCATGCAAATCTAGTTTTAACTTCCTAAATATTCATTGAGTTAGTTTGAGATTTTATTTTTATTTTTTTAATTTGGTGATTGTTCTTTGCAGGAACAATTCTTAACATCTTTCAAGATGATACAAGATGAGGTCCAAGATTATGAATTGTTTCATTTGAAACAACGAATGAATAATCTACTAAGACAAAGAGAGGAGATAGAACGATTGCGTGCACAATTACAAAATCCTTATTCATCACCATTCATTGCTGAAGATTCTTATTCTCTTTTGACTTTGAGATTACAATTGGAAGAATTGAGAAGAGAGAATCAACAACTTCGATACTCAAAAGAAGTCTGTATCTCCGAGAATCAACGTCTTCATAACCAGCTTATATGTAAGAACGAGCAATTTTAGGCTGAAAAAGAGACGTGGGAGGCTAAATCAAGGGCTCAAGAGGAAAAGTTTAGAATTCAAGAAGAAAAGATAAGGGCTCAAGAGGAGACAATTAGAAGTCAAAAAAATTTATTAAGGGATAAAGAGCATGGAATTGAAAAGTTGGAATCTAAGCTAGAACTTTTGAGTACTCAAATTGATGGTGGTAAGGAAAAGGAACCAAATCATTCATTCATGGAGGATAAGGAACAAGAGGAACAATTCATATTGGAGGATAATTCATGTGTTTATTTAGAAGGTGTAGGATCTTTAGTAGAGAATTTATCACCAAAGGAGCAAGAAGGAAAGGATTCTCAAGTGGAGATACCAAATTCAATCTGCTTGAAGGATTTATTTAGGCTAGAAGAGCTGGTGGAGTTCGTGATAAATGAGCCAAAAGAGGAGTCATATTTTATTAAAGATATGGAGTTTCAGGCTTTGATAAATTATGACAAGTTTCTTCTACTTATGGGAGAAAATGAGGAGCAAAGTCCCGAGAGACCTATGTTTGGATCACAAGCTCGACCTCCCGAGAGTAACAAGAGTCGAGCTGGGACTCAATAAACCAGAACTTCTTCTCTAACTCTTATCTTTAAATATTCATCAATTTATGTTATGATTTTTGTTTTGCATGTTATTTTTAATAATTTGTTTTACCCTTGTGAGTTGTTTTTAGTTTAAAGTTTAAATGCATATTTTAGTTTGTGTCTTTTAAGTCATGAGTTTAAGATATGGGTTTGAACAAAAAGCTACTTCTAATGATTTTTATGCTTCATGATTAAATTTGGATTAGTAAGTGCTTTTAAAGGAATTAAAGAGCTAATGTGATTTTTGAGGTAAGTAACATTGAACTTGTCAAAGATTTATGAGTTGGTTAGATGTGAGTTTGATTTTAAGCTTCATGAACTTAGCATGTCTTGAGTTGAAAGTGGACTACAATTGGAATTTAATTGATAGATGTGCATATTATTGGCATAATTCAATTGTAGCTTGGAAAAAGTAAATGCATAAATAAGTGAGTATGAGCTGTAATTGATTTATATGGTTCAATGCTTGGTTTACATTGTTAATGTGATTGATTGAAAATGGTTAAAGATGAATTAAGATGAATAAAAGTTAATTTGGTGCTTTAATATGCAGGAAAATGAAGGTCAAGAATGCAGAAGTGAAGACCATCGCGTGCCCACGTGAAGGAATCAAGCTAGTAGATGCGTGGCCACGTATTGGAGTTCTGCCTGGAAGTAGCCTTTCGCGTGCCCACGTCCTCCCTCTCCAATTCCTATGCGTGGCCACGGTTTGCTTCCTTTCTCAGTCATGCGTGGCCACGTGACAATCTTCCAAAGGATCTTGCGTGCCCACGTGAGTGAAAACTCCCTAGCAGCAGCTACATACGTCCCCACGTCTTTCTTCTCCAATACCCCAGGCGTGCCCACGCTTTAACAAACTGCCTTGCCCCATGAATTTCACGCTCCCACACAATCAACCTCACCTTCCTTTACGCCCCCACGTGAATGTATGTCTATTTAACACTAGTCCTATGCGTGACCATGTGTGGGTATGCCTAAATCCACACGTGGCCACGTGTAAGGGGCGTTGCTTCCATTTTCAATGGCCACGGTATTTGTTTACTTCGTCCCTTACATGTACATTTTCTTTGCTCTTACCACTCCCCTCACTCATATATCACCCCTATGCTCACACACTCTTACTCATTCACACTCACATACTCACTCAAGCACACAACTCAGAGATTCAATTCATTTTCTCATTATTTTCATTCTTATTGATTTAGGTAAGCACATATTCATTTGTTTAATATTCCACTGTAGTTGTGTTTATTTCTTGCATTGATATTGAATAACAAGTGCTTATATGATTTCTCATAATTTGATTTGTTTCAGGGATTCAAAATAAGGTTTTGTGCAGAAATTTTTTCATGAGTTCCTCGTTGCTTCAAAGCTTCGAAGGGCGCTGCCCCTCGACCCTGCCCAGGGGTGCTGCCCCTCAGGAACCCCGTAAGGGGCGTCGCCTTTTAACCCCGCCCGCTAATCGGCTAGCGGACCGCCGTGTTATCTAATCCTAGCGCCTTAAATTTTACTCAAGTCATTATTTGCAATTTTGATACATCAATTGCTATATACATTCAGTTGAACATATTATGGATGACTTGATTTTCATTACTATTTTTATGATGCATGGCATGGCTAATTGGGACTCTTGTGATAAAACATGTTGCACTTCATTTCTTAACCAAGCACACACCTTTTCAATAAAGCACACACACTTAGTTTTTCAATTGCATGATTTACATGATGAGCTTAAATGAAAGAAATTGGCATAGGTTTTATGAGTGTTGAATATAAGTTTGCTTTGAGATTGATTTTCAGTTGTGCATTGCATTTACTCTTAGTTACTTATTTTTTTTGACATTGAACTTCATTGTGGCTTCATATAGGTTGAGTTTATATTTAAATTGGCTTATTTTCTTTTGTGCTTGCCATGACCAATTAACATCTTTCTCTTCCTAGTATTTAAGCCTAACCATCACCAATTATCTTTCCACTAGAGATTATGCATTCATACATTGTCCACCTTGTCACTTATGGATAGTATGCATTGAGCACTTAAGCAAGTTTGGCCTAGTTACATTTATTCACTTAGTTACCATGTTTATTAAGTCTTGTTCATTGCACTTTATTGGTTTTAGAGGCATATAGGCTTGTTAACTTTTCATTGACCTTTTGCCTTCTTTTTGAATTGATTAAGGTTCTAAGTATGGTGAGCTGACATTTTTGGTCATTAACTTGTTTCTTAAAAGTAATGAAGTGTGCTGAAATTTTTCATACTTTGCTGAGGACAGCAAGATTTTTAAGAGGGGGATAGAGCTCAGCTGAGCTAGAAATTGAAGATCCAACTAAGGGAGTTTTTCTTACCTTACTCATTTTCTTACTCATGAATTATATTGTTTTAGTCGGTTTATTTTAGTTGTCTAGTTTTGTTTTTATTTTGCATGTTTAGTTTTTATTGTGCATGTTAGTTTAGTTCATTCATTTATCATTTATTGTACATTTAGCTTAATTCGCCCTAGTTATTCTCAAAAATTGGAACATTTTGAACTTGAATTTAGAATGTGCAATGTTTAAAATTTTTGTTTAGCATTAGAACAAGCATGTTGTTTAATAAATTTCTAGCTAGTTTAACATTCAATTTGACTTATATTTGTTAGTTTCTACATTTTTAAGCACTTAAGACCAGTTTTTATACTTTAAAGAAAAACAATGCATTGAAATAGTTGAGTGACGAATTTTAGAACACTAGAACCTTCCTCATCACCCTTCAAAGCATAAAAATAACTCAAAACAACTTGGAAAGTGATCTGGGCAATGTTCTTCTTTTTGAGCCGTATTTTAACTTGTTTTCCTACCCTATATGCATATTTATCCTTTGTTAGCCATTTTGAGCCTAATGAGGTATGCTTAATGCATGCCGTATTTATTTTTCTTGTTACACTCATTTATTTTACCATATAAACTAAAAAGCTTTTATCTTCCCTTCTAGAATTGGCCACTCTAGAATAGGATGGATCAATAAGAATTGGGTATTTTGATGAGTGTAGTAAGATAATTTTGAATCAAGAGCTATTGTGGAAGTCAAGTAAATAGTAAATTGTGATTTTGTGATTACCCATGTTATTATTGTATTGCCAACATCAAAGCTAGAAAAGAAAAGAGAAAAAAGTGAAAAAAAAAATTAGAGAAAAAAGAAGAGAAAAAGAAAGAAAGAAATTTACAAATAAAGCTAGCATGTATGGCAAAATCTTAAGTGTGGGGTAGTTACAAGGAAAAAAATGGTTATGACTTCTTCAAAAAGGGTATGAATTGTGAATGAAAAAGAGTTTCAACTATTATTTTTTGTTCATAAAAGAGCCTCAAATTGTGAAGGGTTGGGAAATTTTGGCTAAATTCTTTATTGAATAAGTTAATGGGATGAAATTTGTGAATTATTAGTCTATTTTATCTTAGAGTGGCTATTCTTATTGTTGATCTTTTATCCATTCTTTGATAACAAATACCTTAACCCCATTACAACCTTTAAAAGACCTAAGTGATTTTAAGTTGGTTTTTTTAGTTGTTTAGCGGAGATGACCTTCGGGTTCCGGTGCTAAAGGAGAGGCCTATGGTGTTTCTAGAGTTTCAAGCGCGAAACCTTGAGTATACTTATGTGTACATTCATTCTAACCTTGACTATGAATTTGCATTGGTGTTTTGGATTTTGAAAATACTTAAATTGTTTTGGTCTTGCACACACACACAAGGAAACTAACTTATATTGTTTTGATTGAATTTATTCTAGTTGAAAATTTTATTAAGTGCTCTTGTTAATCGCTAAGCTTGGTTTTGAAATGCATGATTCTTTATTTGAGTTTGATTATTTTGAGAAGTTGGATTGTTCTAATTTGCTCGAGGGCGAGCAAAGTCTAAGTGTGGGGTATTTGATAATAGTCATTTATATGATGTTTTTAGTGTGTTTTAGGTATTTAATTAAGTAATTTTGTGTTAATTAGGTTTAATTTGAGTTTAATTTGTTAGTTTTATGTTTTTGGAGTTAATTGTAAATTTTGGTTGATTTCCAGGGTTAAATTGATGAAAAAGGGTTTAAAGTGTAAAAAGTGTGAAGTTTTGGGCCAAAAGCGTAAATTTGGAGAAATTGATCAAGAAAACGAGCTTCCAGTCCAGAGCATTGAGCCGTGGCCATGTGAAATTAGTGAAGTACATACACATGACCACGTGGAAGAGTAATTAAGAGAGAACGTGGCCATGTGAAAAGAGAATGAAGGAATTTGAGTGAAAGGGCATGACCACGTGAAGGAGCAAGGAAGAGAAGGAAGCAAGGGACGTGACCACGTGTGATCCAAGGAAAAGTCCACACGTGGCCACGTGTGGAGGAAGTGTAAATAGACACGTGACCATGTGTTCAACAACAAGGAACAAGCCGTGGCCACGTGATGCTATTCCCATGGTGCGAAGGATTTTATCGAACTTCCTGTTTTGAGCAGAATTCACTTCCTATTTAGTTTCTACAGTTTTGGAAGAAATCTACCACGTTTTTGCCTATAAATAGCAGTCTGAAACACAGAAGAAAGGGAGGAATGGGATCGGATTAGGGAATTAGGGATCAAAACCCTTAAGAATTAAGTTTTACTTTTCTTTAGTTTATTTTACGTTTCTTAGTTTTTCTTGTTTTCTTCAAACACTTTGTTTTTAGTTTTTTTTAACATGTTTAAGAAGTAGTTTTTCTTCTTTTGCTAATGGATTCTTGAAATCTTATATTTTCATTGTTATGACTTTATTTTGAGCTTAATTTCAATATCGGTTGATTATTTCTTGGTTTTAAGCATATTCTTATCTTTGATTGTGTTGAGATTAGTTGTTGGTTTATTAAATAAATAACTAAGAATTGATTTTGACATAGTTAATGATTTGCATGTTCTTGGGTTAACTCTTTAATATTTATGCATGATTATTATCCGAAATATGAGATGATTATGTGTTAATTTTATTGGTTAATACTAAGAGAGAAAGAATCAAGAATGAATTGGAATTGAATCACTTGAGAAAGGCTTCAATGAATATTTAGGAAGTTAAAACTAGATTTGCATGCTAAGTATTAGATTTGCCTATGAGTTTAATACTAAGAATGATAGACTTGAATAAAGATATATGGCTTTATTACTAGTTTTTCCATAATCACTGGTGTTTATATTGGACTTAAGTCATTACAATGAAAGTTAAGATGGATAGTTTCTTTAGTAAGAGAATTTCAGTTATTACTTTGTTTTTAATTCATGCTTTTGTTTTGTTTAATTGTTTATTTTGTTTAATTTTTGCTTTTGAATCAAAAACATTTGGGAAACAATCTCGGATTAATTTAATTCATACATAGGTATTATTCTTAGCAATCCATGTTCCCTTGGGTACGATATTTGGGGTCTTAATCTATATTTTCCTATATTACTAGCCGATCTAGTACACTTGCTAGACACCGGTCATGCCCCATTCTAGCTCTGTAACACCCTTCACGGAACAGTCCTTTCCAGAGCAAAGACAGCAAAAACGGTAATTTTTTTTTATTCGAAAACATTTAAATAATTAATCATATACTAATAGCACTCATGCAATCATAAACATTGAACACTCACCCATCAATAACCATAATAACAGAGATCAAAATATAATTTAATCTTTTACCTTAATTGTCTATGTATATACATGTCAAAATACAACTCGATAAAGTACTAATTCTTCTTTTCCGATCTGGCTCCACTGTATACTATGCTCCCGCAATACTTCATAACCTGCATGCAATAAACAATATGTGCTGAGCACTAGATATGCTCAGTGGTGACTACTAATCCTAGAATTTCCCAAATAAAGCATAATTACATAAATTATGCTACTCTTATTCTTATTTCAGTAAACATTTTCTTTTACTTCAGTCAACATTAGTTTCATTATTAACTCATATTTTGATAATTATTGTTCTTCGATTTTTAATCTTTCAATGTTACTTTACACTACCTTGTTAGGTGAATCGATATCAGATTTACTTTTACCTTTACGTTTATTCTTTACTATAGCTTTTACTTTTACTGAACTTTCGTCTAATCTTTTTAGTTACAGCAATATAATTATCATTTCATTTAACAGTATATATTGGTACTCATGTCTTTAATGGTACCAAATTTATAGACTATTTTATTCCTCGATTTATTGTTCAGTGATCTAATATGTGCTATAATTACACTTCTTGCTATATATTCTTTTATTTTACTTTAACCTTTAAACTAATAAACACATTACTATTTAGAGGCTTTTAAGTTTTATTGCAAAGTGATACAATTATTTTAGGACACTTTGCATTCAAATTTTTATTTCCTTTTTTATACATTTAACCATGTTTAAATACTTGTTTAGGACTTATATCTTTTGCTTTTCCCCAATTGATCAATTATGTGCATTTTTATCGTTTTACTTTTCGTTTGACTTTTTTTTCAGAAATACATTACTTAAACATAAGATTTCACTTAATATCATTGTCATCACTTTTTTGACTTTAAATAGGAAATTAATATTATTATCCAAACTTGTTACTTTTCAAAATAATAATTGGTACATGAAATACCAACTAATTTAATTTATCTTTTTCATGTAAAAATACATTTTAAATCCTTTTTCTTTATAAAAGATTAACTTAATCTTCATTTATTATTTTATTCTTATAAAATATTTCTTTTTCTTTTTCTTATTAATCACACTTTTTAAAAAACCTTACAGTTTTATTCCGACTTTTTATTTTCTTCCAAACAAATCATTTTTCGTTTATGACTTTTTATATTTAATTCATTTCAACAATACTGATTTATTCATTACAATACGCCCCCAATGCAATATAACAGGATTCTAAAAAATGATACTCGAGATTGGACCCAAAGGTTCCACTGAGAGAGAAGTGATCCCCGAGGGACCATTTCTCAAAAAATATTTCACTTTCATTTTCACTGAAAACACTGAAGCTATAAAGATCAAAGATCCTACACATAGCAAAGCAAGTCGCCATGACTTTCACTACAATATAGGGTGTTCCTATGGCTAGCCAATTATATCCTAAACAAAAATATCATTACATGCTTATCAGTAAGGGCAAAATAATCAATTATATTTGAAATTATTTTTAAAAATCTTTAATTTCTTTCTTTTATTTCTTGATACAATACATTTTTGATAATCGCACTCTTTTAGTGCTTTTGACTATTCAGTAGCTTTTTCTTTTCTTTCACTTTATCTTTTTAAGTCATTTTTGTAAATTATTCTTCAATAATTCACTCGGATACTTAAGACTTTTCAGTCTTTTTTTTTTACACTTTATGAATTATAATATTATAATTCACAATTTATTTTATTTTTTTATGTAATCTTTTGTACATTATCTCTTAACAATGTAGTGATTAACTTTTTGACGATTTTTATTTTTCTGTCCGAAATGTTTGTCATTCGGATATGCCACTATTACTGAATTATTTTATAATAATTCACTCTTTTAATACTTTTTATTGACTAATTTATTTTGATAAATTAGTCAAACATTTATTTTACAATTTTTTAAACAATTATGAATTATATTGATATAATTCATTACTTTATTTTTCGAAAATACATAAATTGACTTTTTCATTTCTTTTTATACTTAAGTAATTTATTTCACATTAGTTTATCATCATGTACTTATTTATTGAATTATTTCTTAATAATTCAATATTTAAGTTAAACATAATCAATATTTTATCTCAAAAATATTCTAGTAAAATATATAAATTCTACGAAAATTCGTATGCACATTATTTTACAATTTTCATCCTTTTCACTCATTTTATGAATTATTTATCAATAATTCATTATTTTTATTACTTTCATAGCTTAATAATTATTTTAAAAAATTCATCGGTTGACTTTTTATTTCATTTTTATTTACTATAATTTAATTTCATATAAATTCACCTTTTTCAACATTTTTGCGCAATTATTCACTAATAATTCAATTAATTTCAATACACATATTAACATTAGAATTTCAATAAAATTTCAATAATTTCAATAAATCCTAATAAAATTTATTTAAGCATTATTTATTATTTACTATCATTTTTCACTAAAATAATCAAGTATTTCACATTATTTCACAACTTTCACTATATAAATAATTGTTACATAGTCTTTAAAATTCCAATAATTCAATAAAAATTCATGAATACTATTTATCATCTCTAAAATAAATTTAGGCTTATATATTTTATTTTAATGCAAAAATCTCACATTTTTTCCTTACTACATAATTCGGCCACCACACTAAACCCTCCTAAAAATTTTCTTTCTTCCATTTAAACATTCATTTCATCTTTTCTAATGTCCAATTTCATTTACCCTAAACCAATTTCATCAATTAACAACTTTAACAATTTTTAATCTAATTACATAAATGGAATTAATTCAAAATAAAAGGGAAATCAAATGATTTTGTAGTCACTTAGAATTTTCTCTTGATTTAGCAAGTTCAAGCCTCCTTTTTCTTGCCTTTGCTCTTTGAAATACCTTTCCTTTCTTCACTGCCTACATAGGCCGGCCACTAATCCTTAGGTATCCTTATTTTTTTGTTCTCAAATGCAAAATCTAAGCTCATAATCATAATCTACACCTTAAAATCTATGGAAAAATACTAAAAAATTAATTTAAATCATTAAAATTCTTAAGATCCAACTTACCCCTTTTTCTTTCTCTACTTGTTTTCTCCACTTCCTTTGCCCAAATTAAATAATAGAAGCTATTTTAATACTCTAGAGAGATGGAACTACAATTCCTAAGTTGGAATTTATGAGAGATTTTGGGTGATTAAGAAGCAAGAGAGAGAGAAGAGAGGGAAGTGATTTTGGCCAAGAAAGGGAGAGGAAGGAGATGAGCAAATTTTGGGAGTTTTCTCCAGATTTTTGCTTCTTATATACTCCTCAAATGAGCCTAAAATTGGGCCAAACCAATGGATTTAGCCCATTTATTTCTTAAGGCCCATTTATGTCTTTTTAAAGCCCAATCAAATTTTTCTCTCTTTCAGCCAGAAAATCATTCCAAAAATAATTTCATCACTCTTATCACATCAAAAATAGCTAGCACGTAAATTTTTGGTTCAATAGGAGTCCATTATCGGTCTGATTCAAACTTATCGGTCTGATTCGACAACTGCCGGTATCCCCAAAAAATTTAATTCTAATCACCAAAATATTCTACATAAAAATTCATGCAGGCATCCAAAATCTGACAATTTTTTAAGTTCTTTTACTATTTTTAATTATTTATGCAAAATCAAGTCTATTTCCCTACCAGGGAAATTGGCTAGCTACCTTTTTTGTATTTTTGACCTTTGGAGGCCCATTTGATCTCCATTTTACTTCAAATTTCAACCCCAGGCTTACCATGACCAATACTTTCCAACGATCAAATAAAATATTTTTGACTTTCAAGTGTCCTTTCGGGCTCGGGAAATACTATTCACTGTCGAAAAGTACTGTTCACTGCTGACCCGGTATTGAGGCCATTACATTTCTTCCCTACTAAAAGAAATTTCGTCCTCGAAATTTACTTATATCAAAGAGTAGAGGATACTATACAATAGTCTTATCGACATTTCTTTTACATTCAATGTTCCAAAGCATTTTTGTTAATGGAACCTACTTATTCTTAAGCTAACCAATTTTGATATCAAGAATCTTTATCAGTATCTCTTTCTCTAGATCCTATCATCTTGAGTGCAGACTCCTTTCATATCTTAAATCAAATCAAGACTTGCTGACTTCTTTGCACTCCATTAAATCTAACATAAAGGATTCGACATTTTCTTTCTGATAATGCCTAGACAAGAGTCAGATTCTACTATAGATAAATATTTTTCACAGCCATTATCACAATCCAAGACACTTTACCATACTCGTTCTTTCAATATCTGAATTATCCACTCTAACTAACCATTAGTCCAAGGGTGAATTACTATGCTAATATTGAGATTATTGCCAATCTCCTATATAACATCTTTTCTCTTTGACGCTCAAATAATCCGATAACAAATTCCTTAATCACATTATTCCATTTTCCAAATAAATATCATTATAAGTCGAAGCAATTCCTGAAGAAATATAATGCTCTGCTTCCATTCGTTGACACATTTAACATTTATTTACATCTTTCACATCACACGTTCAATCTGGTTCTCAAAACTAGGCTTTTAATCCTGGTACATCTGATGACTTCCAGGATGTAAGGTAGTACTATATCGGTGGACTTCAATAAGAATCTTTCGATTTATTCATAATGACTATCACACAAACATTCTCTTTCAGAACTATTATTTTTACCCGATGTATAATATCGGTTTCACTTATATTCCAACTAATAATGCCCAATCTGGAGCTGAACTAAAACTGGCTCGCACAGCTTGAAAAACCAAGAACATTATCATTAATCATTCATACTTATTCTTTAGACACACGTATTTAAGTACACTCACATTACCCAAGTACTTACCATACTTTTTCAACGCCTCAAAACATATCAGATGATTACTACTTAAATCCTCTAATATGGATCTAATTAAAGGTGAATGATCCTTTCCATCGATTCATCAAGAGAGTCGATGCGCTAACAAATTTAATTGACATGACCAATAACTTACAATGGCCACAATAAAAATGGAAAACAATCTTAAGCACACTATTTCTCATCTCATTCTTAGGTTGTCCCTATGCTCATCATATCTCCTGTCAGTTTCATCCTATCAAGTGGGGCCTATACATATGTTATTATGCATATCAGATGCTATCAAACAATATGAAATGTTATGCAATGAATGTATGATTTCATGTATGCAGGTAGAATACTGTCACATATTCACATATGATGCAGATATCATAACCCATCCCACTACTATGAAAGATACAATCAAACCCCCACTCCTATAAGGAAATCACTGACACGTATATAGAGCATCTTAAACAACCTTAACTTATAATAATTTGCTCACTAGCATTATTAAATCATGACAATCCAATTAAGGTATATCTTCATCCTGTAAAATTTATCTGTACTCAATATAAAATTCCTGTTTAAATATCCGACATACTCTTTATTTGTCCTTCTTTAGACTGTTTCTCATCCATACAGACACTTAAACTCTCACAGTTATACTTAATTTCAGTCAACTCTTCTTTTTCTTGCTTTGACCCCCATGAGATATCAAGCAGTAATACTTTCATTCTCACTCACTACCATCTCTACTGTGCAAAATCAATCCTTTCACACTTGACAATCTCAGTCAAATGTCAACTTTTCACTTTAAAACAGGTAGGGCAGCAAGTACACGTAAGATTACTTAACACTTATCCACTTATAATTGGCATGTATATACAGACAAACCTATCACTTAACCTTATCCCACTCCGATCTTAGAACCACTTAAACCTTTGCTCTGATACCACTAAATGTAACACCCTTCACGGAACAGTCCTTTCCGAAGCAAAGATAGCAAAAATGGTAAATTTTTTTTATCCAAAAAAATTTAAATAATTAATCATGTACTAATAGCATTCATACAATCATAAACACTGAACACTCATCCATCAATAACCATAATAACAAAGATCAAAATACAATTTAATCTTTTACCTTAATTGTCTACGTATATACATGCCAAAATACAACTCGATAAAGCACTAATTCTTCTTTTTCGATCTGGCTCCACTGTATACTCTGCTCCCGCAATACTTCATAACCTGTACGCAATAAACACTACATTTTGAGTACTAGATATGCTCAGTGGTGACTACTAATCCTAGAATTTCCCAAATAAAGCATAATTACATAAATTATACTACTCTTATTCTTATTTCAGTAAACATTTTCTTTTACTTCAGTCAACATTAGTTCCATTATTAACTCATATTTTGGTAATTATTGTTCTTTGATTTTCAATCTTTCAACGTTACTTTACACTACCTTCTTAGTGAATCGATATCAGATTTACTTTTACCTTTACATTTATTCTTTACTATAGCTTTTACTTTTACATAACTTTTGTCTCATCTTTTTAGTCACAGCGATATAATTATCATTTCATTTAACAGTGTATATTGGTACTCATGTCTTTAATGGTACCAAATTTATAGACTATTTTATTTCTCGATTTATTGTTCAGTGATCTAATATGTGCTATAATTACACTTCTTGCTATATATTCTTTTATTTTACTTTAACCTTTAAACTAATAAACACATTACTATTTAGAGGCTTTTAAGTTTTATTGCAAAGTGATACAGTTATTTTGAGACACTTTGTATTCAAATTTTTATTTCCTTCTTTATACATTTAACCATGTTCAAATACTTGTTTAGGACTTATATCTTTTGCTTTTTTCCAATTGATCAATTATGTGTCTTTTTATCGTTTTACTTTTCATTTGACTTTTTTCTCAGAAATATATTACTTAAGCATAAGATTTCACTTAATGTCATTGTCATCACTTTTTTTACTTTAAATAGGAAATTAATATTATTTTTCAAACTTGTTACTTTTCAAAATAATAATTGATACATGAAATACCAACTAATTTAATTTATCTTTTTCATGTAAAAATACATTTTAAATCCTTTTTTCTTTATAAAAGCTTAACTTAATCTTCATTTATTATTTTATTCTTATAAAACATTTCTTTTCCTTGTTCTTATTAATCACACTTTTTGGGAAACCTTACAGTTTTATTTCGACTTTTTATTTTCTTCCAAACGAATCATTTTTCGTTTATAACTTTTTATATTTAATTCATTTCAACAATACTGATTTATTCATTACAATACGCCCCTAGTGCAATATAACAAGATTCTCAAAAAGGATACTCGGGACTGGACCCAAAGGTTCCACTGAGAAAGAAGTGATCCCCAAGGGACCATTTCTCAAAAAACATTTCACTTTCATTTTCACTGAAAACACTGAAGCTATGGAGATCAAATATCCTACCCATAGCAAAATAAGTCGCCATGACTTGCACCGCGGGATAAGGTGTCCCTATAGCTAGCCAATTATATTCTAAACAAGAATATTATTACATGCTTATTGCTAAGGACAAAATAATCAATTATATTTGAAATCATTTTTAAAAATCTTTAATTTTTTTCTTTTATTTCTTGATACAATACATTTTTGTCAATCGCACTCTTTTAGTGCTTTTGACTATTTAGTAGCTTTTTTCTTTATTTCACTTTATCTTTTTAAGTCACTTTTGTAAATTATTCTTCAATAATTCACTCGGATACTTAAGACTTTTCAGTCTTTTTTTTACACTTTATGAATTATAGCATTATAATTCACAATTTTTTTAATTTTTTTATGTAATCTTTTGTACATTATCTCTTAACAATGCAGTGATTAACTTTTGGACGATTTTTATTTTTCTATCCGAAATGTTTATCATTCGGATATGCCACTATTACTGAATCATTTTATAATAATTCACTCTATTAATACTTTTTATTGACTAATTTATTTTGATAAATTAGTAAATATTTATTTTACAACTTTTTAAACAATTATGAATTATATTGATATAATTCATTACTTTATTTTCCAAAAATGAATAAATTGACTTTTTTATTTTTTTTAAGCTAAAGTAATTTATTTCACATTAGTGCATCATCATGTACTTATTTATTGAATTATTTCTTAATAATTCAATATTTAAGTTAAACATAATCAATATTTTATTTCAAAAATATTCTAGTAAAGCATATAAATTCTACGAAAATTTGTATGCACATTATTTTATAATTTCCATCCTTTTCACTCATTTTATGAATTATTTACCAATAATTCATTATTTTTATTACTTTCGTAGCTTAATAATTATTTCAAAAAATTTATCGGTTGACTTTTTATTTCATTTTCATTTACTATAATTTAATTTCATATAAATTTACCTTATTCAACATTTTTGCGCAATTATTCACTAATAATTCAATTAATTTCAATACACATATTAACATTAGAATTTCAATAATTTTAATAAATCCCAATAAAATGTATTTATGCATTATTTATTATTTACTATTTTTTCACTAAAATAATCAAGTATTTCACATTATTTCACGACTTTCACTATATACATAATTGTTACATAATCTTTAAAATTTTAAAATAAATTCCAATAATTCAGTAAAAATTCATGAATACTATTTATCATCTCTAAAATAAATTTAGGCTTATATATTTTATTTTCATTAAAAAATCTCATATTTTTCCCTTACTACATAATTCGGCTACCACACTAAACCCTCCTAATAATTTTCTTTCTTCCATTTAAACTTTCATTTCATCTTTTCTAATGTCAAATTTCATTGATCCTAAACCAATTTCATCAATTAACAACTTTAATAATTTTTAACCTAATTACATAAATGGAATTAATTCAAAATAAAAGGAAAATCAAAGGATTTTGTAGTCACTTACAATTTTCTCTTGATTTAGCAAGTTCAAGCCTCCTTTTTCTTGCCTTTGCTCTTTGAAATACCTTTCCTTTCTTCACCACCTACATAGGCCGGCCACTAATCCTTAGGTATCCTTTTTTTTTGTTCTCAAATGCAAAATTTAAGCTTATAATCATAATCTACACCTCAAAATCTATGGAAAAATACTAGAAAATCAATTTAAATCATTAAAATTCTTAAGATCCAACTTACCCTATTTTATTTCTCTACTTATTTTCTCCACTTCCTTTGCCCAAATCCAACAATAGAAGTTATTTTAATGCTCTAGAGAGATGGAACTACAATTCTTAAGTTGGAATTTATGAGAGATTTTGGGTGATTAAGAAGCAAGAGAAAGAGAAGAGAGGGAAGTGATTTCGACCAAGAAAGGGAAAGGAAGGAGATGAGCAAATTTTTGGAGTTTTCTCCAGATTTTTGCTTCTTATATACTCTTCCAATGGGCCCAAAATTAGGCTAAACCAATGGGCTTAGCCCATTTATTTCTTAAGGCCCATTTATGCCTTTTTAAAGCCCAATCAAATTTCTCTCTCTTTCAGCTAGCAAATAATTTCAAAAATAATTTCACCACTCTTATCACATCAAAAATAGCTAGTACGTAAATTTTTGGCTTAATCGGAGTCCGTTATCGGTCCGATTCAAATTTATCGTTCCGATTTAATAACTGCCGGTATCCCCAAAAAATTTAATTCTCATTACCAAAATATTCTACATAAAAATTCATGTAGGCTTACAAAATCAGACAATTTTTGGAGTTCGTTTACTATTTTTAATTATTTATGCAAAATCAAGTCTCTTTCCCTACCAGGAAAATTGACTAGCTACGTTTTTCGTATTTTTGACCTTTGGAGGCCTATTTGATCTCCATTTCACTTCAAATTTCAACCCTGGGCTCACCATGACCAATACTTTCCAACGATCAAATAAAATATTTTTGACTTTCGGGTATCCTTTCGGGCCCGAAAAATACTATTTACTGTCGAAAAGTACTATTTATGGCTGCCCGATGTTGAGGCCATTACAAGCTCAACCACCTACAGCACCTTCCCTGGCTCAGCTTTGCATTCTCCTTTGCCTAGTACATCTATGGTGTCGAGGGGTAAGGCTTGATTGGCATCCTTCAGCATGGTTAAGTATGTCTTCCAAGCTATCTTCTGATTTCCCCTCAATACTACCATCCCTTCTTCTGTTGAGATCTTGAGCACCAAATTCCTCATAGAGATGTAAGCATCCACGTCGGCCAATAAAGGTTGGCCAAAAATTACATTATCTGATGGGGATATTAACAACCATGAAATCTAACTGGTATATCCAAACTATAGTATCATCCCTAAGCTGGACTGGCAGGTTTGCTACCCCTTCCACTCTAACGGGCCATCCAGCGAGGCCAATCAGGGGGATGTTAACTTCCTTTAGATGGTTCTCCGATATTCCTAATGCCCTATACACCTGTAGAGTGATTAAGTTAACTGCACTCCCCATGTCTATCCGTGTCCTTTAAATCAAGAAGTCCTGAATGATTATCTCAACTACCAGTACATCATTATGAGGATGCCTGATATGGGACCCATCCATTATCGAAAATTGGATTATTCACAGAAGTGCGTGTGCCCGTGGCTTAATGGTCAGCACCTCCTTGGCCTTTCTCTTTCTGGAGTTGCCATATTATCCTCCACCTGCTATGATATGGATAACACCGTTTGGGATTTTTTTTATAGAATTAGGTCGGTTTCTGCTTGGCTGAGGGGTGGGTGATTTGTGCCTTTTTGTCTTTTCCTCTGACCTCACAAATTGTGACAGGGTGTCTTTCCTTACAAGGTGCTCGGTTTCTCTCTTCAGTTGCCTGCACTTTTTTTTAATACCCCCTATCCCTATGGAAGGTACAATAGAGACTCTGGTCCCTGTTCAGGTCTTCCCTTATTAGTCTTGGCTAGGTGACCTGCCCCTTATATTTCATCCAAGACAATATCTACGCTTGGGAAGCATTGAAAGGCATGAACGTACCACCCTTCTTATCACTCGAGAAGGGGCTGCTACGGTATAGACTTGGTTGAACGAGATGTTGCTTCTGTATCTTTTGAAGTCAATACGGCAAGAATTACCCTTGTTATGGGTTGGTCCTCCCACTTCTTCCTTCTCCTTCTTAAGTTCCCAGTACTTGAACGAGCTGTGACGTAGGTGATGGGCTTCATCCATCCAGATGTACTTATGAGCTCGGGATATTAGCTTGGTAAAGTTATTCGGAGGCTTCTTGCTCACGGAGTCATTGAAGTCTTGGCATCTGGTTTTCTTGATCAGGGCATTGATGGCTACCTCCAGGTTGAGGTTTTGTATGTCCATGGCTATGTCATTAAACATCTCCACATAGATCCTTAGTGGTTCACCCTTTTCTTGTTGGATCAAGTTGAGGTCTGTTGATACCTTATTTGGTCGAAAGTGACCATAAATTTCATGATGAACATATCGTTGAACTATTCAAAACTGTCAATGCAGTGCTCGAAAAGATTACGAAACCATATTTGGGCAAAATCTATCAGTGTTTGTGAGAGTTTTTTTTTCATAGCATGGTGTCATCGGTGATCAGCATTAGCATGATATGTTGAAACTGATCAATGTGAGCTCGGGGGTCAGCGTTATCGCTATATGTCTTGAGGTTGGAAAGTTGAATTTTAGGGAAAGGAACAACTAAGATTTTTCGTGAAAATGGAGATCGAAAACTGTCTTGATACTACAGGATGTTTCAATTTTGTTGTCTTTGTAAACGATCCTCTAAAAGTTGGTTAAACTACTCGATTATTAGAGTAATGGTGGACCTCAGGTTATGTGAAATTGCTGGTGAGGATTGGTCTCGGGCTGGAAGTTTTGAGGCTTGAGGTATATGGTACAGCTGTACAGGTGGAGGTTACGATTGCACCTGGGCAATTATTATCGACAGTATGGCTATTAGGAACTGGATGGTTTGTGGGGAGATGGTGGAACTGTTTAGGACAGCTGTTGTAACATCCTTCACGGAACAGTCCTTTCCGAAGCAAAGACAACAATTTTTTTTTTCATCCAGAAACATTTAAATAATTAATCATATATTAATAACATTCATGCAATCATAAACACTGAACACTCACCCATCAATAACCATAATAACATATATCAAAATACAATTTAATCTTTTACCTTAATTTTCTACGTATATACAAGCCCAATTACATTTTGATAAAGCACTAATTCTTCTTTTTTGATCTGGCTCCACTGTATACTATGCTCCCGCAACACTTCATAACCTGCACGCAGTAAACATTACGTGCTGAGCACTAGATATGCTCAGTGCTGACTACTAACCCAAGAATTTCCCAAAATAAAACATAATTACACAGATTATGCTACTCTTATACTTAATTCATTAAACATTTTCTTTTAATTCAGTCAATATTAGTTTCATTGTTAACTCATATTTTGGTAATTATTGTTCTTTGATTTTCAATCTTTCAACGTTACTTTATACTACCTTCTTAGGTGAATCAATATCTGATTTACTTTTACCTTTACGCTTGTTCTTTACTATATCTTTTACTTTTACTTAACTTTTGTTTTATCTTTATAGTCACAGCAATATAATTATCATTTCATTTACCAGTGTATATTGCTATTCATGTCTTTAATAGTACCAAATTTATAGACTATTTTATTCCTCGATTTATTGTTCAGTTATTCAATACGTGCTATAATTACACTTCTTGCTTTATATTCTTTTATTTTACTTTAACCTTTAAACTAATAAACACATTACTATTTAAAGGCTGTTAAGTTTTATTGCAAAGTGATACAATTATTTTGGGACACTATTGCATTTAAATCTTTATTTCTTTGTTTATACATTTAACCATCTTCAAATGCTTGTTTAAGACTTATATCTTTTGCTTTTTCCTAATTGAACCATTATGTGTCTTTTATCGTTTTACTTGTCATTTGACTTTTTTTTCAAAAATACATTACTTAAGCACGGAATTTTACTTAATGCCATTGTCATCACTTTTTAACTTTATATAGGAAATTAATATTATTTTCCAAACTTTTTACTTTTCAAAGTAATAATTGGTACATGAAATACCAACTAATTTAATTTATCTTTTCATTTAAAAATACATTTTAAATCCTATGTCTTTATAAAAGTTTAACTTAGTCTTCATTTATTATTTTATTCTTATAAAATATTTCTTTTTCTTCTTATTAATCACACTTTTGGGAAATCTTAAAATTTTATCCCAACTTTTATTTCCTTCCAAACAAATTATTTTTCGTTTATAACTTTTTATATTCAATTCATTTAAACAATACTAATTTATTCATTACAATACGCCCCTAGTGCAATATAACAGGATTCTCAAAAATGATACTCGGGACTGGACCCAAAGGTCCTACTGAGAGAGAAGTGATCCCCAAGAAACCATTTCTCGAAAAACATTTCACTTTCATTTTCACTGAAGTTATGGAGATCAAAGATCCTACCCATAGTAAAACAAGTCGCCATGACTTGCACCGCGGTATAGGGTTTCCCTATGGCTAGCCAATTATATCCTAAACAAGAATATCACTACCTGTTTATCGCTAAGGGCAAAACAATTAATTATATTGCCATAACTTTTAAACATTTAAAAATCTTTAATTTCTTTCTTTTATTTCTTGATACAGTATATTTCTGATCAAACGCACTCTTTTAGTGTTTTTGACTATTCAATAACTTTTTTTCCTTTCTTTTCTTTTCTTTCACTTTATCTTTTTAAGTCACTTTTGTGAATTATTCTTCAATAATTCACTCGGACACTTGATGTTTTTCAGTCCTTTATACACTTTATGAATTATAGCATTATAATTCACAATTTTCTTTTATTCTTTTTGTGTAATTCTTTATGAATTATTTCCTAATAATTCAATAATTAACTTTTTTTTTCGATTTTTTCCTTTTCTTTTTCTGTCCAAAATTTTAATCATTCGGTATGCCAACTTTTATTCGGTTGGTGAATTATTTTAAAATAATTCACTTTTTTAATACTTTTTATTGACTAATTTATTTTGATAAATTACTCACGCATTTATTTTATAATTTTTTACACAATTATGAATTCTATTGGTATAATTCATTATTTTATGCTTCGAAAATACATAATTTGACTTTTTTATTTCTTTTTATACTGAAGTAATTTACTTCACGTTCGTTTATTATCACATACTTATTTGTTGAATTATTTCTTAATAATTTAATATTTTAGGTAAACATAATCAATATCTTATTTTACAAGTATTCTAGTAAAGCATATAAATTCTACAAAAATTTATATACACATTATTTTATAATTTTCATCATTTTTACTCATTTTATGAATTATTTACCAATAATTCATTATTTTGTTACTTTCATAGCTTATTAATTATTTCGAAAAATTCATCGGTTGACTTTTTATTTCTTTTTCATTAACCGTGAATTAATTTCATATTAATTCACTTACTTTCACATTTTTATACAATTATTCATTACTACTTCAATATTTTTCTTTATAGATATTCATATTTTATTCCTCATTAAAATTCTAATAAATTTCAATAAAATTTATTTATGCATTATTTATTATTTAGCATCATTTTTCACTAAAATAATCAATTATCTCATAATATTTCACAACTTTCACTATATACATACATGTTACAAAATCTTAAAAATTCCAAAATAAATCTCAAATATTCAATAAAAATTCATAAACACCATTTATCATTTCTATGTTTAGTTTAGGCTAAAATACATAGATTTCATGCAAATTTTCATCAATTTTCTTTAATGAATATTTCGGCCACCATCCAAAAACCTTCCAAAAATTTCTCTTTCTTTCTTTTTAGCTTTCATTTCCTATCCTTTAAGGTTCAATTTCATTTACCCTAAATAATTTTCAATAATTAACAACTTTAAAAATTTTTAACCTAGTTACATCAAATGAATTAATTCATAATAAAAGGAAAACCAAAGGATTTTGTAGTCAATTATGTTGGAATTTATCAGTTGCATCCATCTCATACATAAGCGAAATTTAAAATTTTTAACCAATGTTACTGATCTTGCCATGAATGTACAATATTCATATTGATGAGAATAAGAAAAATCATCTTTGATTTTTGTTGAATAGTTGATTTTACTTTGCACCGGGTTGTCGCAAACCACAGTGTCCAAAATCGAACACCTCCAATGAGTAATCCACACTAGAGATTGATAGAATGAACCAACAAATTGGTAGAGGACAAGTGCTGGCCAAAAAATCCTAGAGCTAGCAAGGGTTTGGGCGGCTAGGGTAGAGAGAATAATAGAAGAAGTTTTTCTTAAGTGTTATATCACTTAATCCTAATTCCTCATTAGTTGGCTTTTTATAGTTAGGTTAAAAATTCAACTTCATAATGAGATTGGGCTCTTTAAAATTGCTGGAGAATTATTAATTGGGCTTCTAGAATTCTTTATAATTATTTGGGCTCAATTAAATCCAATTTAAACCTTTTTATAAAAGACTATGCACAAAACCCACAAACTAGGCCCTTTGTGCAACTAATTGGATTTAATTACCCAAATGAATTGCAAATCCAATCAAATTAAATATATAGGTTCCACAACACTTATGTAACATATATAATTTAACTTGGTCCAAGAAATAGGCCATTAAGGCCTTCTGTCTGGGAGTTGGCGTGTGGCCCTCTATAGAAGGGCTTCTGTACCAACTTCATTCCTCTGGCCCCTTTATAATTCCTCCAATGGACCTATTAATTATTATATCAGTCCTATAATACTTATAGTAGTCCTATAACATTTATAGTCCAATAATAATTAATCATGAAATACATTACTCCAATTAGGTCTAATTTTACAAAACATTTCTCAAAAGTTCCACGAACAATTTTACTTGATCATAATTAATTAAACTCTTTAATTAATTATTATCTTATTCACTTCTCTACCCTCATAATAATATCAAATATTATTATCCTTGTCATTTTACTTTTTTATCCTTTTCTCTATATGTGTGTAACCTATTGGGTTAATGTCCATGTTGGCAGTATAATTTGTAATTGTAAATTCTATTCAAAACTCTCATGATTTAAACTCCTTTAAATCATTTTATCAATCCCTATTAATATTCTTGATACATCATTATACAAGTCATGATTGGCCTCTATCTAGGCATCATGACTACCCAAATATCAGGAAAGTCAAGTGGTTTGACTGTACCCTTCCATAAAAATAGTTACCGTGCAATTACTCCTTTCACCACTCTTATCTCAATTAGATTCTGAGTATGGATTTCTGTCAACTCATATAAATCTAATTATGTATGTTCTATTAATTTAACCATTGTTTCGAAAATGCCCTTCATGGATCTCTATCCATCTTAGCATATTATTTTGGCCAGAGATTCTCTGAACAAGGCAATTATAGAATCATGCGAGATAACTTCCCTTATTAAATCTGGGATGGTGAAGCCTTTGTCAATCACTCAACTATCTTCAAGTAAGTCATGATATACCCAATCTCCTAACTATATTCACTCCTAGTTCGAAGTAATCAGTTATAAAGTCAAAGTATACCACTTGCTATTTAAGATAACTTTGGTGATCTCAAGTCTAAGGATACTTGCACAACCGCTATGAAGAGATTCCTCACTGACATAGATTTAATATCCATGTGAGAATTCTCTTTGTAGGTCTCTAATGAACTTGTTCTTCTAACAAGCATTCACATGTTAGCTTTGATTATCTTTCATAATCACAATTATGAGAACCACTGCTTGAACCATTCAAGAAGCATAATATGTGCTAGTCTGTCCGAATTAACAATGTCCTATCTTGTTAATTCTATGACTAGGAATATTTAAATATTAACACATTTGCATGCAATAGTCATCTCATATCATGAACACCTTCATGATTGCCTTTGCACCGTGTTTATAATATCTAGGATTTCATTTATTAATTTAAGATTTACAAACTTATTTATTTAAATATAGCATTAATAAATGAATGATGCCTTTTATTAAGAATATAAATTTCATACATATGAAAAACATTCCTATTACATGGGCTCTAGGACATACTCTCTAACAATCTCCCACTTGCACTAGAGCCAATCACTCATATGTCTCAAATCTATGCTATTTATATGGTGATCATGCTTAATCTGGAAAAGTGCTTTAGTGAGGGGATCTGCCACATTGTTATCTGTGGGAACCCTTTCTATTTTCACATCATTTCTAGCTACTATTTTCCTTATGAGATGGTAGCGTCTGAGAATATGCTTGGATCGCTGATGAGATCGTGTTTCCTTTGCTTGCTCAATGGCTCCATTGTTGTCACAATATAAAGGAATCGGATCAATAATGCTAGGCACCACTCCTAGTTCAGTTATGAACTTTTTGATCCAGACTACTTCTTTGGCTGCTTCTGAAGCAGCAATGTACTTAGCTTCCGTCGTGGAATCAACAGTTATTTCTTGTTTTGAACTTTTCCAACTAACTGCTTCTCCTTCCATTATGAACACATAACCACACTGTGATTTACAATCATTTTTGTCAGATTGGAAGCTGGCATCTGTATATCCATTTACTTTCAAACTGTCCTTCTCCATATACCAAGAATATATCCTTAGTCCTTCTCAAGTACTTAAAGATATTCTTGACAGCTGCCCAGTGTTCCTCTCCAAAATTGGATTGGAATCTGCTTGTGACACTCAAAACAAATGTTACATCTGGACGTGTACATAACATAGCATACATGATAGAACCAATTGCAGATGCATATGGTATTCTATTCATGCTCTCTCTATCCTCTAGTGTCTGCGGATACATAGACTTAGAAAGGTGTTTTCCATGCACCATGGGTATAAACCCTTTCTTAGAGAGATCCATATTGAACCTCTTCAATACTTTATCTATATATGTACTCTGAGAAAGACCTAGCAATCTATTGGATCTATCTCTATAGATCCTTATTCCCAGAATATAGGATACTTCTCCAAGGTCTTTCATAGAGAATTGCTTGGATAACCATATTTTAATAGATTGGAGAAGAGAAATGTCATTTCATATGATCAATATGTCATCCACATATAGAACTAGGAAGACAATTGCACTCCCATTGACCTTTTTATACACACAAGGTTCATCTTCATTCTGTGAGAAACCAAACTCTTTGATTGTCTCATTGAATCGTATGTTCTAGCTCCTAGAGGCTTGCTTCAATCCATAAATGGATCTTTGAAGCTTACATACCTTTTCGTCATTTCCTGATGTGAACCCTTCTGGTTGTGTCATATACACATCCTCAGTAAGATTTCCATTAAGGAAAGCTGTCTTTACATCCATTTGCCAAATCTCATAATCATAAAGAGCTGCAATGACTAAAAGTATTCTTATAGACTTAAGCATTGCTACAGGAGAAAAAGTTTCTTCATAGTCAATACCTTTTTTTTGACGATAACCTTTTGCTACTAAGTGAGCTTTATAGGTAACTATATTACCTTTCATGTCGGTCTTCTTTTTGAAGACCCATTTGCACCCTATGGGTTTTATCCCTTCAGGTGGTTGAGTTAAAGTTCATACTTTATTCTCATACATGGAGTCCATTTCAAACTGCATAGCCTTAAGCTATAAATCACGTACTAAACTGTTCAAAACTTTTTGATAGGCTCATTGTCCTCTACTACAGTTATGCCTCTATCCGAATCAATGTGAAATCCATATCTCACAGGGATAGAATGTATCCTAGTAGATCTTCTAGGATTTTGTGTATAATCAGGTTCAACTGCAATCTCATCATTATGAAATTCAGTTTCGGGTTCAATCGATTGATCATCTTCTATATGTGGGTCTTGAACTTCACCAAGTTCAATTTTACTCCCACTGTCCTCTCGTAGGAGAAATTCTCTTTCCAAGAAGATAGCATGCCTTGAAACAAACACCTTTTGTTCTAAGAGATGATAGAAATAATATCCAAACGTTTCTTTTGGATATCCCACAAATAAACATTTGTCAAACTTAACATCCAGTTTGTCTGACATTGTCCCCTTCACATAAGCAGGACAATCCCATACTTTCATATGAGAAAGCGTGGGTTTCTTGTTATTCCACATCTCATATGGAGTAACATCAACCGATTTACTAGGAACTCTGTTTAACACATAAACAGCAGTTTCTAGTGCATATCTCCAAAAGGACTTAGGTAAGTCCGCTCGGATCATCATTGATCGAATCATATCTAATAGTGTTCATTTCTCCTTTCAGATACACCATTGTGTTATGGTTTATATGGTGGAGTCCATTAAGATAAAATCCCATTATCTCTAAGATAATCCTGAAACTCTTGGCTTAAGTATTCTCCACCTCGATCTGATCTAAGTGTTTTAATACTTTTGCCAAGTTGTTTCTCTACTTCATTTATAAATTCTTTGAACTTTTTAAATGCTTCTGATTTATATTTCATTAAATAGATGTATCCAAACCTGAAATAATCATCTATGAAAGTAATAAAGTAGGAGTAACCTCCTCTGGCATGTGTAGTCATTGGACCACATATATCTGAATGTATTAAGTCCAAAACCATTTTAGCTCGTTCTCCTTTACCAATAAAGGGAGTTTTTGTCATTTTTCCCAATAAACAAGATTCGCATGTCTCAAATGATTCATAATCAAATGATCCCAAATCACCTAACTTGTGCAATTTGGTCATGCGTTTCTTATTTATATGGCCTAAACAACAATGCCATAAGTATGAGGTATTTAGATTATTATGTTTTATTCTCTTGGTATCCACATTATGTACTTCTTTAATTAAATCAAGAACAAAAAACCATTCTCAATGATAGCTTTTGCATAAAACATATTGTTCTTAAAAATGTAACAACATTTGTCCTTTAAAGAAATATCATAATCGTTCATCAAACAACTGAAAGAAATAATACTTTTGGACAAAGCTGGAACATAATAACAATTATTTAATTCCAGTACTAATCCACTAGGAAGAGGCAACCTTGTAAGTCCCCACAACTGTTGTAGAGATATTTTATCCAGTAGCTGACTGCAAACATGTCTCTGCCTTTCCAACTCTTCTAAAGCTTCTAAACCCCTGTAGATCATTACATAAGTGAGATCCACATCCGATATCTAATACTCAAGATTATTTTGAAGCAATAGAACAAGTATTAATTTCAATCATATGAATACCTGAAGTAGAAGCATCGACTTGCTTCTTCTCCTTGAGAGAATCTAGATAGGCCTTGCAATTACGCTTCCAATGACCATCCTTTCCACAATAGAAGCAAGTTCCTTTAGGATTCTCTTTCTTGGCAACCTTCTTCTTGGAGATCCCACCATTCTTTGGTTGCACCTTGGATATCTTCTTCTTTTTTTGCTTCTTGTCTTTAGTAGAAGTGACAACCTTGACACTTTTTGGATCCTTCTTAAATGATCCATCAGCTGTCTTGAGCATATTGATTAACTCAGGAATGGATACTTGGATCTTGTTCATGTTGAAGTTAAGCATGAAAGGTGCATAACTTGGAGCCAATGAGTACAAGATTAAATCTATGTATAGATCATTATCCATAACATAGCCAAGTCTACTCAAATGCTCAATATACCCATACATCTTCAATGCATGAGTAGCAGTTGAAGTGCCTTTCACCATTTTGCAGCTAAATAGAGCTCGAGCAATCTCATATTCTATCATGAGAAGAATAAAGCTCCTCTAGATGCAAAACGATGGTTCTAGCATCCATCATCTCATGTTGCTTCTGAAGCTCCGAAGACATAGCACCCAGCATCAGACATGCTGCCGCTTCACTATCCTCCATGTATTTTCGATAAATGCCTTTGATCTCATCAATGGCATCATCTGATGGAAGTGGTGGTGGACCTTTATCCAAGACATAATGGATCTTTTCAGCTCTGAGAACAATTCTCACTTGCCTGATCCAGTCAGAATAGTTGCTGCCAACCAGTTTATTATCTAAGATCGATCGTATATTAATGTTTGATGTGCTCATGATGATAACCTAGATGTGAAAAAAAAAGATATGAGAGTATGTTCATATATATGTATGCATTAATAAGGTCTTTAATTAATCCATTTACTCCCACTATTTTACTGTGAATTAATAGCCCTCACTATATAATTCGAGAAAACCCGATGGTTTTTCTAGTGGGTCAATATCCAATCCTTGATATGTAATTTGACCTTGACTGTGGTCAACAAGCCAAACTCCATACCCTTGAAAGGTAGGTATTTATATACCAATTGTGTCTCTACACAACTATTGGGTCATTAGGTTATCAACTCTTGATGCATGCATATCGTATATACATTCCCTAATCTTGCCTCTAGAACCATTAGCCTTGACTGTGGTCAACAAGCTAATGGGCTAGTTAAGATGACCCATTTAATTAGATTTGAACATATTCGATATAATGTAAGCTTGACTGTGGTCAACAATCCACACTATAAAGAACTCTGGTTCTCCTCAAATTAATGAAAGGCTTATATACCTTAGTATTTGTTTTGAGGGTTTTAGTTAATTAAGTATCATCATACATGGTTGGCATACATTGGTATGCATCCTATATTTATCACATAAATATAAGCATACAAATATGGTGGTATAGTTATGAACTTCACTACATTGATTTCCCCGAGCCAAGAGGGAAATCAAAAGGTCACACCTAGGTAGTATGCATGATTCAAATAAGAAAAATAATTACATTATCTTCAAGCTTGTTAGATCTCCATCCGGCCCATCTTGCTCCTTGATAGTGGTCTCCATCTCTATTTCTAATTCTAATCTAAGTAATCTAATTACATATTACAACTTGAAAAGAAATACAAACAAAAAATAAGTGGCCGGGACATGAAAGTCCTCATTGGGCCAAAACATGCATAATGCTCAATCACATTAGGCCTTGTCCATAACTATCCATCATGCCAATCATACACCCTTATATGCATTTCTAATGCATAAAGAAATGGATTACTAACTTTGTTTCAACTTTTGAAACAAACTTTTGAGTTATTTAATGATGTGATCAAATTAGAAAACTTTTTCCATTTTGAAAACTTTCATTTTAGGAAACCTTTTTGCATGCATGTGTTCTTGCGTTAATAATCAATCTAATTGATTATTAATTAATTATTAATTGATTATTTAATTAATTAATCATATTAAATAATTAAAAGAATCAATTTTGGGCTTAGGATTAAGGGTAGGCCGAAACCCACCAAATGAAACCCTAATTGTGTTCACACACAAACTAGTTTTGTGTCTATTGGACCATTTGGGCCTTTTGAAATGAGGCAAGCCCACTCCAGCCCTTAAAACCCATTAATAAACTTAATTATTGTTTATAATATTTAATTTAAATCAGCTCCTTGGGCCCACCATGTCATTCACTAATTTAAACCAAGTCCGTAAACATAATTAAGCCCATTAAGTGATTTTATTGAATTAAAATTAATCAAATTAATTTAAGGCTCATTTTAATTAATCCAATTAATTAAAAACACTTTAATATATCAAATATATCAAATTTAGAAGATTAAAAATCGTTCTAAACAATAACACACCAAGAACATATCAAGAACACACGAAGAACACCAATTTATCGAACTTTTCGACTAAACTAGTTTTCATGCAAAACATGTTCGATTTTAATTTCGTTTGATCCTATGGCTTAATATCACATATTAAACACATAAAATATCATCTAAATGATCTTATAATGGATCTATAAAAAATTAATTTAGAACAGCCCCTAACTCTAAAAGCTCTACACGCAAAAACACAAAATTCTTTTCACAAAAAAATTGTTTTTGTTTCCGCTTTATTTGTTTGATCACACATATATCCAAAAATCAATATTTCTCATTCATGAACAATTAAATCTGATATTTTAAAGTTAATGAAATAAATAACTCAAAAAAAATAAAACTTATTTCGCAGAAAAATATAGAATTGTATATTCATGGCAAAACCTGGCTCTGATACCATGTTGAAATTTATCGATTACATGCATCTCATACATAAGCAGAATTTAAAATTTTTAACCAATGTTACTGATCTTACCATGAATGTACAATATTCATATTGATGAGAATAAGAAAAATCACCTTTGATTTTTCTTGAACAATTGATTTTACTTCGCACCGGATTGCCGCAAACTACAGTGTCCAAAATTGAACACCTCCAATGAGTAATCCACACTAAAGATTGATATAATGAACCAACAAATTGGTAGAGGACAAGTGCTGACTGAAAAACCCTAGAGCTAGCAAGAGTTTGGGCGGCTAGGGTAGAGATAATAATAGAAGAAGTCTTTCTTAAGTGTTATATCACTTAACCCTAATTCCTCATTAGTTGGCTTTTTATAGTTAGGTTAAAAATCCAAATTCATAATGAGATTGGGCTCTTTAAAATTATTGGAGAATTATTAATTGGGCTTCTGAAATTCTTTATAATTATTTGGGCTCAATTAAATCCAATTTAAACCTTTTCATAAAAGACTATGCACAAAACCCACAAACTAGGCCATTTGTGCAACTAATTGGATTTAATTACCCAAATGGATTCCAAATCCAACCAAATTAAATATGTAGGTTCCACAATACTCATGTAACATATATAATTTAACTTGGTCCAAGAAATAGGCCATTAAGGCCTTCTTTCTGGGAGTTGCTTGTGGCCCTCTACAGAAGGGCTTCTACAACAACTTCATTCCTCTGGCCCCTTTATAATTCCTTCAATGGACCAATTAATTATTATATCAGTCCTATAACACTTATCGTAGTCCTATAACATTTATAGTTCGATAATAATTAATCATGAAATACATTATTTCAATTAGGTCCAATTTTACAGAACATTTCTCAAAAGTTTTGCAAACAATTTTACTTGATCATAATTAATTAAACTCTTTAATTAATTATTATCTTATTCGCTTCTCTACCCTCATAATAATATCAAATATTATTATCCTTATCATTTTACCATTTTATCCTTTTCTCTATATGTGTGTGACCTATTGGGTTCCTGTCCATGTTGGCAGTATAATATGTAATTGTGAATTTTATTCAAAACTCACATGATTTAAACTCCTTTAAATAATTTTATCAATCCCTATTGATATTCTTGATGCATCATTATACAAGTCATGATTGGCCTCTAGCTAGGCATCATGACTACCCAAATATCAGGAAAGTCAAGTGGTTTGACCGTACCCTTTTATAGAAACAGTTACCGTGCAATTACTCCTTTCACCACTCTTATCTCAATTAGATTCTGAGTATGGATTTCTGTCAACTCATATAAATCTAATTATGTATGTTATATTAATTTAACCATTGTTCCCAAAATGCCCTTCATGGATCTCTATCCATCTTGGCATATTACTCTGGCCAGAGATTCTTTGAACAAGGCAATTATAGAATCATGCGAGATAACTTCCCTTATTAAATCTGGGATGGTGAATCCTTTGTCAATCACTCAACTATCTTCATGTAGGTCATGATATACCCAATCTCCTAACTATGTTCACTCCCAGTTCGAAGTAATCAGTTATGGAGTCAAAGTATACCATTTGCTATTTAAGATAACTTTGGTGATCTCAAGTCTAAGGATACTTGCACAACCGCTATGAAGAGATTCCTCACTGACATAGATTTAATATCCATGTGAGGATTCTCTTTGCAGGTCTCTAATGAACTTGTTCTTCTAACAAGCATCCACATGTTAGCTTTGATTATCTTCCATAATCACAGTTATGAGAACCACTGCTTGAACCATTCAAGAAGCATAACATGTGCTAGTCTGTTCGAATTAACAATGTCCTATCTTGTTAATTCTATGACTAGGGATATTTAGATATTAACACATTTGCATGCAATAGTCATCTCATATCATGAACACCTTCATGATTACCTTTCCACTGTGTTTATAATATCTAGGACTTCATTTATTAATTTAAGATTTACAAACTCATGTATTTAAACATAGCATTAATAAATGAATGATGTCTTTTATTAAGAATATAAATTTCATACATATGAAAAACATCCCTATTACATGGGCTCTAGGGCATACTCTCTAACAACTTATTTTTTTCCCTTATTTAAGGGTGTCAAACATCTTTTTTCCCTTGCTTTTTCACTTGCAATCTTGCCTTTCTCTTCCTCACCACTTATGGCCGGCCAAACAAGCTCTCCTAAGCTCAATTTTTTGTCCTCATATGCAAAATTTAAGCCCATAATTAGCTTCTATAACTCAAAAACTATGAGAAGATACTAAAGAACCAATTAAAATCAATTAATTTCTTAAGTTCCATCTTAACTCTTTTTCTTTCTCCACTTGATTTCTTACCTTTCTTTGCTCAAATCACTTCATTGAGGCCACTAGGATGACCTAAAGAGATGGAATTACCATTCTCATGTTGGAATTACATGAAGATTTTAAGTGAGGGAGTGAAGAAATGGGAGAGAGCAAGTGAAGATGGTGGTTCGACCACCATAGAGAGGGGAAGAGAGACCTAAAAAAATCTGGAGAAATCTCAGATTTTTCAGCCTCTTATACCCTCCTTAATGGGCCCAAAAGTGGGCTTAATTAATGGGCTTAACCCAATTTAAAATTAAGGCCCAATTTAGGCAATTTAAGGCCCAATCCAATTTCTCTCTCTTCCTCACTTCAAATCACTTCAAAAATAATTTTATCATATCAAAAATAGCTAGCACACAAATTTTTGGTTCAATCGGAGTTCGTTATTAGTCCAATTCAAACTTATTGGTCCGATTCGATAACTGTCGGTGTCACCGAAAAATTCAATTCTCATCACCAAAATATTTTACATAAAAATTCATGTAGGCATGCAAAATATGGCAATTTTTAAAGTTCGTTTACTATTTTTAATTATTTATGCAAAATCAAGTCTCATTTCCTACTAGGGAAATTGACTCGCTACTTTTTTAGTATTTTTGATCTTTGGAGGCCTATTTGACCTCAATTTCACTTCAAATTTTAACTCCAGACTCACCATGACCAATACTTTCCAATGGTCAAATAAAATATTTTTGACTTTAGGGTGTCCTTTCGGGCTCGAGAAATACTATTTACAGTCAGAAAGTACTGTTCACGACTGATCCGGTATTGAGGCCATTACAGCTGTGGCGGGGGAGGTTGAGGTCGTTGGGTTGGAGGAGGAATTATTGCGTTTGAAGGGGAGCAGGTGGGTTTACGTGGTTCTCTTGTTGGGACATGTCAAGGTTGAGATCTAGGAAAAAGGTTCATATTCCACGCTCACTGCACCAAATGATGACATATTGTTGAATGAAAGTATAACTTCAAAAAGTAACCTGCAAAAAGAAGACAGGATCGGTGGGTTTTCGATAACGAAATCTTCAATGGTCAAATTGAAATCTTAGAGATATGATGGCATTTTTGTTGTGTAAGAAGATTGAATGAAGCTTTCATACCTGTTTTTCCTTTTTATAAGCATGGTTGACGTTCTTCCAGGAGGTAGTGGGAGGAGATTCCCTTTCTTTTGGCCACTATTTCCACTTCTCTGGTTCCGAGGGAAGACGCAAGGGAAGAGTAACTACTTTCCTATCATGGCGGTTGCGCTTCTTGTTTTTGGGTGAGCCATGGGTGGACTTCCTAGTTTGGTTAGCTCGAACTGTTGGTCAGCTTGGGTGTTTGAATCCGAACTCAATGAGTTTTATAGCTATTTGAGGCCTATAATCCGAACTAATAGTTGGGTCATGTTATCAGACTTCATATCAGATTTATTTTCCACCTTATCTCTCCGTGAAGCATACACATCATCCTTGAGGTTAATTGCTTCGGCCATTTGAATGTATTTATGGGCTCATGACATGAAGGCAGTGAAATCTGTTAGAGGATTTTTGCTCATTAAGTCACTAAATTATTGACATTTGGCATTCTGTTTGAGAACATTGTATAGCCATCTCTAAGTTTAAGTGTTGAATGTTCAACACGAAATGTGTAACATAAACGTGAAAATGATTGGACTGCTCTTGAACCATTTAATGTAAATCAAAAAACTTTAGTTAAGTAGATCGCAATTGTGAACTTAGCAATAAAGAGATCACTAAATTGACAAAAATTCTCAATATAATGCTAAGGGTGGTTGCAAAACAAAATCTAAATTTATTTTGTTTGAGGAAACACCTTACAAAGTGATACATTATACATCACAACTGATCTAAATGGGCTCTAATATCTGTATTCCCCTTGAACTTCGGCATGGTCGGCAGACAGAGCTTTGAAAATGGTGTAGCAAGAATCTCCTCAGATAAAGGTGAGCAAAAAATCCCTTCATACTGCTTAGTGTTGCAGCTTTAATATTTCTGCATATGATCCTTAAACAACCATTCAAACTCTACTAGGTTCCGAGCTACCCAGGCAGTTGGAGGTCAAATAAAATGCACCTTAGAAGTACTCTCTGCCTTAGGAGTTCAATTAACATCAATTGATTAGTCACCATCTTGAACGAGTTATGGCTGCCCTCATTGCTGCTGATCCATTGCGTACTTTTAACTCCTTTTCTATTATTTTATTGTTATGGGAGTTAAAAGTTCACCCTATAAGGTGGCATTAAGTTGATTTATGGCATTTATAAAATTCCTAGCAAAATTAGAGGAATCTTTGGGGGAGCCATATAGCTTGGTGCTATAGCCGAAACTTGTAGAGCCTGATGCTAAAAACCTATAGGTGCAGGAGCAACAAGGATAAATTGTTGAACAAATGGATCAACTTAGGGATGGTGAAGCTGGTCCTCTGCTTGCGGAGGCTGTAAAGCAAGCAAAGTGGTAACAACTGAGGACTAAATAACGCTACAACCTAGAGGTGCTGAACATCTTCCAGGTTTGGGGAACCATTAAAATTTGGAAAAAAAAAATCATAAATAACTATCAATGGGACGATTTATACTGATTGCACCAAAATGATAACAATTCGGTAGATTAGACTTGTTCTTTGAGTAAAAGGTTCTTTCGTGTGAACGGTTCATTTGAAAAAGATAATACCTAGTAAAATTCTAGTAAAAAATGATCTTAATGTTTTAGTAATAATTACAAAAATCTTTTAAAGTATCATCTTATTTTCATCTAACTCCTAATTTAGCCACCTTTTCTAAATGTCTTGATACTTGCAAGAATGAATAGACCAATTTTATACGGTCAAGGGTAAAAAATCATTAATTTTAAATTGGAGGGGCTTAATTGCAAATTTGGAGTGATAAATTAATTTTTTTCTCAATTAAATTAAAATTAATGATAAATTCATTTTTTTCTCAATTAAATTAAAAGTTCGGTGATAGATTGAGAAATTGTGGGACTTCTATTGCGAAATCCGAACTGGTTTCAAATATAATATACATTATATTAAGGGTTTTTCTGAAAGCTGTGTAAAGTTTTAGGGGTTTAAATATAATTATCCTTTCTAAAAGGAAATTTTGGTTTTGACATCACCCAAATCGGCCGCATCAAAACCCTAGAAAATTCTCCCTCATTCTCTTCTCCTGCGAAAAGCACCAATACAAGAATCCCGCTACATCAACTCCACTACACCCCACCGTTAACCATGGCTGCATACGATTTGACTCCAAGAATTGCGCCGCATCTTGACAGGCACCTGGTGTTTCCGTTGCTGGAATTTCTTCAAGAGCGACAACTCTACCCCGAGGAACAGATATTCAAGTCGAAAATAGAGCTCTTGAACAAAACAAACATGGTCGATTACGCTATGGATATCCACAAGAGCCTCTATCACACCGAAGATGTCCCTCAAGGTAACCTAATTACTTACACCTATCTCTGCTTTCGCAGTTAGTTTGCTTTTATCTGATTTGTTTTGGCGGTTTTCTTTAGATATGGTGGAGAGGAGGACGGAAGTCGTCGCGAGATTGAAGGCCCTGGAAGAGGCGGCGGCGCCATTGGTGGCGTTTTTGCAGAATGCAAACGCTGTGCAAGAGTTAAGAGCGGATAAGCAATATAATCTTCAGATGCTTAATGAGCGTTACCAGGTTTGCAATTATTAATCTTTTTTTTTTCCTATTTGTTATTCCTATGCTTTTATTTTGTGGGCAATTATGATGAAATGTGGATCAAATTTGGTGTGGTTTGAGGTTTTGATTTTGGCAAAAGATTTAGTTACTTTGTAGAATTCTTTGTAATATAATGGTAATTTTTAATAACCAGATTGGTCCAGAGCAGATTGAGGCTTTATATCAGTATGCTAAGTTTCAGTTTGAATGTGGAAACTACTCGGGTGCAGCTGATTATCTGTACCAGTACAGGGCTCTATGCACTAACAGTGAAAGGAGTTCGAGTGCTTTGTGGGGGAAGTTGGCGGCTGAGATACTGATGCAAAATTGGGATATTTCTCTGGAGGAACTAAATCGATTGAAAGAGATAATTGATTCAAAGGTTACATGCTTAACCTAATTTTACCTATATTCTTTTCCCACTGCCCATTTCACTAAATGCTGTTATTTTGTTTTCTTTGAATAAAAATCTTGACTGCTGTGTTTTGTGTTTTCAGAGTTTCTCATCGCCTTTGAATCAAGTGCAAAGTCGTATATGGTTGATGCATTGGAGTCTTTTCATCTTTTTCAACAACGATAATGGGAGAACACAGATCATTGACTTGTTTAATCAGGACAAGTAAGGGTTATTTTTGTATTTTTAGTTGATATATTAGCCTTAGTGGAAGCTATCCATCTCTAACTGTGTTCTCAAGCTAACTCTCTAGTGTCTGCTCTGAGTGGTCTAGAGTCTATTTATTCAGCTTTTTGTATGATGGTATTCTGGTAACTTTTTAAGATCCAGTAATTGTCTTTCTTGTTATGTAATGTTGCATGCAACTAATTAACTGCTGCCTGAGTAGACTAGTTGCTGACCTCCTAAATAATGTACAAGTAGCTTATAGAATTTTAGAACTTTATTGGTATGTCCATGCTTCTGGGATTTTATGGTGCCTATAGTAGGATTACCTGACTGATAGTGGCCTTTGTACTGCTAAAACTTCCCCATCATAAATGGAAGAAGAAATGCAATTAGCAGATGCTACTGTTTATCTTTATTGCTTGGATACACAATGTGATAACCAAAATATGCATTGTAAACAGTGATGGTGATTCTCAGGCTTCCATAGATTGTTTGCCTTCTCTGATGTCAAGAAAAAGATGTAGAACTTCAAAACTCTCACATTGGCAATACTCTTATTCAGCAATACCTAAAGTTGCCTTAGAGACTGCAACCTTGCACGGAAATAAAACACTGAAATTTCTATGAAGACCTCTACCAGATATAAGGCATTCCAGGTTTTCCTAGGAAGCACCTGAACAAAATAATAATAATAATAATAATAATAATAATAATAATAATAATAATAATAATTTTATTATTATTAGTATTATTATTATTGTTGTTGTTGTTGTTGTTATTTAAAGTTTCCTGCTAATAGAAGAATTATTACAGGTCTTCTTTCCAAGAGGGAGTAAGGGTAGGAATAGAGCTATGGTTATTTGTTTGAACACAAACAGCATATACAATAGTTAGTGGAATTTATTTAAGCTGCACTGCATTGAAGAACATGCAGCAGTGAAATGTTAAGATCTCAGTGCACTTTGATCCCAATATCTTTCTTGCTCTTTGAATCTCATGCAGCTTTATATGGGTTAATATGTAAAGTTTTCTTGTATATACTCCTGTTAATAAATTGAAATGCTATAACATTCAGGTATCTCAATGCCATTCAAACCAATGCTCCCCATCTTTTGAGGTACCTTGCAACTGCATTCATTGTGAACAAAAGGAGAAGACCTCAATTCAAAGACTTCATAAAGGTCATCCAGCAAGAGCAGCATGCATACAAAGATCCCATCACAGAGTTTTTGGCATGTGTGTATGTTAATTATGACTTCGATGGGGCACAAAAGAAGATGAGGGAGTGTGAAGAAGTAAGCTTCCTTTACCCTTGTATAATTGTGCTAGTAATGCTATTAATTATAAGGTCAGATGCTTATTAAATGGCTCTCTTTAGCTGGGTGGGTTGTAGAGGGAACTCTAGTCATGTGCTTTACCAAGCATGGTTGTTTTTGCATGTTATTCATGCTTCTCTCTCTAGCAAGTGTGTGTCTAAGCAGGAGCTAAAATTGGTGTCGGGTGTCACCCATTGCGGTTGTGTTCAGATTTTTTACTTATGTGATATTTCTCTCTCTCCCCTCATTCTTGGGCTAATGTGGGTCTTGGGAAGGGAACTGGAGTTGTATGATTTTCTGAGTGGAGGTGTTTCTGAAATGGTATTGTTTATGGTCTCTCTGTAGTGGCATAAGGGACATTAGAGAGAGCTGGTGTTGGTGTTTGGTATCACCTTATAGTTGTATGATTTTCTGAGTTTGAATTGCTTTCATGTGGTATTCATGCCCCCTTTTTCTCTCCCACTCTCTCTCTTTCCTGCTGTTGGGGTGTGGAAGAGGTGCTGTGTGGGGGATTGTTGCAGTTGGTGGCTCGAGTCTTAACTGAGTTAGTTCATGTGTTCTGCCTAAGCCTAGCGTACATTAACTCAGTGGCGAAGCCGGAATTTATAATTAAAGGGGGGTAAAAATATAAGTCATGCTTAAAAAAATAAGCATAAATATTATAAGTAAATTGTTAAATAAAGAAAATATTCATTGAACTAACAAATCTATAAAACCATTATTGCATTTATTATATTGCAAATTAAATTTTTAAAACCATTAAAAAGTCATTCGGATACAATGATATAACAAGGATCTTTTTATCCATCTTTTTATTCATGCTTCTCTTTCTAGCAAGTGTGTGTCTAAGCAGGAGCTAAAATTGGTGTCAGGTGTCACCCATTGCGGTTGTGTTCAGATTTTTTACTTATGTGATATTTCTCTCTCTCCCCTCATTCTTGGGCTAATGTGGGTCTTGGGAAGGGAACTGGAGTTGTATGATTTTCTGAGTGGAGATGTTTCTGAAATGGTATTGTTTATGGTCTCTCTGTAGTGGCATAAGGGACATTAGAGAGAGCTGGTGTTGTTGTTTGGTATCACCTTATAGTTGTATGATTTTCTGAGTTTGAATTGCTTTCATGTGGTATTCATGCCCCCTTTTTCTCTCCTACTCTCTCTCTTTCCTGCTGTTGGGGTGTGGAAGAGGTGTCTGTGGGGGGGAGTGTTGCAGTTTGTGGCTCGAGTCTTAACTGAGTTATTTCATGTGTTCTGCCTAAGCCTAGCATACATTAACTCAGTGGCGAAGCCGGAATTTATAATTAAAGGGGGGTAAAAATATAAGTCATGCTTAAAAAAATAAACATAAATATTATAAGTAAATTGTTAAATAAAGAAAATATTCATTGAACTAACAAATCTATAAAACTATCATTGCATTTATTATATTGCAAATTAAATTTTCAAAACCATTAAAAAGTTATTCGGATACAATGATATAACAAGTATCTTTTTATCCATGTAAAGAAAAATCATTCAAATACTCATTAACATGTTTACTTAATTTGCTGATACTCTGTAAAAAAAAGATAAAGTTTTATGTTCTATCTGTTAGTATTATACAAATACTCTTCTTATCAATTTAAATTGTTTACAATTGCAAATGCATCAATTAAGTCAAACTGATAAAATAAAATTCTTAGTGGCATAACAAGGGAATTAAAGAATTTAGGCATATAAAATTCCTAAAATCAATGCTCAATCACTAATGTCACTCCCTATTCACGATGTCATTTTTATTGACAATATTTGCTCGAATTTTTATTTCTTTCTTCTTTATTAGCTTTTCTGTTAGGATGTGTTTGAATTAATCATTTATTTTAAAAGTTTTCATCAATTCAAATAAATAATATAAAACCTAACTAGGTTAGCATTTGTCTAAAATTTTATATGCGTTTTCTAAAATACAAAAAATAAAGAAATATTGCTACTATTTGAGAGAGATAAAAGTAAAAAATATTGCAAAACTAAATTACTAACCTTTAATTAAAGATAAATCTTTGCTATACTTTTTAGTTTTTCTTAAATTTGTCTGATTTGCTTTTAAAAATTCAAAAAATAATAGTTTTGTATTTTTGTTTCAATAGAAGTGAGAAAATAAAATGTTTTATTGATAAAAAACTTAAGAAATAAGTTAAAAAGAGGGGTAAAAATAATCTATCTAATATATATATATATATATATATATATATATATATATATTAGGTAAACAATTTTACCCCTCCTTAAAATTTTATTTTTACCCCTCTAATTAAAAAAATTTCAAAAATTAAGGGGGGCAATTGCCCCCATTCCTCTTCAAATGGCATCGCCACAGCATTAACCTTTTTACCCTAATTGTAGGTGATTCTAAATGATCCCTTCCTTGGAAAACATGTTGAAGATGGGAACTTTTCTACTGTGCCTCTAAGAGATGAATTCCTTGAAAATGCTCGCCTGTTCATCTTTGAAACCTATTGCCGTATACATCAACGAATTGACATGGGGTAAGTACAGACTTACAGTAAATTCTTTTGTGAAGATTTACAAGTAGAAATATATGACTTGGATAAATTTGTAAAATTTGATATGAGTGTATGCCTTTCTAGTTCTGTTATTTTTCACATCTTCATGTTGGTGCAGCTGTGTTATATTTTTGAAGCTTATAATATGTGCTCTTGAAATAGTCCAAAACTTTCATATTTCTGTTCCAGTAAAACATTTTTAGTTCAAATAAAACGTTGATATTTTAGTGTGCTGTTTGCTATCATGTTTTAAGAAGTGCACTAGTGTAATAACATCTGATTACAAAATAATTGTTTTTAATTAATTTTCATGTAGGATTGAAATTTGCGTGAAAATGAAAAATTAAACTCGGGTAAATGAATCTCCTAACATGCTCTAATAATTTTTAATGGTTTGATGTGTTCAAGAATTGGTGCTATCAGGATTCCTACCACTTTAGGTAATGTATGTGCAAGTTGTTGCTACGATTTTCACTATAATTATGTATGTTAGTGGATTTTTCTCTCTTGTATATTTCTTTTCCAACAATAATTGAAAAGCATGATGGGCATTATTAGTTAGATGATAAATAGATGTAATTGTTGAGTTTCTTGTATTTGAGTATTGGGATCAGAGTCAATATTCGGATCATCTATAACCAACCAATTATATCTTTAACTATGAGGGAACAGGGACATTACCTATTCTTTTCCCCCTTTTAAATTAATTTGCTACCCTTTGCAGAGTCCTTGCAGAGAAATTGAATCTGAATTATGAGGAGGCTGAGAGGTGGATTGTGAATCTTATACGAAGCTCAAAGCTTGATGCAAAGATTGATTCAGAATCAGGAACAGTTATCATGGAGCCGAATCAACCCAATGTGTGAGTATGCAGATACAGATTGATAAAGAATATCACTATTTCTTTCCATCTAACTAGGGCACTGAGCGGTTCTTCTCTCTATCGTCTCTCTCAATGTGACCTTTATAATTTTCAAATGAAATTTACTGCAGGTATGAGCAATTGATAGATCACACCAAGGCCTTATCAGGGCGTTCTTACAAGTTAGTTAGTCAACTTTTAGAGCATGCACAGGCGCAGCCTGCTAGATGAAGTTGGCATTGCAACTACCAGGATTTGTTTTTGCAGTTTTGCTTACTGTATTTTTGTATTTTCTTGGCCAGAGATCTGATTTAAACTAGAGAACATTGTACTGCTCATATTTTTGAGGGGTTATCCAATTAGATTAGGGGCTGAGAAATTATTAATTTTGGGAAAAATGATTGATCTTAAATTCATATGCATCCTTTTCATAGCACGTTAGCATATATGGGAGATGAAATCTTTGTTCAAATTTATGATACACGTGCACGCATGCCAAGTGTGACAACATGATAATATTTATATTCTATAACTATTATACTGTAGGTCATGTTGATCTGCACTGCAGAATTGATAAAGGTTTTGGTATTAGATTTTGGTCTTGATTTCTGACCATTTTCTATTGTTGGGCTCTACATCTCAATCTTTATGTGCCAAAACAAAAAATTAAAGGGAAATAATTTTTTGAATTTAATTTCCAGCTATGCCTGGTACAGAATTTTTTTGCTTTAAAATAAATAAATTTCATATTTTATATAAGAAAATTAAATATTTGATTAAAATTGAGTCAGCTCAAATAAAATATTAGTAATTTTGAAAAAAAAAAAAGGAAATATTACATCAATAAGCCTGAGCCGATTGAGTTGCATCAAGTCTCTTCTCTTAGCCCAATAAGTGAAATTTCAATCTGTCAAAATAAAGAATTCGACACCAATCATTCAAATAGTATTGTTTATTAATTATCAAAACTGTTATGGTAGTTGCATCAGCGGTGTTAATTATGACTTATTATTCTCATATTAATATATTTCTTTTCTTTTTTAAAATATAAGTTGTAGTTATATGATTTTGATTGAAATAGTATCGTTTTTTTCGATATTATAGGCAATTAGAATATAAATAAATGACTTGAATTGTAAAGAAAATGAAATTAGTATTTTTAATAAAATTGAAAGAGTCCGCAGAGATGAAAAAGTGGTACATTTTTACAAATAAAATTATGTAATAGGATGCTTGAAAAAGTGTCAGTACTCATTTGATACGCATATGTATCCGACACGTATTTTTATTTTTTCTAATTTTGGGTACTTATCTGGTGCATGCCAATAAGTACGGCTTGAAAACGAGCTTATATCTTGAATTATATAAAATTATAAGCAGTCTGTAATAATAATGCGATAGTGAAGTTGTATTTTTATTTATTTTAGAACTAATAATGAAAAAACATTATCAGTTAGGTAAATGTATATCTTGAAACCAAATCGAATATACGAATAAATTGTAAATAAATTAAAATATTTATTATCATATGTTATTTCAATATCATATTTATTCAGACATGTACTCAAAACTCTTATTTGATCAATATACACACACATGAGCGCGCACACCATACATTTTTCATTGTTTGGAGTATTTTATATTTATAATTTTATTATTTATAGCTTAATTTTTATAATTTTATAATATAATTATTAATTATATATTTTTATTAATAATTATATATCATGTACTTGTACTTTATTTTTTAAAAAATTGCTGTATTTTATATTTGTATCTATATCAGTGCACATATACATACCCGTGCCTATGTTGGTATGCAGCATATATATGCACTATCGAATTGAGAAAGGTTTTGGTTTTAAATTTTGGTCTTGATTTCTGACCATTTGTAGAAAGGCTCAATATCTCACTCTTTATGTAAAATTAAATAAACAATATTAGAAGAGAAAAATATATTAGACATTTATGGAAAAATAATTTTTTTTTAATTAAATTCAGTTATACCAACCCCAAAATTTATTTTATTTAAAAAAAATATCATATTTTGTCTAAAAAGATTATATATTTTTATTCAAATTGAGTCAGCTCAAATAAAATATTAGTAATTTTGGTCTTAAAAGAGATTACACTATAATATTAGTCCTGAATAAAGGATTCATTTCACAAAGAATTCTATCTTAAAACTTATTTGCGAATAAAAAGACTTCCATTGAAATCAAACCAACCAGAGTTTAGACGCACATAGCATCTAAAAGGGATTCGATTTCAGTGTACAATTCGCCATTTATCAGAAAACAAGGCACAGAGAGAAAAAGGATGTATCCATTATTTCATTATTATCAAATGCTAACCAGAGTGCAGCTGCCAGCAGGTATAAGCAGTTTGTAAAAACTCTGATGTTTCAGTTCTAAACAACTTTTGGTATTGGTATCTCTCCCTCTCAGTGTTGTGCTCCAAAAGAACAATCTTTGTTCTAAACAAAGAATGTGATCTAAGAAGCTCAGTGAACGAGTACAAATGCTACTTTCCCAAACCTCTAAACCAAACTCTTCCCTTTTTATAAAAAATCTTCCTTATTTACTTGAAGAGTCATAAGTTATCGTACCTGGAGTTCTCTATAATTGTTGGAGGAATTAATATTTTAACAAATGGCAATGTCACTCCACGAGATCCATTCCAGGCTTCAGTTAACTGGCAAGACCAACACACACAGCTTATCGCTCCTGATAGATTAACTTCCAAAATTTTGCCACTGGTTGTGGATCTGACCTTTTCTTGATCCAGAGAATGTGACCTCAGAGCTAAATCCTAAATTTTGTTTTGCTGCATGTTAAATCAAAACAGAAGCTCCATGTATCTCAGCAGTGAGAACGCGGCTGACCATACGTCTTCCAATGATCCTGCCAGTTTCTCTGTCCATGTGTATAATTATCTTGCCAGTTTCTGCTTCCATATGTGTAGCTGTGATTATCCGCTGTTCTTCTGGAATGGTAGTGTCCATTGTCTTCTTTTGATGCTTTTCTAATTCCCTCATCAACATCATATTCGAAACACTATTAACAGAAATGGTAGAACAGAATAAATTAGCATTCAAAGCTAATATAAAATGAATCAGTTGGAAGAAAAGGGCCAAAGATTGTCAATAATATTCAAAAAGCTCGTTCTAACAAAAGAAATTCTTATAACAACACTAGGCTCAAAAATGTAAAACTGTCAATGCATATGATAGCAATTACATGAATTGAGATGGTCAGGAAATAGAAGCTGTTCAACATAGGTCACACTGATGAAGAAATGAAAACTCTGCGTTAGCAATTCAAGATATGAAAGCACATGGGCATCCTCCTCTGAGCATAAAATTGGAGTAAAAGAAATGATTCTAACCTATTTAACCATTTATTTGTTAAAACCTAAAAATCGGACAAAAAACAGGAGAATTTTTTTTTTTTTAAAGTTTCTTTTAATGCAATGATATTTTTCAGTCATATTTATCATTAGAATAACTTCATCGCTACAACAGAAGTATATTTAATTAGCATATATTTATTTTTCTATTTTATCATTATAATTATAGCTGATTATTATATTTAAATTTATTTATCTCATGACGAATATTATGTGTTTAGAATGTTGATTATTATATCCTATTTATAACAAATTTTTATTATTTGTACTTATTCATTACTTGATTCTGAACTAAAAGCACCAAATTGTTCCCATGAATTGTTATCTCAAATTTTCACTCCTCACCAATACTCCATAAATATTATTCCCATAACTAAACAACCTAAAACTTGAGATTATTGTAATGTTATATTAGCATTATAATCCAAATACTCAAGTCAACATTACAATCCAAATAGTCAACAGTAAATAAAAGGAAACCATTGTCCATATCCAGAATATGGCTGTAACTTGAACGATTTCAATTAAGAATTGAATGTATGACATACCTTGGCGGGATCTGAAAGCACTGCATATGCTTCGCCAATCATTTTAAATAATTTGTCAGCATCCAAGCGTACCTTGTGGACAATATCCTTGCAAAGTCGCCCCTCATCTCCACTTTCACCTCTTGCAAGGAACTGACCCGCCTACAGATCAAAGAAGAAAGCTAAAATCAAGATGATAAACAAATTCTTAAGTCATAATCTAGACAAAACTGTAAGTATCTTAAAACCTTGTCTGGATGATGTTTGAGCGCTGCTTTGCGATATGCTTTCTTAATATCAGCTGCCGAGTCAGATTGCTTAACTCCCCTGTCATTGTAATTAGAAGTGGTTAACAACTTACAACTACAAACTTAAGACGAAAAGCAAAAGCAACTCAACTCAACCAGGCCATGACTTCAAACTAGTCAAGATCAGCTATGTGGAATTCTATTTGCTTCATTAAACTTGGTTTAGGGTTACATCTACATCATGATCTAGGGCTCATTTTATGACGTTCATCATCAAAGTCACAAGCAACATAAACTTCAATAACCTTAGAGGTGCAATCTTTGCATTCTTAAACCCAATTTAGATGGAAACAGGAATAGTAACAACCCCACTGACACCACTAATCCAACTAGGACAGTAGGTCCCAAACTAAGGCTAATCCAATGGAATTCCCAACTGCCTAGTTTTTAAATAATAAGATAAATACGAAAAGTTAACTAATAAAAATATGCCAAATAGTTTTTTGAAAATATCAGGTTCTAAAAGTGCCAAATTAACAAATAACTTACAGGATAAGGTACAGGTCCAATGGCATTCCTTTCTTAGTTTCCTCTTCCATCAATGATAAACGCCAACGGGCTTGCCTTAATTCATTTGTGCTGCCCTTGGATCTACCAGTTGATTGTTTAGCTTTTCCATCAGATGCATTTTCAAGAAGAGCTATCACTCTTCGGAGATCACTAATTGCTTGCCCATGGTCTCTAATCATCTCATGCAAAGTGGCTCTCCTGGAAAATGCCTGAGCAAGGAAGCAGAAAATCAGACACGAAGAATCAACAAACTGACTTCAAAACTACATGTAAGAAATACATTAAAAAGATTTTAAAAAGCCAATATCAAGGCAATTTCAAACTGCATAAGGACTTCCTAAACCAATAGTCCGAAATTCTGGGCATTAATTGTTGTTAACAAGGAAATGGGATATGGGGAAAATTATTCCTTTCAGGGAAGGGTAAAAGCTTTTAGCAGAGATCCACTATAGAGAAAGGTAATAGTCTTTTAAGGAAGGATGATCAAGAAATGATTTAAAATGCATTGCCAACAATGTCATTCATAAGGTTTAATAGGGGAAATGAAAGATTAAACTCTGAAGAATAAAAAAGAAACAGAAAGAGCAAGTACTAAGCTGATTCTGAACCTATAACCATTTACCAATGAATTAACTGAAAATGCCAAAGCAATCATCATCAAAAAAATAGTTTTGCTCCTACGAATAAAGATCCATTGTCGGTATTTGTATTATTTTACAAATACTAAATACTTCAATCCCACGCTATAAAGTGCTCACTGCACCAAAAGAGCAAAACCACAGCAACCATTTCAACTCCAACAAATCATATAAATTGACAACCCATATTAAGTACTAAAATGGTCCTAAATGAATCAGCCCTTCAAGGATATAGTTATTTCATACTAGGGTCAAATTATTACCCAGTATTAAGATATTCCTCAACATACCGATTGAAGATTTCAGAAGTTTCAGCTGAGATGAATATCCAGTAATTGCGGAAACTATAGGTCAAACATAGCTCATGCATGAGAAAATCAATAAATGGATGAAAAATTTTTTTGACAACTTATCACAATCCAACAGAGCTATTCAAATCATAGAGCAAAATTTATTCCCCTTCTAAAGAACAACTCATTTGTTATTATCATCAAAATAAATTAGAACATCTTATAACAAAACATCTACTTTGAAGGTTAACCTTTGAGTAATTTCCATCCAGGGATATTGCTAGACTGCAATCAGCAATAGCATCTGTAATTTGGCCTAAGGCTTGATGTGCTGCAGCACGATTGCAAAAGCAGATAGCAGCAAAAGGGAGTGATTCAATATTGCTTGATATTGCAGCAGTGTAGTTCTCCAGTGCTTCTGCATATCTTCCTGATCGAACTGCTTCATTCCCAGCACTCTGTAATTGACAAGAATTTCAACTAATCAGACAACAGGAAGAAAGGCAAGACTTCATTTAAAAACAAAAAAGAAAAAGAGTAAATTAAGAACTGAATCAAACACCAAGATATTTCACATGCTGGTATTAGGGTCTTCTACACAAATTAATTTTACATGGACTGATGCAAGACAGATTTAAAGGTTTGTCAATTTAGGGTTTAGAATGTTGGAAATCAAGAATTATGGTTACAAGGATTTGTTCTAAGAGTTTCAATTAGAACTTCAAAGGAATCCACGTAAGGATCCAAAGGAATCACACCAATGACGGGAATTGATTAACTTAATTCAGCAGAAAACTTGCTGGAAAAAATCTTAGTTATTGACAGAAGAAAATGTTAGAGAACTTTTACTAAACTACTCCTAATCCTATAACGAAAAATAATCCTTATCTATTAGGATTAGAACAATTACTTATAAAGGAAGACTCTTCTAATCCTAAATCATCTAGTATGTGGAATAAGGAAACAACTAAGCAAATAAAAATAAAGACTCTTTAGGACAAAGGAATAATTCCAGCGGAACTGAAATTACAAAAGTACCTCTACTCCTAAAACAGCTAACTTTAGGCATAAGATGCTGCATCATCATGGACTCCAGTTCATCATATTAAAATTCCACCCACAACTTTCCCTAATAATCAAATCTATATAGAAAAATTTTATCCTTGTGCCCACAAGGCAAGAGCTACAGAATGAAGACCTTGACCATAACAGCAGCATTCAGTTCATGCATATTATAAGCCCAGCAAAGATCGATGTAAAGCAGAAAGTGAATATGTAAGGTATTCCATGGTCATTTATACAGGATGAACACAAATATCAGACAGCCATAATAGCAGTGAGATAGAAATAACATTTTAAAACAGTTATATGCATGATAACTGCACGTTACAATGTTTTATGTAAGACATATTACCCACTTATTCAATCATGATTTTACATTTAGAAAGATATTCCTCAATTTATAAAAACAAAAGAGAAAAATAGGAACACAGAGGACATTCAACAAAGTAATAATGGATTTTAACTATTTTAGAATTCCACCCTGAGAGACAGAATAGTAAAAACTGATATAAGAACAGGTCAGAAAAAAATCTGAAGCATTATAAGCCAGACACATGTAAGAGTTGTACATAAAACCACCCCTCTTAAGTTTCTTGGCTCAAAGAACAGTAATAAAACCACACCTCTTAAAGTTACTCCGTTCCCTCTCCCCGCCATTCCTACCGTAGAACATTTTGAATCTAGATTACATAATTCAATCCTCTATCTAAATAATTGAGCATGGGATGCAGAATAAAAGAATCAATAGACAAAAAATCAATTTTCAAGCACATAAGAAAACGAATCAGTGATGTACCTTATGACGAATGAGAGTACGCATGGTGAGTGCTAATGTTACTGATGATTCCAATATCCTATTTGTATGCCTACATAATTCAAACAACTGTTGGAACCTAAAAACCATAATAAAAAGAGGAGGCCCAACAAAGTTGCTCATGAAAAAATAATATCAGATTTGCATCAAGAAAACCGAGTATTTACTTGTCATTTGTAGATTCCATTTGCTCCAATTTTTCAAGTAAATCAAGAGCCAATTCAAGCTTTCCCAAATAAAAGTATGACTTTGCTATCAAGTGCCACCTCCACAGCCTTGCAAATGAGTAACATTCAGTTTGAGAATCATCTTTATAAGCAAACTGGTTGCTGGTGCCTGATGAAGTGAAATTATTTTCAGCAGAACAAAGAGTCTGCTCACAAAGCTGAATCACTTCTTCATACTTTCTTAACTGCAAGATACACCCAGATAATCCAGCCTGAGACCTAATTTGAAAAAGACCAAAACAAAAGAAAAAAAAATGCAGTAGTCCCTTGTTGAATCAGTACAAACCATAAACATAGACTCTGCTTTCATTTCCAGTAGTCTTTCTGAATATGGACTAATTGACAAGGCCTCTGCGACTATTTCTAAAGCATTAACTGCTGCATCAGATGTCCGTTGTTCCAAAAGTTTGGCTAAATGATATGTACACTCCACCACTTTCTGCAAGCAAGGAATAAAACCCAATAAGATGAAGGATTTTGAATCATATCTCTCTCTCTATATATATATCTCATGCATATGCATTTTGCATATACAAATGGAAAGAAAAAGGAAAGAAGGAACGTTCATATAAAAACTATGTGATAACATCATCAGCTGCTGAAAGCAAAAAAAATTGTAAATACAATTTCTAAGCACAAGATGATCTCAAAATGCTAATTGAATACATTTGCAGAGTCACTCTAGTTTTGAGAAACAACATGTGCAGCATGAATGGATTAAAGCATCCATGAACACTGACAAACAAATTATTATATCCAAAAGACTTTACACACCTTGAGAACCAGATTGATTGAACCCAAAGTAATATTAATAACAATAGTTAGATGTTCCAACAGAATAGTAAACACATGCATACCTCAGCCTTTTGTAGGCCATCAGCAGCTTCTATTGTGATTCGCTGATCCAAGCACACCGCGGCACCTGATTCCAAGCACTTATTGAAATATTGCTGTGCCTTTTCAATTTCCCCCAGCATAAGATGACAACTAGAACCCAAAAAAAGAAAATCCCGTATTAGAAAAGAATACACATTATTTTATAGAAAGCAAAGACCAACTTATGACCTTCAAAATCCAATTCCAAAAGATAGCAACTTGGACCCTTGAGACAAAACTATGAGGGCATTTAGATTATTTTCCTTTAGGTCTCATGACAACCCATCCCTTCCACAGAGATATTATCATGGAATTACTTGAGAAATGTTCAGCTGAATGTTAAGAATGGAAGTTTCATTTTGAGCACATTTTTTTTATAAATCAAGGGCATTTTTTATGCTCTAAGTAGATCCTTCAGACTAAATGGTGAAACTTTTAATATCACCATAGAAGTAAGAAAGGCTAGACAGACGTATATCAGTCCTCGTAATGTATTGTGCTTCCATTTAATTTTCCCATCCTATAGATAAACAAGGAATAATGTGAAGGTTCGTTGGGACGAAGATAGAAGGCAAAAATAAACACCTAAGCAAAATAAAAGAAGACAAAAAACATACCGGATTTTAAATGATGGGGAAAAAAATCTATAAGAGATTCAATATACTATTTTAACCTATCAGCTAAGGTAGCTGCGCTATTACATTAAAGTTGCATGTCCAAAATCTATAGAGGTTATTTAAAGATTTCTTAAGATCTATATAACACAAAAACGATCATGCGAAACAGCAGCTGAAGTTGTTTAAAGCAAAACTAAACATTTTGTACTAAAATATGAATTGAAGGGTGATATTAAATTGGTCAATTTCGGCAACATATCAAAATCATGTTAGGAATGGACATTTATTACATTTTCTAGTCTTGTGGAATAATCTTTTATTTTAATTCATAAAACTTGTAATTTTTTTTAACATTCTTTTAGACTGTTTAGCTACCAATATACAATGAGAGAAACAAGAGGGAAAATGGTCTATTACATCACAATACGAAAAACTACAACTATTAGAAACCTAACTGCCATACATTAGGGATGCCTTTCTATGCAAGCCGCAAAACTAGGTGCACACTGTACACATCTTTGTTGTGCATGCATATTGCAAAAAGGCTTAGAAGGATCACTAAATGATACTCGATATAAAGAGAAAAAGTAGTACCAAAGAAAACATGACTGCTTGGAAAAATGGGGAAAATTAGGTTGCAAGTCAAAATGTTTTAAAAAATCAATCTGATGGATTAGATGACATCTTTTAAAAAATCAATCTGATGGATTAGATGACACTTGAACTTTACTGCCACATCCAGAACTCAACTAATCATTGCAATAACTCACTCAAAGGCCTTACTTGGCAGCTCTCATTTGAACTTTAAGAAATCTGGGATCTAAAGCAGCAGCCTTTGCACAATCCCCCAGAGCCTCCCTCATGTTTCCAAGTGACATCCGAGTTGCTGCCCTGTTGCTGTAGCAAATAACAAGAGGCTTGAAGCAAGATCCTAATGTCTCGCCAGGAGGGACAGACTTTATCCCCTGAGTGTAAAAATCTTCAGCTTTTAACAGATCTCCACTTTTATAAGCATGATTTCCCCTACACAAATCAAAGTTAATCACATTAGTGTAACCAGTGATTAATTCAAGAACTCACATATAATAACGTTGAAGAATGTCTTGATATACCAAAAATACAAAAATTCTACTTATGAACTAATCAGCTAAACACCAATAGTTTTAATGAAAAATGCACCTGAGTCGCCACATCTCGCATGCTTCCTGAATTGCAATAGTTGGCGAGACATAATGACAATCTGCCTGTTCATTGCCTCCAGAATTAAACCCCCAAGTTGTTTGTGAAGTAGATAAATGTCCTTGATCCTGCACAACAACAGAAGGATACGATGAGTTCGGCAGGAGCAAGCATGAGAAGGAAAAAGACAGAAGAAGAACCAACCTTGATATTTGGGTTTGCAGCAATAACAAATGGTTTGCAAGAAACTTTCTTCCTATTTTTCTTTCTATGCAAAAGTTTTGCTGCAGATACTTTATTTGGTGCAGAGGATGAAGCAGAAAAGGAAAATTTTCTGCCATTTATATTTTCCAAACCTGAAGCAAAACCAAACTCTATGTGATGATTGGTTTCACCACTGAAGCTAGATGCATCTTCAGCAGAAGCAACAGCAGCAGCAGCACTGGTACTGCAGTCCTGCTTATCATTGCTATCAGAGCATGCCATGACATCCTCCTCATAAGGAGAAAAATCCATGGGTGAGTAACATCCTGGGGAGTTTAGAACCTCTTGAGTACTGCCTTCATTTTCTACTTGATCTTGTTCATGTTGTTGCTTATGTTGGGACAGATGCTTCATTTCTCTCCTCATTGTCTTGGGTTTCCTTTCCTTTTTTGATCTTCCCTTCACATTGGATTCTAGTTTTTCATTTACCTCAGGAAATAGACTTTCCTTTAAAGAAGAATGATCCCACTTTGGTGTCTTAAAGTCTGTAAACAGCACTCCTGATCTATGCAAAGTGCTTGTAGAACAAGTTCCATTATTTTCCTTAACCTGAGGCATAGGAGGTGCCATAGAGTCACCAACATCCCTGTGGGCATCGAAACCAAAGGAAAATGACGGAGATGGAGCAGCTGTTACATTGACTTGTACTTCATCGATCAATTTACCACAATGTAATTGTTCCGCAGCAGAAGTTGCAACTCCTTCCTGAAAACTAAATGTTTTAGAACTAGAAATTCCAACAGAAGCAGTTGCTACATTAGCAGCATTAGGCAGACTTTGTGAGGTCTGTTCATTAATGATACCAAAGTTTCCATTTGTAGAGACAGAAGCCATGTTATTGCTCCTAAGCTCAAAAAAAGCATCACCATTTGTTGATGGCTTATTCTCAGCTCCATCAACATTCTTGAGACCATCAATATTCAACTTTTGCAACTCACCTGTGAGATTAAATTTGGGGGCTGCAACACCAGCATTACCTACACTACTACTGTGCTGATCAGATGCTAATTTACACTTCCCATCAATGCTATCCAGAGTACCATTTTGACAATTAAAAGAGCTGTTAAAGCTTTCAAGAATTTCACTCCCTGACTTCACCACATCAGGGCATTTTGCAGCTGCATATTCTGTTGCAATGGAACTTTTCTTGCAACTACTATTAGTATCAAACATATGAGGAGCCTTGTGGTCATCCCCCTTCCAGCTCCCAGCACCATTGACATCAAACATAAATGCAGTACCATTGACTTTATGGGCTGTTTCATTCCCTCCTCTCATTTTGCCTGTTTCATCAGAGACAAAATTTGGAAGATTTCCATTAGATTCTATATTGTCATTCAAATTAGACCAACTGGTGCCAAATACAAAACTGGCATCAGAAAGTCCCATGTAAGTTCGGAAGGTATTTTCGGTAGCACCAAATATAAACCCAACATTATTAGAAGCCAGGTATGCCACACTTCCACCAGACTCTCCCTTCACAGAATTCAAATTTGACCCCGAAGTGCTCTTATCAGCACCAAACTCAAAACCCATTAAACTATTCTTCCCATGTTTAACTTCAGTACCTAAATTCACTTTCCCTACGCTAGGGGCACCCGAATCCATTCCACATTCTCTTATCTTTTCCGTCTCTGTTTTCCTTTCCACATCATTCCAAGTGGCACCAAAATCAAAAACAAAACTCTGAACCTTTCCGTTCTCTGCTTTGGGAACCGCTTCTCCCTCATTTTCACTTGCTTGCCTCCGCTTAGCCCCAAACACAAAATCTCCATTACCAAGCTTCCCATTATCTTCTTTTAAAAATGATTTATCCACATCTCCATTGATGGTCTTCTGCCTATCCCCAAACACAAAACTATTACTCTCAGAACATGCATACTCCTCTTTAAAACTACATTCTTCCGCATTCAAATTCGATGCACAACTACTGCCACTAGCACCAAAAACAAAACTCACACTTGGACGGTGATTACCATTTGACGTACATTTCCCTGGAAATCCATTTAGATTACTAACACAATCATTATCAAGAATCGAATTCTCACTCACAGACTGAAACGGGTTAAGACCCGACCGGCACTCACCTGATACTCCTTTACACCTCCCGTGCAACTGCTTCCTCACCTTCACAAATCTGGGGCGAGTCCGGCCCGACTTCGAAAAGCCGGTTCGCAAGCCGCTCCGTGATGCAGCACCATTCTCAAATTCAGCGGCGTTAGTGCTTTGTTGACGATCATCCGCAGAACTATATGAAGAAAATGGATTGAAAATAGGGTTCCGGAGAGAGGAGGAATTGGCAGTGGCAGGAGACTGAAAATCAACAGCCTCCGTAGCCATGGACAGAGGAGAGGATACCAGAAATAGCGTTATTTGGATCGAAGTTTTAATTGAATTGTTTTCAGGTCATGTTTGTTAAATACTGGGGTTCACTTTGGTTTGAAGGAAGCAGAAAGCGGGAGAGAAAGTGGAAAGAACTGCCGAGCAGAAGAGGGTTTTTATTCAGGGTTTTTTTCAAAAATATGCCACTTTTTTTTTTTTTTGAGATATTTCAAAATTACAATTTTTCTACGATATTTTATCTTTTTTATTTAGTAAAATTTTTATTTAGTATCTATATCTTTTATACAGGTCTATTTAAATTATCTTTTATATAATTTAAAGTAATTCGTATATTTTTCATTAATAATTTTTTTCTTAATATTTCTTCATATAAAATTATTTTATAATTATTTAGTAAATTATTTTAACTTGATATTCATTTACATTATTATATAATATAATTATTTAATTATTTATTTTTTTATTATTTCATTTAAATTTTTTACATTAGATAAATTTAATAAACTTAATTTTATTCAAAATTTTCAGGAATACTACTTATTTTAATAATTTTTGTAATTTAACTTTGGTCCAATATAAATTATCTATTAATAATTTTATTATTATTTTATTTGCTTTTATTTTCTTTAAATAATTAATTCTTTTAGTTATATAGTTTTTCTTTTCTATAATTTCAATTTGTTTTTGAGAATTCATACTTCTCTTAATGGTGTATTAGTTATATTTATCTCTGTTATTACTTTATTTATATTATATTCTAATTCATTTTTTTATTTTTATTAATTCTTCTCGAAGTTATTGTAATCTGGGTATTCTATATTCTTCTCTACTATTATTTATTTTCATATATAAACATTCATTTCTCATTTTTCTCATTATTTCTTTATAATATCACAATTTTCCTAGTAATTCATAACTTACTTTTATTATTTTATCTGTAGTTTCTTTAATAGTGTAACTTATTAAACTAGTCATATTAAAAACTTGTTTATAATATTCATCTTCTAGGATTAATATTTTTATTTATATATTTTGTCTATGGCTTCATTGTCAAGATTAGTCCAAAACGGTAAAATTTTTGGACCGTTCTTGATTCTGCTCATTTTCTGATAATTATTTTATTGTAGGTTCCATTAATAAAAAAAGTGCTGATTCCGACTGTATTAGTGACCTTTGCTAGATATTGCAGAGCTTGAAAAAAGTCTACTTCCCATTGCTTCCTGATTTCTGTATTATTTAGATGAGATCTTTCATCATTATTCCATTACTGATATGATAATGAAATATCTCTGGAAGTTATCAATCGAGAATTAATATTTCAAATCGACGTAGATCCTAAATTTCTCAAAGTTACTTTCTGAGATGATTCTAGATTGTCCAAAAATTGAATAGAACATCTCATTATCATATTTATGGATATTTCTTGCTCTAGTTTTTTCTTAGTTGTAGTGCCAAGAATAGTCATTTTTTTGTGAACTAGTGATTTCTTCCTTAGATTCCTTTTGACGCAGAAGTCTCTGTGCATAATTCATAGATATTTGTCTAATCTCATTATCTATTTCTAGAATACGAGATATAGCCTTTTTCATAGATTCCATTATTTTCCTTTTTTCTGCAGTGAGTTTAGAAACTCTTTTTGCACTTTTCTCCATTATATTCCTACAATAAAATTGTTAATTTTCTTCTTTAGATATTGATCTGCTTAATAGATCTGCCAATACATTGTCTTTTCCTAGAATATACTCAATATCAAAATTGAAGTTAGTGAAATATTTTTGCCATCCCATTTTTCTTCAAGCTAATTTACCATTATAATTTTTTATAATGAAGGATTATACTTGGATATTATCTATTTTAATTGTAAATCTTTTTGGTAATAAAACTAGTTTAAATTTTTTATAGCATATTTTACTATCAATAGTTCTTTTTCATTGCTATGGTAATTCTTTTCTGAATTTTTAAATGTTCCTAAAGTATATCCATAGATTTTCTTTCCATCTTTACTTTTTAATATTACTCCCCAGTAGTTGTCTGAGACGTCTATTTCTAATAATAACTCTTCATTTTCTTCTGGTAAGGGTAGCTTTGGTAATTTTTTACAATATTCCTTTATTTCTTTTAATGCTTTAGTGTCAGCATCTGTCCATATCCAAGGTTTATCTCCTTTTTAATTTGTCCTATAATAATATTCTCTTTTTAGTGCACTCTTGTATAATGTAAGGACCATGCTAAACCCCCATGTTATCTAATTTTTTATACGTTTTCTTACATAGGATAATTATTCTTTTATTGCTATATTGACTAACACTATCTGAACATATACATATACTATGATGTAGTGAGAAACTATTTTAATAAGGTCATTAGATACATTACATTGTTCCTTACATTATGATTTATTTAATACAAGACTAATTACAAGAATAAATAAAAAACATATAATACAATTCCATATTGTAGCCTTTCCTATCTCTAGTGGTTGGCCTTGCAATAACAGAATTTGTCCCTCCAGAATGAATTCTATCTTCTTGTACCTACACCGATAAACACCCATGCTAAGCTTACTAGCTTAGTGGGGAACAAAGCAAAATCATGGAGATGACCTCTCTCAAAAGTCATCAATAACACCCACACATATGAGCATTCAACTTAACAGGTAATAAGATAATGACAACTAATAAATGATAAACTTATAATACTACTGATTTGTTTTATAAGCATTTATTCTAACTAATATGCTTTTGTAATATACAAACATTTAGATTACCCTACTATTGCTATTATATATATTATAAATAACCTTGATGTTATTATCCTTAGCATGCTATTCTTTTATCTTTACATATTAATTCTGGTATATTGAAAGGCTAGGATAATAGCTTGTTCCTTTCTTATAACTTAGCTCACTTACATATTTAAGTTGTAAATGTATAAGTTAAAAACCTATCTAGTCATTAAATGCCATAATCCTAAATTATAGACAGTTATATAGTATTTATTCAATATCAAACATGCAACCTTATAACAATAGAGAAAAGATATTCACAGCATAATTAATATTCGATCATTAGATAAGCACAAAAGCTTATCCATTATTTCAATTTACCTTAACAAAACAATATGTAGTTGCAACAATACATTTTCTTGCATGTGATGCTAAAACACTTATATAGTTATGTTATATACATACTTTTAAAATGTATCATCAAACAATTCTTTAAGTATTATTAGTTGCATAAATATTATAACATTTCTGTTGTATAGCTTTTATGATGCTACTCCTATTTCTTATAATAAACCTACATCTTTCTAAAAAAGTGGATAACGGGTGATACTGTACTATAGTACCCGAAGGTACGAAACTGTACTGTATTGTCTGACCGGTCAAGCAAACCCAAACAGGATCGCATCATAGGGACCTATAAGAGGCCGAATCATGGGGACCTATATAAGGTTGAATCATATGGACTTAGAAGAGGCCAAATCATGGGGACCTACAAGAGGCCGAATCATGGGGACCTACAAGAGGCCGAATCATGGGGATCCAAACGGGTTTGAACATATAGCAACTGTGACTGTAACCCTATAAGAATGCCTATCTATCCACAACCAAATTCTATGTGCAGGCAAAGAATCATATTCATAAGGAAATTGATTTATATCATTCAATTCATCATATAAGAGGTTCACTCAAATGCTATAGTATTTTCTTTAAATATCATGTCATAATCAAAATATATATAGATAATCAATATAATACAAACATATTCAAGTATATATATTAATGCATCAATTACTATAACTTTATCCTTATATTACTTATACATTTCATATGCTTATAGTTATTCATTATCATATATTTCATATTTATGGTGAACTATATGATTTAGGAAAGGAGTAGTTAATCTTATGCCACAAATGGGGTATTAACTTTCAAGTTTTAACTTATGAAGGAGGGTCATGGTTACTAACAATTCATGGTAACCATGTGATGGAATATGACATGGTATGATAATCATGATAGCACAGCGGAAAAACAAAAATTTTATCATACATACCATACATATCCAAAGATAGAATCGAAACATGCAATTTTAGGGTTATCGAACTTACAACTTTTGATGCCTTTTAAAACTTTTATTCCGATGATGACCAGCAACAAAGATGGCTTTGTCCGCCTTAGATCTCAATCACCAATGCCAAGGAATAGCCTTTTGTGCCACTCCCTCTATTCTCACACACACAATTACACCGTCGGCTTAAAAACGAGATTGCTATATCTCTTTTTCGGTATTGTGTAAGGGTTATAGTTTGAAGCTACAAAACTTGATTTTGTACTTCTTTAGATTGCTATTACTGCTCAATAACATAAGAGAATGAGGAACAATCCTTTCTCCTTGTGAAAAATTGAACAAAAGAATTAAGAGAGAGAGTCACTATTCACGAGTTACTATTCATGCCACAAAAAAATTAGGTTTAGGGTTTTATTTCTTTTAATATATATGCTTATCCTTTGGCAAGTCATTAATCTGAATTCAACTATCCTAAGATAATTAATTCAGACTCTATCACTTCCTAAAGATAAGTAATATATTTTGAATTAAACTCCTTTGAATTTAAAATTCAAATTTGAAATAAAACATAAGACATTTAAATAAATGAAATCACTTAATTTAAATAAATAGCATGTGCCGAAATTCCTTGAATTCCATCTTGGAATTTCGGCCACTTCATTATATATTTAAGTGATTTGATTTAATTTAAATTCCTTTAGGCTTTAATACTCAATTAACTTAATTAATGTAACATAATTAATTAATTGAAATTAAACCTTGTGGGCTGAATTTCTCTCTCTCATGGACCAAGGCCCAATAGCAATTTTTATAACCCATTACATACATTAATTTGACTTTAATTAAAAGCCCAAATTAATGCTCAATATTTAATTTAAACATTTTAAGCCCAATGCTTTGTGTGCGATCCTATAGGTCCATTTAATGTTGGCAATGAATTAATAAATTAATTCAAAGGCTATATATATTCTCTAGCAAGATATTATAGCATTCCAAATTAAATGAAAATGCATATGGCATTTAGTGACCCAATGCAATTTTGTATAGTCCCTTACCCTTAAATATCAGAATTAATATAAGGCATGGAACTAGTCATCCTTATATATTTTAATTCCTTTCTTGATATTCCAGTGCCACTGAACTCTCAGATAAATAATGATTACTTATTATTTCATCTCGGTATGGCCATACACTTCTCAGTTCACTGATCAAGTGGCCGGTGATATTTTTCTCTCTTATCGAGAGGGGTAATCCCTTCACTTCTCTCATGCTCTCTAACATGAATCAGTGCATACCCAATCATACCCGTACTTGTCACTCTGTTACGAGCACGTTAGGTGTATGTCAAAGTACACAGTAATTCATAAAGAGTTTCATAGAGATTTCAGGTCTAAGAACTCCGATACAAAACTTGCATATGAGAAACACTTATGACTTGTACCATGTAGTGTTCTCATGAGCGGATCGAATCCAGATACCATATTCTTTAACATGTATCTATGATCTCTGATTGATACTCTTGTCCTAATGATCCGTAAGACAGAACTCATAAGATCAGAGAGAGCATACTAGTCTTAATTCATTTGTTATTCCCATAACAATGACTGACTAGGGATATTTAGAATGATGTCTCATTTGTTTCAAGGTCTTACAATCCATGTGCCTCACACATGATAACTTAAACCGAAACAACACTCTTGGATAGTTTTATCAATTGATATGCACATGAATACAAAGGATAAAACAAATGCCTCATTTTATTAATTTCAAGTGTTTCGTTACAATGTATTGGGGCTAGGGCTTACACTAACAATCTCCCACTAGCACTAGTCCCAATTGGGCATAGCCCTAAGACCGAACGCTCTCAAATGAGCCTCGTGCAGATTTGGACGTAACTGTTTCGTCAAAGGATCTGCTACATTGTCTTCACTTGATATCTTACTAACCTTGACGTCCCCACGATCAATGATTTCTCTGATCAGGTGGTACCTCCTGAGTATGTGTTTGGATTTCTGGTGTGACCGGGGCTCCTTAGCCTATGCGATGGCCCCGTTATTGTCACAGAAAATTTCTATTGGATCTAGGATGCTTGGGACCACTCCTAATCCATTAATAAAATTTTTAATCCAAACAGCCTCTTTTGCAGCCTCACTTGCTGCAATATACTCAGATTCTATAGTTGAGTCGGCAACGGTTTCTTGCTTTGAGCTTCTCCAGCTGACAGCACCATCGTTTAAAACAAAAACAAATCCAGATTGCGATCTAGAATCCTGAGTGCTGGTCTGAAAAGCAGCATCGGTATAACCTTGTATGACGAGCTCTTCTTGACCACCATACACCAAGAAGTGATCCTTAGTCCTTCGCAGGTACTTAAGAATCCCTTTTACAGCAGACCAGTGCTTCTCACCAGGGTCTTGCTGAAACCTACTGGTTATACTCAGTGCATGAGCAACATCCAACCTAGTACATAACATAGCATACATGATAGATCCAATAGCAGATGCATATGGGATTCTACTCATGTTGTCCCTTTCCTCTTTGGTTTTAGGGCACTGTTCTTTAGTCAAAGGAACTCCCAAAGCCAAAGGTATGTACCCTTTCTTTGAGTCTCCCATACTAAAACGCTTTAGTACTTTGTCTATGTACTTTTCTTGACTTAGTCCCAAAAGCCGATTCGATCTATCTCTATAGATTCGAATACCAAGTATTGTCTCGGCTTCACCTAAGTCTTTCATTGAGAAACATTTTTCCAACCATTGCTTAACCTTTTGCAATGTTGGAATATCATTCCCAATGAGAATGATGTCGTCCACATATAGGACCAGAAACACTACTATGCTCCCACTAACCTTCTTGTACACACAAGGCTCATCTTCGTTCTTGATGAAGTCAAATTCTTTGACTGCCTCATCAAAGCGAAGATTCCAACTTCGGGATGCTTGCTTTAATCTATAAATGGATTTTTGAAGCTTGCATACCTTCTTAGGATGCTTGGGATTGACAAAACCTTCAGGCTGTGTCATATACACATCCTCAAGTAAATTTCCGTTAAGGAAAGCAGTTTTGACATCCATTTGCCATATCTCATAATCATGATATGCAGCTATGGAAAGCAAGATCCTAATGGACTTGAGCATGACTACAGGCGAAAAGGTCTCGTCATAGTCTATACCATGAGTTTGTCGAAAACCTTTTGCTACTAGTCTACCTTTGTAGGTCTTATCAGCTTTTAGTTTGAATAACCACTTGCATTCAAGTACCTTAGCACCTTCTGGTGGATCAACCAAGGTCCAAACCTGGTTATCGTACATTGATTGCATCTCGAATTTCATGGCTTCAAGCCAATTATCCGAGTCTGGGCTTTCAATAGCTTCTCGGTAGGTAGTAGGATCCTCACGATCTACTAACTCAATAATGTCACTGTCAGTGATTAGAAATCCATATCTCTCAATCTCCTGACGTACCTTACCAGACCTTCTAGGTACTTGTGTAATGGGTTCTTGTTCCACAACTGGTTGTGAACTTGATCCCATTTCCAAACCATCCTCTATAGGAGCTTGTGGCACTTGAATTTCTCCAAGTTCTACTTTACTCCCACTGTCTTTCTTGAGAAGGAACTCCTTTTCCAAGAAAACAGCCTTGCGAGCAACAAATACTTTGTTCTCGGCTTGTGAGTAAAAGTAGTATCCCTTTGTTTCTTTGGGATAGCCCACAAACAAGCAGACAGTCGATTTGGACTCTAGTTTGTCAAATGTTAATTTCTTAACATGTGCTTCACAGCCCCAAATCTTGAGAAAAGACATATTAGGTTCTTTCCCAGTCCATACCTCGTATGGTGTCTTCTCAACTGCTTTAGTTGGAGTACGGTTTAATAGAAACGCAGCAGTTTCTAATGCATGACCCCAAAAAGAGATAGGAAGATTAGCTTGACTCATCATAGATCGAACCATGTCCAACAGAGTTTGATTTCTCCTTTCGGACACACCATTCCATTGAGGTGTTCCAGGAGGAGTGAGCTGTGAAATAATACCACACTCCTTTAGATGACTGTCAAACTCTTGGCTTAAGTATTCGCCACCTCGATCTGATCGAATGGCTTTTATACTTTTGCCAAGTTGGTTTTCTACTTCGTACTTAAACTCTTTGAATTTCTCAAAAGTTTCAGACTTGTACTTCATTAGATAAACATAGCCATATCTACTGACGTCATCTGTGAATGTCACGAAGTAGCTAAAACCACCTCTAGCATGTGTACTTAAAGGTCCACATACATCGGTATGTATTAGTTCCAATAAGCCATTAGTCCTTTCACCTTTTTTATTAAAAGGACTCTTTGTCATTTTTCCATGCAAACATGGCTCGCATGTGTCATAAGACTCTAAGTCGAATGACCCAAGCACTCCAGTTTTGTGGAGTCTTGAAATGCATTTTTCATTTGCATGTCCTAAACGACAATGCCAGAAGTAAGTAGGGTTTATTTCGTTTGATTTAACCCTCTTTGTATTAATGTTGTATATGGACTCTTTGTTTTGTAAATCAAGGATATAAATGCCATTTTGCAACATGGCATTGCCATAAGAAATGCCTTGGCGACGAATATGAGCATTGCCATTTTTAATAACAAAATCAAATTCATCATTATCCAAACATGAAACTGAAATAATGTTTCTGCTCATAGCAGGCACATAATAACAATTATTCAAAACAATACAAAGTTCGGAAGGTAAAGTGAGGTGATAGTCGCCTATCTCCATGGCAGCAACTCGTGCTCCATTCCCCACACGGAGGTCCACTTCATTCTTCCCAAGTAACCGCCTATTTCTTAGCCCCTGCACATTTGAACAAATGTGAGAACCACAACCGGTATCCAATACCCAAGTGGTAGAAATAGAAAGGTTAATTTCAACAACAAAAATACCAGAACTGGACGCCTTGGCTCCATTCTTCTTTTGTTCTTCCTTGAAGAGAGCGCAATTCTTCCTCCAATGCCCTATCTTGTTGCAATGGAAGCAAGTGCTCTCACTCTCTTTGAGTTTTGGCGCCTTGGGCTTGGATTGGGCTTGAGGTGCACTCCCACTTAACTTGGGTTTTGCCTTTCCCTTTCCCTTTCCCTTAGCGGGTCCCTTCTGAATTCCCTTTTGAACCATTAGAACGGGATTGGTCTTTCGAATGTTCTCTTTAGCATTCTTAAGCATCCCATGAAGCTCAGTGACTGACTTGTTCATTGCATGCATGTTATAATTCATCACAAATGGATCATAAGCAGCAGGCAATGATCTTAAGATCAAGTCAGTGGCCAATTCCTTTGGCACTTGTACCTCAAGCTTCTCAAGAGTATCAAGATACCCTTTCATCTTGAGTACATGGGTACTAACAGGAGTACCCTCAGCCATCTTGCAAGAAATTAAAGCCTTTGTTGTCACGAACCTCTCGTGACGAGCTTGCTCTTGGAACATCTCCTTGAGGTGCACCATGATCGCATAAGCCTCTTGGTCCATAAATTGCTTTTGCAAGTCAGGCACCATAGTGGCCAGCATCAGACAGGTCACATCGTTGGAGTCGCTCTTTTTGGTCTCAAAAGTTTCCTTTTGAACCGCAGAGGCGTTCCTTCCTGGTTCTTCAGGCAAGGGTGCATCCAAAACATACGACTTTTTCTCTTGCTTAAGAACTATTCTTAAGTTTCGAGACCAGTCTATGAAATTGGTGCCATTTAATTTGTCCTTTTCAAGGACCGATCGCAATGAGAAATTGTTATTTGAAGATGCCATTTTCAATCTACAATAAAATTTAGCAAGATTAAATGAGGTCTTATTAATGATCCCACAAACCGAATTAATATCCCTTTAAATAATTCGCGTTAGTGATTTAATGTGGGCCAAGATCCACTTTTCACAACAACTTATTAGTCAAGCTGAGCTTGTACACCTAACAAGATAAGTTACTTAGGTAGGAAAACTCCAATCATGTCTCATACATGACTCTTGGATCAAATGGGCTAATATCTTAAGATGTTATAGCACAACCCATTTATTAGTTGCCTAGGTCCGGGCATCCCTTTCCATGATAAGTCCAACCTACATTCACAACCCATGCCTCACAAAGATAATCGGGCGTATCTAGCACTCCTAGTCTACGTGACCGATGATCAATGCCTTGACATGTTTCGAATTAGGAAGGCAACTTTGTGACTTACTATTTTTAGGGATTCATTTTATTACGGCTTACATGGCATATGCTTTGTCATCCATACATAGCATGCATATATAAATAATGACATAAAGCAAAGCGTGACAAACATGGGCCCAAAAAACCTACAACTAAGATTTTATACTATTACATAAGAATCTTCAAGTTGGGCTTCTCCACTCCGGTGGGCTTCGTCTTGATTTACAAAGTCTTCAAATAAATTCTATTTTAAGAAATAATTGAAACTTTTACAATAAAATATAATGGCACGCAGGCCATATTTAATAACAAAAACCCAGGGCCCATGAATGCACCATGCATATCCATTCATCACACCAAACAAGCAAATAAATATACATAGCATTCATGGATCAAACAAAGTCCAATTTTAATTAGTTTAGCCAAGCCCATTAATGGAAATTGTGTACTTGAACCTTTAAGAGATGACCTCATGATGGGCCTGGGCCGAAGCCTAATGGACTAAATCCTCTTATTGAATAAGTTCTCTTAAAAGCCCAAAACACAAACTAGTTAGATTTATGCCATAAATCAACTCTAGTATAATTTTCAATTTTGCCATTTTTAATTTTATGTCATACAGCCCATAAACATTAAAAATACATATAATATGTGCTAACATGAATTAAAAATAAAATCATGAAGAACACATATAATAACACACGGCATTCATGCAAAAACAAACAAACAACAAAACTAGTTGTTTAATGCTTATGTAATGCCATGAAATGCACAAACATTTAAATCAATTTTATGAGTCATTTAATAATCTAAATAAGTCCATAAATATTGATTTAATATTCTGTACCATTTTAATCTAAATGTGTTTTTACCATTTTAATCAAAACAAAACAAACTATGTTGATTAAACATGTAACAAACACAAACTAGACATAGTTTTAAGTGATTTTAAAATTAATCAATTAAATTGTCATGGACCAGAATTAAAACCAAATTTAAAATATGTCCAGACCTGATAATAAATCTTTAAATATCACTTACAAACATGCCAAAAACGTTTTTACATTTAATTTTGAAAACTAGTTGTTAAACTAGCAATTTACATGCCAACTAGCACCTAGTTTCATAATTAACATGTACCATCAGGTATAAATAATTAAATCCGACCATTATCAGCCCTAATAACATCTTAGAACAGTATATCAACATGTCATATTAATTATAATACCTATCTAATCAATTAAAATCGTTTTTACACCAAAACAATGCAAAAAACTCAAATCAGAAAATTTCAGATTTGCATGTTTTTAAAATAACGATTTTTAATTAATTTTTTCATGCATCTAAAGCACTAAAATAAGCATGTTTAGGCTCTGATACCACTGATGGAATATGACATGGTATGATAATCATGATAGCACAGCGGAAAAACAAAAATTTTATCATACATACCATACATATCCAAAGATAGAATCGAAACATGCAATTTTAGGGTTATCGAACTTACAACTTTTGATGCCTTTTAAAACTTTTATTCCGATGATGACCAGCAACAAAGATGGCTTTGTCCACCTTAGATCTCGATCACCAATGCCAAGGAATAGCCTTTTGCGCCACTCCCTCTATTCTCACACACACAATTACACCGTCGGCTTAAAAACGAGATTGCTAGATCTTTTTTTCGGTATTGTGTAAGGGTTATAGTTTGAAGCTACAAAACTTGATTTTGTACTTCTTTAGATTGCTATTACTGCTCAATAACACAAGAGAATGAGGAACAATCCTTTCTCCTTGTGAAAAATTGAACAAAAGAATTAAGAGAGAGAGAGTCACTATTCACGAGTTACTATTTACGAGTTACTATTCACGAGTTACTATTCATGCCACAAAAAAATTAGGTTTAGGGTTTTATTTCTTTTAATATATATGCTTATCCTTTGGCAAGTCATTAATCTGAATTCAACTATCCTAAGATAATTAATTCAGACTCTATCACTTCCTAAAGATAAGTAATATATTTTGAATTAAACTCCTTTGAATTTAAAATTCAAATTTGAAATAAAACATAAGACATTTAAATAAATGAAATCACTTAATTTAAATAAATAGCATGTGCCGAAAGTCCTTGAATTCCATCTTGGAATTTCGGCCACTTCATTATATATTTAAGTGATTTGATTTAATTTAAATTCCTTTAGGCTTTAATACTCAATTAACTTAATTAATGTAACATAATTAATTAATTGAAATTAAACCTTGTGGGCTGAATTTCTCTCTCTCATGGACCAAGGCCCAATAGCAATTTTTATAACCCATTACATACATTAATTTGACTTTAATTAAAACCCCAAATTAATGCTCAATACTTAATTTAAACATTTTAAGTCCAATGCTTTGTGTGCGATCCTATAGGTCCATTTAATGTTGGCAATGAATTAATAAATTAATTCAAAGGCTATATATATTCTCTAGCAAGATATTATAGCATTTCAAATTAAATGAAAATGCATATGGCATTTAGTGACCCAATGCAATTTTGTATAGTCCCTTACCCTTAAATATCAGAATTAATATAAGGCATGAAACTAGTCATCCTTATATATTTTAATTCCTTTCTTGATACTCCAGTGCCACTGAACTCTCAGATAAATAATGATTACTCATTATTTCATCTCGGTATGGCCATACACTTCTCAGTTCACCGATCAAGTGGCCGGTGATATTTTTCTCTCTTATCGAGAGGGGTAATCCCTTCACTTCTCTCATGCTCTCTAACATGAATCAGTGCATACCCAATCATACCCGTACTTGTCACTCTGTTACGAGCACATTAGGTGTATGTCAAAGTACACAGTAATTCATAAAGAGTTTCATAGAGATTTCAGGTCTAAGAACTCCGATACAAAACTTGCATATGAGAAACACTTATGACTTGTACCATGTAGTGTTCTCATGAGCGGATCGAATCCAGATACCATGTTCTTTAACATGTATCTATGATCTCTGATTGACATTCTTGTCCTAATGATCCGTAAGACAGAACTCATAAGATCAGAGAGAGCATACTAGTCTTAATTCATTTGTTATTCCCATAACAATGACTGACTAGGGATATTTAGAATGATGTCTCATTTGTTTCAAGGTCTTACAATCCATGTGCCTCACACATGATAACTTAAACCGAAACAACACTCTTGGATAGTTTTATCAATTGATATGCACAGGAATACAAAGGATAAAACAAATGCCTCATTTTATTAATTTCAAGTGTTTCGTTACAATGTATTGGGGCTAGGGCTTACACTAACACCATGGCCCAAGACATGAAATAGGGGTCACGGTTACTATCAAAATCATGGTAACCGTGACCTAGTTGCACTTTCGGGTCTAAACTATGCCAGACTACCTCATGATCATTACCAGATGAGTAATAACCGTGTTTTATACTTTTTTAAAGGGGTCACAGTTACCATGAAAAGCTTAGTAACCATGAGATAGGTCATCTTTAGAGTCTGGACTGTAAACTAGGGTACCTCACGGTTACTACGAAGAACCTGGTAACCATGAGGCCTAAACAGCCCATAGATAGATTTTCTGTCTCGAATTCTATGTCATTTTTGGCCTATAAAACATCATTTTTAAGGAAAACTTCCTTATACAAAGTTATATATATGTGTTTCTAGTTTCCAAAACATTAAAAATCAATCCAATCAGAGCTTTAAATCTCAAGATATTCACTAAAAATCATACACTGCTCCTAATGACAAGGGTAGCAGTCATAACCCGAATTCAAGCCTATTTTTCTCTATCATAAAAATTGATTCAGGTTTAGTGTTCTTCACATGAAATGAAGATCCATGAGTCTACTTTCTTATCCAACTATAATTTCTCAATTCCAATCACTATAACTCAAGATATCATTAAAATAGTGCTGACTGGTCCTATGAACTCTAAAATAGTTTTCACTATCTTGAAGAGAGCTTCCTAATTTTGATTTTCCATTATGTTTAACCTCAATTTTTCATGATAATAACATGTTATAACATCAAATATCTTATTACTAACACCATATGCATAGTAAACACACACAAAAACTATAAAGAGTTCCCATACCTTATTTAGCTACTCCCTCATTCTTCCTTTATATCTTCTCTTCCTTTCTCTTAATAACTTCTTCTTCCCCATACCCAAGATTCCACAAACAAACATTTATTTACTATATCAATTCAAGTTCTTACACTTAGACCAAAAGAAGAAATAAAAAAAAAGAAAGTTTTACCTTTGTATGGCTAAAACCGAACTTTTCACTCTACACCTTTTTAAGCAACCATGAGAAAAATGATTTGAGAGAGAGGAAATGGCCGTTCTCCCTTTTGGTTTAAGATGGCTGGCCACCACTTCTCAATATCTATAGATTTCTTTATTTTCAAAAGTTATCTAAAAGGGACATATGCCAACCTTTGATTAGTTCCTACAAGATCTTTTCTTTTCTTTTTCTATATTGATATTTAGCCCTTCTCTCTTCTAATTTCACACTTTTACCTCAAAAATTTCACTTTCACTTTTCAATTAAGTCCCTAAATAACACATCCTCTCTAAGTTTAAACATGTGTCACTTAATACAAAGTCACGATTTTGTCCTTGGTCATTAAATTAAATTTCCTTTAGATCTTTTACTACTCTCAAAGCATTTAACTCTTTGTATCACCTTCCTAAGGTACCCTAAAGGTACTCAAATCCTTCTAGGGTGTACATTGGGGCCTTACATATAAAGTCAATTGCACATGTGACGTGTCCTAAAAATTATTGTACCATCTTTCTGCTTTTTAGTTTATCTAAAAACTTTAATAAAGATTATGCTATATGTGATTGTAACTCAATTTCTCCTTTTGATATAGTGAATCTTAAGAATTTTATTTTTCTTTTTGCTATATCTAATTTTTATTTTGATAACATAAGACCATACTTAATACATCTTAATAAAAATTGTTTTATATGCTTATAGTGTTCTTTTAATTTTTTAGAAAAAATTATTATATTATAAATATATACTAAATAAAAGTGTCTTAAATCTTTAAACATATCGTCCATTTTTCTTTGAAATAAATGAGGAGAATTACAAAGTCCAAATGGCATTACTAACCATTCGTAATGTCCTATTGATGTACTAAAAGCTATATATTTTCTACTTTTTGGATGCATTTTTATTTGCCAAAATCTTGATTTACAATCAAACTTTGAATACCAATTTTTTTCCTTTTATACTATTTATTAGATTTTTTTATTAGGTATTAAATAGCCATCGAATTCTGTTGCTGCATTAAGTTTTTTATAATTTATCACCATTCTAGGTTTATTTCTTTTTATCTCTGCATGATTTATAACCATAAAGGTTGGATTGCTATATGAACTTTTACTTGGTTTAATTAGTTATTTCTCTAATAATTTTTTTTATCTGTATATCAAATTCTTCTTCATTGTCTTTATTATAAAACATTCTTTTACTTCGCATTATTATATTATGTTTAATTTTATTAGAGCATATATTCCATTTTTCTCCCATTTTTCTATATGATTTGTTTTTTTTTTACATTTATCTAGCAAGAAGATAAATTTTTTTAAGTTGTAAAATTTTCTATATTTATTGGCGTCACATTTCCTCATCGGTTCTTTTATTGTATTCTCACCAAGATTCGCTGTGTGAGGGATGAGAGATAAAGATTTCCATTTAAATGTTGAATGACATTTAGGACAAATAATCCTATGCTTACAAGGAGTTGTTAATCGAATATATTAGGATCCAATACTCAAAGGATAATTAGAGGTTTTCTTCCATAAGTCTTCCAGGAATACATATAGTTGTGCCAATGTTATTGCAGATCCGATATCTGTGAAAGCATTATATGAAGTTGTATGATAATCTTTGTAAATTATTTCTATGTTTATATAAATACTATACGGGCTAGTCTCTAATCCTTGCAATTTTGTATTTGTTTCCATTATATGTAAATGTGATATTTTTATCTATAATATTATATGGAGTTATATTTTCTAAAAAATCTCATCCCAATAAAATTGGTATTTTAGTAGATGATATTGTGTCCATATATATTTCCATTGGTATTATTACTATTTTTCCTCGTATATCTGTTAAAGCTAAATTTATTTTTTCATATTTATTAATTGTATGTTTTTGCCCTGAATAATCTAAAAATTCATAGTTTTCATCTAAATTTTATTTTGAAAATGAAAAGACTAAACTTTTATTTATATGACTCTTTGCTGCTTCAATATCGATTAATATTTTTAATAGTTTCCATTCTCCTTCAATATCTAATTCAAATTCTATATAATATTATTTTGCTTTCAAAGATGATCTTAAATCAGTTCTTCTTCTAAATTGTGTATGCATTTTTCCTTGTTCATCAATCAGTAGTGATTTGTTTTCTTTATGTGATCGTATGTTTTCTATAGAACTTTCTCCTGAAGATATTAATAATCTTTCCCCTACATGTTGTATTCCTGGTGTAATTCCTATATTTTTATTTCTGTCTTAAATCCATTGTTAATTCTTCTAAGATTGTCATACTAGATGGAGTTAGTTGTCTTGGCGGTATATATTCAACTAAATCAAAGAATGTATCGTCTATGTCAACTTGTAATCATACATTATTCTTTTGTAATTTCTTATTATGACTGGTAGTAAATGTATATATTTTTTTATAAGTTACTGAAAATACTTTTGATCCACTTATCATCTCAATTCTATGTAATTGATGATATAAATTGAGGGCTTGAGCTATATTTTTTTTATCTTGTAAGCTTACTGAAAAGTCTAGTATTATTATAAATTTTAATTTTTTATATACTAAATTTCCTGATACTGCTCCTAATAAGGCATCTATTAGGTCATTTAATATTCTATCGTTCATACAAAATAATTATATAAGACTATTTATTTCTTGTCTAAAATGTGCTTTTATTATTATTTGTATTACTCTTAAATATAAATTTTTATACTTATTTTTATCTGATAATTTTTATAAAGCTTTATTTATTTCGTCTTTATTAATTAATGGTATTACTGTATTTCCTTTAGCTTGATATATATCTATTGCTGATTAATAATGTTTAGCGATATATTTTGCTTTACATCATCTATTAAACCATCTCCTTTTAAATATATCTTCCTCTTTAATACTTAATCTATAATTATTTAATTGACCAAATTTTTCTTCATCAAATATTTTAGTATAACTAAAGATATTATTATTGTCTATAATTTCTTGATCTTGGTTATCAGAACTCATTCTTTCTGAATCAAATTCGAGGTTTGATTCTGAAATATTATTTTCTAATTCTGAATCATAGTTATCTAAATCATATTGAGAATTTATTTCATATATACTCTTATTTTTTGATATTTCACTATATTCTATTGGTTCATAGTTTTGTTCTATTAGGTCTTTATATATTCCATATGCCTTATGATTTTCTTTATTTCTTCATTTAGGACATTTATTTGCATAATGTCCTTTTTCTTTACATATTCAGAAAGTACATTTTTTAGGATTTTTCTTACTAAATTTTCTATTTTTTCTAAAATATATTCCTTTGTTAAATTTATTCTTTTTAAAAGGTTTAAACTTTCTTTTATATATATTTTTAAATTTTAGTTTATAACTTTTCTTTTTTGATATCTTATATCTATTATATCTTTTATTTTTATCATAACATCACCAATGTGTTGGTTCAAAATTTATTTAACAGCATAATCCTCTTTTAACTGCTCTTCTTATTTTTCTATTTTCATATGATTGATTACATATTCATTTATTATTTTTGTTACATAAGTTTGATAAGTTCCTAATGTTTCTTATAGTATTTCGTCATTATTTTGAATTTCGTTAAATAATATTAATTCCCATGATTTTGATATTTTGGTTACATAAGATTGTTTTAATAATTGAATTTTTGGTAATTATAATATATATGTTTTGGCAATATTATAATAAAATTTATTAAATTTGCATGTATATTGTTTTAAATAACACATATTACATATTGTTAAATTTTATAATTTTCATAAATATTCTTAACCTAATTTCTTAGCTGTATCTATTGGATATAGCCAACAATCTCCTAAAAATTCTCATTTTATAGCAAATTCAAATTTTTGTAATAAATCTTTTATTGTATTTGTCGCTGTAAAAGTTTTATTATTTGATCCATATTTTATATTTTTCCTATCTTCTGGTCTAATTGCATTCCACCATTTCTATACATTTCCTATTAAAGTACTTACTAAGAAATTACTTATTCTTTGTAAATCATATCCGTACAATATTATTGCTAAGTTATTCATTTTCATCCATTTTTCTATTTCTTTTTATATATATTCTACACAATCCAAATCTAACCATACTTTATTTGGATATATAGGTTTTGTTTCAGATTTCGTTGTAAATTTAGAATTATTATACATATGTCTTTGTCTAGAAATTTTTTTTTATGTTTTTCATATTCTCATATACCTATATCTTCTCTTATTATTTCCTCTTCGGATTCATTTATTGTTCTAGAATATTCTCCCTGTTTCTAGTTTTGTTTGAGTGGATGTTGAATTGACATTCATTTTTAAGTTTTTTAAATCATAGGTTAAATCTAATATGTTATCTTCATCTATTTCATTATTTTCATATAATTTTAATCTTTTTTCTAAAGTTAACATATGAGTTTTTATAGTTACTTTTTCTTGTGTTTGCTTTGTTAGTTTTTCTTTTCCCTTTTTTATTTTTTACTCTATTTTTTAATTTTTCAACTTCTTCTTTAATTTGTTTTAATATATTAAATATTTTCTTGTTTGGATTTTTTAAATATATTAGATGGTAAGCTTAAACTTCCTCCACCGTAATTGTCCTCTCCATATAAAGTACTTGTAAAAATATATGGTTTATTATTCATTTTTCTAATATTTTGATTTAAAATTTTTAAATTATTATTTAACTAATAAAATTATTTCGTCATATGTATATCCATCTATATTTCGTAGTTCTTTCATTTAATTTATCCATTATATCCCATTTTAATTGCTATATATTTCAAATAATTTTCTATTTGATTTAATTTATTTAAAACTTTATTTTTTAAATTTAATTCATTTAATATTCGATATTTAACTAATTCTAAATTTTCTATACTTTCTATTTGAATTAATAAATTTTTTATTTTATCAGCACTAGGACATAATTGGATTTTAATATCTTGTATTAATTTTCTATTTATCATATTTATATTATCTATTTTTCTAACTGTTTGATTAATTCTATATTTTTATTGCTTAAGTCTTTAAATAAAGAATTTTTCATATTGAAAAATGAAAATTTTCTTTTGCTTTTCTTTGTTTTGTCTTATTCTATAAGTTGTATTTATGAAAACAAAACTTAAAAAGTTGTATTGATGAAAACTTTTTCAAAAAGGTTGTATTAGGTGTAATTATTCCTTTTATTAATACGGTAATGCTTGCTCTTATTACCATTTATTTATATATATTTTTATTAAATTACTTATACAAAAATACATTTATACAACTGGCATATCATACATTTAAAGTACAAATACAACTTAGTTCATTACATACAGTTCAAATCTTTTACATTATACATTTACAAATAAATAATACATTATCAGAATTAGCCCTGACTCGCTTCCCTTCTAATGGCCTGCAGATGTTGACTCTAGCAAAAGCAATTTCTCACAGTTGAGTACCTACACGGGAAAATACCCTTGCTGAGCAATGGCTCAGTAGGGAGTAAACAGTACAATTGACTTCTTATCGAAGTCGCAAATACAATCAATATAACATGCCAATACATATAACATAATAACATGTCACTCTTATTCAGTACATGGATTAACCACACTCAATAGTAATTATATACTCTATAACAATTACAATACAGTTTTTCACTTACACTTTAATATTCACTGAAAAGCACTAACATTATCATGAGGCACTGTAACACTTAAACTATTGGTCACTTATCATTATTCAATATTCAAATTACTTTTATTGCCTGAATTCTCATAAATGGTGGATACAGGTACAAACACTAGATATTGCATTAGAGACATAAAAGTCTCGGTTCACTAGATACCAAAAGGTATCAAACACTATACTAGCCACCTTCTGGTGACAACACTTGCAGCTGCGATCACTATCCCCTTTATAAGCATGCCTATTTATCCATTACTATGTAAAAATCAGGCTTACAAATAGTCTTTAGTCACTCAAGGTTATTACACTTGATAAATTTACAATCATAGATCCTACAAATTCAATACAAGCATGCAATAGAATCACTATACAATGTACATATAGTTATACTTCAAATATATGTAAATCACACTTTAACATAATTATATCATACCATGCAAATCATGTACTAAGTTCACCCTCATTCATTACCTCTACATTTGGATGCATACTTTTAGAAACATAACACTAACACATTCAATAAATTATGCAATCCTTTTACTATACCATGTCATTCATATTCATGTTCATTTATATTCATTAATTGCATAAATTTTCATATAATAAGATTTAACATTTAACGTTATTTCACTAATTCATTAGGCTTTACACTCACTTATATTGCTTATTACTCTTATTTCTTTTACTTTAAACACTCTAAAAGCATTTAGGAAGGCTTAATCATGCTTTAATAATAATTTGAGGCTTTAAAGTCAAGTTCAAAAAAATAGGGCAAGGTCACGGTTACTACTAAATTCATGGTAACCGTGACCTAGTTGCTCTTTTGGCTCTGGACTGCGTCATACTACCTCACGGTCATTACCAGATGAGTAATAACCGTGGTCTATAATTTTTAAAGGGGTCACGATTACTATGAAAAGCTTAGTAATCGTGAGATAGGGTGCATTTTGATTATGGAATGCCTCATGGTTACTATAAAAATCATAGTAACCGTGATGCCTAAAATCGCCCAAAGAAAGAATTTCTGTCTCAATTTCTATACCATTTTTGACCCAGAAAACATCATTTTTAGGGAAAGTTGTCTTCTACAAAGTTGTTTCACTGTGTCTCTAGTTTCTAAAACATAAAAAATAACTCAAATATGACTTCTACATCTCAATTTATTCACTAAAAACAACAGACAACTCTCATAGGATGGACAACAAGGGTCTATCCACTTCAAGCTCATTTTCGGACACTCTAGAAACAGATTTAGATTCCGGTTTCTTCTCCAAAGTTGTATATATAGGTCTTATATTTCATATACAACTCAAATCACATCAATCAAACATCTAAAAAAAGAGTTATGCCATTTTTACTAAGACTGGTTCATATGAACCTTATGCAGATTTTCACTATATGATTCCTTAAGACATAAATCACTTTTCTCATGCATCAATTCATCACTATATAACTCTAACATCAATAACAGAATATCTATAACACATACATCAACTTAAATCAATAAATTAACTAGTAAAGAAAATGAAAAACTCCCAAACCTCTATTAAGCTTTAACTTGTTCTTTCCTCCTCCTTATCTTTTCTTCTTTACTCTTGCTTTTCATCTCTACCATCTACAAACTTTTCTCTACTTGGAGCAGCATCCACGCAAGCTTGAGGAGAAAAGAAGAAGAAAAACCAAGAAAGATGAACAAAACTTTGTGTTTTGTTTTGTGGCCAAATATGGCCGGCCAATTAAAAGAAAGAAAGAACAAATCCTATTCTCTCTTTCCAACCTTACAAGTGCTTAATTCCCATTGGTTCCTAAAACAAATCTTACAAATGTTCACTTTAGTCCCTCTTTAAACTTCTATCTCTTACTTTAATCTCTCATCTTTCTTTATTTCTAGTTTTACCATAATTCTTTTACTTTGTCTTTTCAATTAAGTCCCTACATTGAAATTTTCTTTTAATTAACCACAAAATCAATATCTTTCTCATGCAAAATAATCATCTATCCCTCTTAGGGTACCACTAAGGTATTACAAATACCATTTTCCAGGCTTAGTTCTTGAAATTTTGAAGTCTTTTTGCATAAAATAAATTAATTCTAGTAGCCATTTTCATTTATTTATTGTTATTTTATTCATATTTTTATTTTTCTACATGTCATAAGGTTTTAATTTGTGTTTAACATTTTTAGAGGAATTTATTTTCCTTTAAATTAGGATTGAGCAAAAAAATTAAAAAAAATAATTAATCAGAAAATTAGTCCAAAACTGAGTCGATTCTTTCGATTAATCAAATCGATTTTAGTTTTTCAATTTTTATTTTTTTGGTTTCAGTCTAAAATATAAAAATCAACAATTTCGTTTAACTGATAATTGATCAATTTAACTATTATTTTTTATTTTATTTTTGTAATTTAGATATTAGTTAACAATTAGTTTATTAACCAATGATTAATGGTTAACTGAATTTATATCTTTAAAATTTTCATAAAGAAATATTTTAAATTATATTACAATTATATTTTTATTTTTATATAACTTTAAAGTAATATTTAAAATATATTTAAAATATATTTTTTTACCTTAATTATTTTGTATTTAACTATAAAATTTCTATAATAGTTTAAACTGTATTTATATTATGTCATTCTTTTAATTATATAAAGTAATATTTATAAAGAATAGTTGATTAATATATATATATTTATCTTTTAACATTTAATGTTGCCCAATTTTTTTATGTAGAATTAAATATGCTAATTTTTAATAAATATCAAATATATTTTATAATATTAGCTATTGATTTATTGAATAGTATATTATATTTATTTTGTATTTTTTAATTAATTTACACATTTAAAATTAAATTGAATTTTATATAAATTTTTAAATTTTAAATTTTTAAATTTTCATTTCAATTTATAGTCTGAAAAAATGGATGTTTCGGTTAATCGATTTATTATTATTATTATTATTATTATTATTATTATTATTATTATTATTATTATTATTATTATTATTAATTCACAGTTAACCCTTAATCGCTGGTGCCTAATGGTTAACCGATCGATTTATTATTTTTTTTGATTTTTGGTTTTATGATTTTTGTACCGATTAACTGTTAATTATCGGCGATTAACAGTAAACTGGTTCATATATATATATTATTTTTTATTTTTTATTTATCTCTAAAATTTATGTAAAGTAGTATTTTAAAGTGTACTTCAATTATATTTTTACTTTTATACCTTAATTTTATATATTTTTTCTATATAATTCATGTAATCCTTTAAAAATATATTTAAATTATATATTTTTTAATTATATAGAGTAATATTTATATTGAGTAACCAATTAAAATTTATATACATTATTTTTATTATATATATTGGTGTCTATATTTTATTTAATAATATTTCTTTTATTTTAGAATATATTTTTTAACAATTTATATTGTCTAGTTTTTTACTTAAAATTAAGCATGCTAATTTTCAACAAATATCAAGTTCATTTTATAATATTAGCTATTAATTTGTTCAATATAAGTTTTGGCTAGCATATTATGTTTATTTTGTAATTTTTATTTTGAATTATTTTATACATTTAAAATTGAATTAACTTTTATCTAATTTTTTTAATTGTATGTCATGATAGTTAACTGAAAAATATTGGTTAATCAAATCGAAACTAATAGACTAAATGTAAAGACTACCCTAATCCTTCGAATTCTTAACCTCATACATATCACTCTATGTGTAATTAAATATACACTAGATTGTTGTACAATTACTATTTTGGCTTTCAAGATTCATGTATATACATTATTACATTACTATAGTCTATACAAAAGAAAATACTTAGTAACCTTACACTAATACCATACTTCTTTACAATACAATTTACTTTGTACATTATATCATTTATAATGAAAAAATAAAATACAACTCACTATCTTTCTTCATACTATCCTTGATGTTGGCTTTGCTGCTGCAGATATTATCCCTGATGGAATCCAAGCTTTAAATACCTACACGAATTAACACCCATGCTAAGCACACTAGCTTAGTGAGGAACATAAATTATGAAGATGACCTCTCACAGAAGTCATCGATCACACACACATATACTTAAACATACCATTAGCATACAATAAAGTAATATTGATAATAGGTTGCATATTTATACATTATAGAATGTTATGTATTTACTTTCTATTATATTTGGTTACTACCATAACATGATATTCTTAGTTTATTAATTAGTTGCATACATGTTAACCTCAATTATTTGCTAAGTTAAGTGTTCATATAAGCTAGCATTATTATACTAAACATTAGGTTATAGTTTGTCTCCTATTACTAGTCCACTTACTTATCCATTTATTATTGTATTAGGAGCATTTGTGTAGCTTTTAATAGATGTTTAGGTATTTGTATACATATTAATTTGTGATACTTATTTTATGTTTATCATTCTTAGTCATCTTAGCGATTCTTAAGATCCTCATGTGTGTGCATACATGCAATCTAATTTCTAGTTACTCCCATGTAACAGTCTTTGTGTGATTAAGTTATTCCAATAGGTTTAGATGCATGCCTAATTAGACTCACAAGTCATACCATATTTATTATATCATAATCCTGTATATTTCATGTTAAAGTATAACTTTAATTAATTTTGTGCTTTACCTTTACTATGCATAAGTTTATAAAAAGTGATATTCTAAGTCAAGCCATGAAATACCATGTCATCTCTATCGTGCTATGATTTTTATCATTTTACTTATGTCTTGTATTAGGCACGTACCTTTCCTAAAGGTGTGGATATGGATGATATTATTATTTCTGAAGGTACAAAAAGATACCCAAAGATATAAAGCTAGGGACCTAAATGGGGTCATTAATTGTACTATGGACTAATCAACTGGACCTAAATGAGGTCCATAAATGATCCAAACGAGGTCAAGTAACAAGGATCCATATAGGATTAACTATACTATAGACTCAAATTGGGTCAAACATATTACAGTTGCGATATAACCATATAGACATACCTATTTATCCACGATCTAGACATAAACATAGGCAACTGTAATTCTTTTTATTTTTCCTTCCATGTCTTGTTTATTTGTAACTTATATGCATAAACATAACTAGGAATACATAATCATATGCATATTCATTCATATGTTATCATTCAATTTTTGTATTCTGGTATATTAACATATATATTCTTATTCGTGAAATAAGTATAATAATATAACGAACACACACACACACACATGTGCATTATCTCATTGAAATACCATAATTTATACAGATTTATTAGTGCCTTTATGTATGTTCATACACAACTTAAAGGCTTCATATCTTCTAGTATTAGTGTTCATTCCATAACTTTATTCGTATATTTATATATTCTTTTTACATGTTTAGTGTTATAATTCATCTTTAGTTTTATACATATAAAGCTTTAACAATATTTAAAACTTATCAATACATGTTCAATGCTCCTATGTTATCATTTCTAATTTACATGCACAATATATATATATATATATAGCACTATATTGTTCACATATTTAAGGTCCTAAATTACCTTTATTTTTATGGTTAGAATGCTCTAAATAAGTTTAGTAGGGCTTGGACTAACTTTGATAACAATTTGGGACCTAAAATTAATTTTAAGAATGAACAGTAGAAAGTCACAGTCATTAGTTAATAGCTATTGATCATGACATATGTAACATCTCAATTTTGGATAACTTCAAACTATCTCACGGTCAGTACCAAAAGATTGCTGACTATGACCTAGGTTACTGAAGGGGGGTTATAATTATTAGATCATACCTGCTAACCATGATGTAGGTTTTTTTTCAATTTTGGAATGAATTTGGACCATTTCATGATCAAGAGGTTATACTTGCTTATCGTGAGGTCCATTTTCCCAGAGGTATATTTCCATTTTCGATTTGTATATGTTTTTAGACCTTAAAAACATTATTTTTAGCCAAAATAGCCTTTTACAAAGTTGTTCCTCTATGTCTCTAGTTTTCAAAACATCAAAAATCACTCAATTATGATATCTAAATCTCAAGATATCACTAAAACATTACAAAATGCTCCAAATGACAAACAAAAAAAGTCTATCAACTTCAAGCTCAATTTCGAACACTTTAGAGATAGATTTAAGTTTTGGAGTCTTCTAAAAAATTATAGATCTATGTTTTATCATTAATTTACAACTATTTATCATTCATTTACAACTGGAATCACTTTATTTATACATCTACAGAAAAAGTTACTCTATTTACACTAAAACTGGCTTTAGTGAACCCTAAACAGTTTTTACTAATTTCAAAAGCAAGCTTTCTATTCGGTTCTAAAGAATTTTTAAACTTAATTTCTATAAGAGTAACTTATTCTAACCTCAAAAATTCATCTCTCACACCCTATACACACAAAACACATATACAAAACATTAAGAGTTTTCATACCTTAAAATGCTGCTTTAGTTCCTTTCTTTTATCTCTTCTTCCTTTTTCTTTCTCTTTTTGGCTTCTTCTTCTTCTACATATTTTAGATTCCATAAACAAATGTTCATTTCCTCATATCAATTCAAGCTTCCACAATTAAATCAAAAGAAAGAGTAGAAAAAGAAGGATATTTTACCTTTTTAGTGTTTAACCTTAAATTCTCTCTCTAGACCCTTTAAGAAACCATGAGCATAAAATTTTCTAAGGAGGAAATTAGTAAGAATAAGTAAAATTTATGTGTTTTGTAACCCCTAAAGTTGTCGGCTCCTTTCTCCTTTTAAATCTCATGAATTTGCTTCCATTTTTATGAGAATTCTAGACATGGTTAGGTGTCAAAACCCTGTTAGTCCACTTGGTTGATTTTAAGTAATTGCATTTAACCCCCTAGTCTTCTTTTATTTTATTTTACCAAAAAACTTACACTCTCTCTTTTCAATTAAGGCCCTGATTTCACATTCTTTCTCAATTTACATACATATGACTTAATGCAAAATAATTATTTTGCCCCTAACCTTTAATTTAATTCCATTTGGGTCCTTAACTACACTTTTAACACTTATCTCTTTACATTACCTCCTTTATACGTCCTAAACATATCATATTACAACTAGGGTGTAAATTGAGGCCTCACACTGATTAATCAAATGTAATGAACTGATTAACGGTTAATGATTTTAAAAAATTAATATTAATAGATTAATTAATTTTTTTACTTATAAATAAATTAATCAGTACTTATTCAAATTTAATTAAAGTTAGTGAGTTCGATTGCACAGAGTATGGCAGAGAGATATGGTGCAATCAAGTCATCAAATCCACATATTTAGATATTACTCTGCTAGGTTAGTGCGAAGAGCCAATGTGCACATCGATTAATCCAGCTTAACGACATTCAACTCTTTAAGAATGTTCAATTGGAAGATGGACAACAGTACAATTGAACTTATTATTCTTCAAATAATCATGCAAATATAGATCAAACCTATAAAGCAAATGAAAAACCAAAAGAAATGCAAGTTATTATTATTATAATCAAAATCAATAAAACTGAACTCGAAAAAAATAAAATCATAGAATCATCTAAAGCCTTTTAAGAGTTTATAATCAATTTTGTAGAAACATAAAGATAATAGCTTTTAAGTAACAAAAAAAATCAATTGAAAAGAAGAATATTTAATGCAATTTTAGTAGAATTACAATCATTTGGCTTTGATAACTATACCAATTTTCAAATACAAACACAGAATCATCTAAAGCCTTTTAAATCAAATGAATCCTTCACTCCTCAAATACCTATTATCATGGTTTCTCTTCTACTTTTTTGTTCCCAATTTTAATTTGATTTGAGATGAAAAACATAGTATATCACAATGAAAAATATTATTAACTTTGGAATTATTTGTTTCACTTGATATCAATTGTAGCTTTTAGAAAGCTATGTATAAAAAATACAATAAAGGCTGAGGTTGGTACATTATATAAGGAATGAGAACTGCTACTATCAAATATCATTTTTATTGTCATTTATTTGGAGTTCCCGTTACTTATTGAATTACTATTATTGTAGGAATTTGTTAATAATTGGAGTCTTTATCACCAACCATATCTCTTTTGATAGTTCTATGAGTGAGATCATTTTTTTTTCACTTCATGATATGTGGACTTATGTATCACATCATGATTTATGGGCTTTCTTATCACTCTTCATAGTATTGGTGGTAAGATGAGGCTATTTAGTGTTAATATCCCCCCGCAAACTAAGTTGAGGCTGAAGGCACAATTTGTTTCAAAAATAAAAGAGGGCAACTTTAGACACAAGTTTAGTAAATATATCAGCAACTTGTTTATCATAGGATATATGTTTAGTGACAAGTAATCCAAGGGCAACTCTTCCTCTTACAAAATGGTAATCCAACTCAATGTGTTTACCTTAAGCATGAAAGACGGGATTGACAGTCATGTAAAATGCACTGATATTATCATAGTAAAGGAAAGGTAGAGTAGAAGGGGGGATACAAAGATCTCTATGAATGTAACTGAGCTAGCTATGTAAGTTTTGCAACAGTATAAGCCATAGCATGACACTCAGCTTTGATGCTGGAGTGAAAGATTGTGTGTTGCTTTTTTGCACACCAAGAAATGATATTGAAGCTAAGGAATGTACAATAACTGGTGGTAGACCTCCTTATTGTAGGATAGATAGCCTAATCAACATTAAAGAAAGCATTTTTGACATCAAATTGGCAAATGGGGCAATGTCACACAAGAGCAATAGTTAAAATGAGACAAAATGTACTTGGTTTGATGATAGGAGAAGATGTCTCTATATAGTCAATGCCATTAACTTAATGATATCCTTTGGCTACTAACCGTGCTTTGAGATAATCCAGTGTACCATCAGGGCAAAGTTTGGCCTTAAAAACCCACATAGAGTGTATACATGCATATTTGGAGTTTGTGGAACTAACTACAACATTTCATAAAGCATAATAGCTTTCCAAGGCGTATTTATAATTTGGTTTAACAACTTTAATTTTAGACCTGGTTATCATCGAATAAGAAATAGGGGCTGCATGAAAAGATGTCCTTTTCATAGGAGATAGGGATGCAGGTATAGGTATATGGTCAGCTGGCGAGTCAGGTAACCTATTAAGTAAAGTCACACCTTCAGAACTCTGATCATAAAAAATGAGAGCAATGATGGCCATCTCAGGTGAAGAGCATAATGAATTTGATAGAGATTTCAAGCAATAAGAACTAATGGATGGTAATGTAATGGGATTTATTGATGCAGACATATATGAATAAGTAGCTGAATCAAAAAAATTAGTAAAAAAGGGCAACCAAGAACCAAAACTATTAAAAGTATGTGATGCATAAGCAATAAAAGATGGAGATTTAAAAAGAAAAACTTTCTCATAAAAAACAACATGATGAGAAGTGAAGAATTTGCCACTATATGGATAGAAACACTTATATCCTTTATGTTTTTCACTGTAACCTACAAAAACATATAAAATAATTTTAGAATTAAATTTATGAGATTTTGTATCCCATATATATAGAAACATTTAGAACCAAAAACTCGAAGGGAAAAGTAATTAGGATGAGTGCTATGTAACATAAAGTAGGGTGTGTCAAATTGAAGAGAGGAGGAAGGTAACCGAATAAGAAGAACGACTGAAGTGGTAAAGGGTTCTATCCACATAGAGAGGCGCATAACTGTGGAACGACATTATCCACTACAAAAAAAACTACAAATTATTTTCGGTCGCTAATTACCTATTTTTCGTCGCTAATTTAAATTAGCAACAACGCCACGAACAGTCGCTAAAAGGCCAGTCACAAATATATTAGCAACGAAATTCAAAATCAGTCGCTAAATTAGCGACGAAAAATTTCGTCGCTATTTTTTAGCGATTTTCGTCGCTAATTTTTTTCATCGCTAATTTATATTTCTAATTAGTCGCCGAATTATAATAATAATATTTAGCGACTACATTTTTCGTCGCAAACTCTGTCGTTAATTATTAATTTATTGTAAAATTTAGCGACGAAATATTAATCGTTAATTATTTGTTAAATTCTACTATTTATACAGTAACGAAAGTTGTTGTCGCGAATTCATCGCTAAATTATGTATTTTAAGTTTTCATCCTATGCACAATATAAATAATAATTTTATATTATAAAATTCATATATAATAGATACAAACATAAATAATAATCTTATATTTTCATATATATATATATATATATATTCATTACAAATATAGAGTTTACATAAAAAAAACAATATATAAAACAAAGTATTATTTATACAATCCATTTCTCTAAAATTAATAACTAAAAAATTAAATCTTTATAATTTCCTACCAAATATAGAATTAGCTCCTAGCTAATATTGTTGTAGTAATATATCCTAAGCCTAAATGCAATCCTTCTTTACCGATAGTCTGTGGCCAAAAATACGTGAACGTTGTTTGCAGTAGGGACTAGCTCCTGCAAAGCCTTCATTCTCTCAGCAATTCGCTCCCTGCGTAGCTGTATCCGGTAGTAGTAAATATCTCAGATGGAAGTTCCATCACAACTTCTGTATCACAGTTGATGTAATAGAAACACTAGTCAAAAAACAAAAGTTGATATTCCAACTATTCTATATTTTTAACAAGTGTTCTAAGCAGGATAACTAAAATTAAAACAACAACAAAATATTCAATTTTCAATTTAAGCATGTAAATATAAAATTACTTCAAAGTATGAAATACTCACATGCACGAGTGTACCTTCAGATCAGAACAACAAATGTATCATATTGAGTACAAAAAAATATTAGGAGATGATAATGTCTTGATGGTTTATGTACTCAATATGATACTCCTCAAACCATCAAGACATTATCATCTCCTAATGTTCTTTGCAAGAAATTGCTCTTCTCAATCAGATAGAGGCCCTGAAATGAACTCTATAATTGAGGGATAGGATAATATAAAGCTATGCTTGGACAAGTGCAAAATCTTTAAAGCTTGGCAAACCATGAAACATCACATTATTAGATACCTTTTACTTCCAGAAATATTTTCCTGCGTACCTAAGCATTCAACAGCTAAGTAAGGGCCCGTATTACATTTGAATAAACAGCCCCAAGAAACTTAGAAAGACCATTCGGTGACCAAAATAAGCCTAAAAAGTGTGTTATTTACTATTCAAATCAAATTAGGGTTTCACAGTTAGGCAAACTACTGAACAAAATCTCAGATGCCATTCAATAGTAAGAAACCACATACAAATAGCACATAGACAAATCAAGAATCCAAAATGGAAAAAGCGAGAAAACGCTATCTAAAAACATCCAGAAATGAATCACTGATGTATCAAAAGAAACAGTGATTAGCTACCCTAGAAAAAATAAATTGCAAAAGAAGAGGGAAAATGATAAGAAAAGAGAAAAAAGGTTAAGAAACGGAACTAAGAGCTTCGCGATGGAGTTCTTCTTACGGAATAGGGCAAGGAAGGTTCATGTAATCAACTTTCTTATGAACTTCGTCGACCTTCTTGGCTGCATCACCTAGAAGAGTTATACCAGGAGGTACTATGCTTGCCATTGCAGATACTTGAGCTTCAATTCTAGAAATCACAGCAGAGATACAGAGCCCGAAAGGGAAGTGAGGAGAGAGTGGTTGTGCTCTGGGCGGGCTCTCAGTTATTTTGGGGTGTAGGAAAGGGTTTTAAGTGACCTACTTTGCGGGCCCCACATATTTCTCTCAACTCAAATAAGTATTTATTTGTTAAATACTAATTAAAAGTAAAATTTCTTCAATAGGTAGAAATTAATTAGTTATTGAACATTTTCTAGGGATCAAATTTTTTTTATAATTATTAATATTATCCGGTTCAAGCTATATTGATCAACTGTACATGGGATCAAAATTCTTTATTGCCAAATTTAGACATAATTCAGATCAATTTATTTATTTTTTGGGTAATTTAAAGTTGGGATGTTACACTTTCTACCAGTATCTCATGGCCTCCCTCTATCCCATTTCTGGGTTGAGGTTATTGTACCCAGATGATAATTATATTTATTTTTTAAAAGTCAAAAATAGCTCTACTTTCATATGTACAATATTTTATTAAATGGAGGATAATTTCATAGATAAATTTATATAGAATTTTTATTTGCATCAATAGATATAATATGTATGCATTATTATAATTATAAAATTATATACTTGTATATAATTAATTAATTTTTAATTGTAGTTATATATGATTTACTTTATTATAATTAATGTAATGTTCTAAAATTTAATTTGTCGATATATACTGTTTGAAAGTGTGTGTGTGTGTGTGTATATAATATGGAAAGAGAGAATGTAGACTCATATTTGAGATATTTCGACTATATTAGTTGCAATTTGTCATTAAGAATGAAATATTTGTCATTAGTAATTATTTTTCGATTTATCTATTACCGACGATTGAGGATGATCAATGGATTTGGAAATGAGCACCAAACCATCAAAGGTCTAAAAATAATACCTCTCCTAATTCCCTCACGTTCTTGCTCTACTTTTTCTCAATATTTTTGTCCCTTTTCAGTTATTTTTTTCTTTTCTTTTTTTTAAGGTTAGTTTCTTTTATAAAATTTTGTGGCCACACAAATTCTCTTGGTCCCAAAATTTTCATCTCTTTTCATCTTCTTTTTTTTATATCCAATAAATATCTCACTCCAAGCTTCTAAAATCTAAACGTCTTCTTAAATTATTATTATTATTATTATTATTATTATTATTATCCAATAAGAAACTTAAATCTTATTATTATTATTTAATTATTTTAATAATTATTATACATTTATTTGTTTTAAATCCTTTGTCATTAGTTCTTAAATTTTTCTTTAAATTCAAATTATCACTTTAAAATTTTAAAATTATGCAAATAAATCAATCCTAGAACCAGTATCAAAATACTATACACCCGTATTAAAAGTGATCTCGCACGATTTTAAATTTGTGGGACATTACAATTAAGTTTGAATAAAAATAATTTAATTATAGAACTAGACATTTCAATTATTAAAAATTGAAGTTAATTCAATTAATTAATTCTTATTCAATTAAATAATAAATTAAGCTTAAAATCATATACGCATTAAATTGAAATGGTGGAAAGAGGTGAGAGAAAAGAAAATGTTATTTTTATATGAATGGTAAATTTATGAAATTACTAAAATGCCCCTACCAAATTTCATCATTTTATCATTGTATTCAAGGATAATTTTGTAAATATATATAACTAAAATTTTTCAATAATTTAAAATTTTCTCAAAATTTTAACAAAATAAAATTAAATTATAAATTTTTTATAATCAGTTTAAATGAAATAATAAATTTTATATTATTATTATATAAATATTTATGTTTATTATTTTTCATAATATGACTATATAATAATTATAACAATTATTATTATTATTATTAAAAATGTAATTTTTTAAATAAATAAGTTTATATTTGGGGATAATTGATAAAGAAATCAATATAATTTCTAATAATTTAATATTTGATTTAAATTTTATAAAATAAAAATAAATTACAAATTTTTTTTATTATTATTTTAAATAAAATAATAAATTTTCTATTACTATTTTATAAATATTTATTTTTATTAATCTTGAACATATAAATATATAATAATCGTAACAATTAGTTTATTATTATGATTAAAAATGTAATTTTTCTAAATAAATAACTTTAAAATTTGGTATAATTGATAAAAAATTATTATCAACTTATAAAATAATTTATAATTTTTTGTTACAAAATAAAATATTCATTTCATATGGTTTATATTAAAATTACTTGAAACTATACATAAACCATGGGAGTGAAATTAAAAAAATTATTTTTAATTTATTTGCGACGGATTAGCGACTAAATACTTTCGTCGCTAATTATATTACTATAACAAATTACTATTAGCGAAAGAACAATTTCCGTCGCTAAAATGTCGCAAAAAAGGCACTATATTTTTCCTCCAAAATTAGCCACTAAAATGTTCGTCGCTAAATTTTTTGGAACTAATTTCATGAATAAAAAATTATAAAATTTAGCGACGGAAATATTTGTCGCTAATTTCGTTGTAAAACATGGCGCCCGCCAATAATTAGCGACTGTTTATTCATTCCGTCGCTATTTTGTCGCAAAAAAATAGAAATATCCTTCTCACGATGGAATTATAAAATAGTCGCGAATCCGTCGTAAAATTTGCGACGAAAATAGTGTCGTCGCTAATTGGTAGTTTTTTTTGTAGTGATCAACCTTAGTTCTCATATGATTTGATGCCTTCTCTCAACCATATCTGTTTGCTTTGGAGTGTAGGGGTATGAAACCTGATGAATAATACATGTTACATGAAAGTGTGATGATAGTCTATAATTAAAGAAATGACCTCCACCATTTGAGTCAAAGATTTTGATTTTCTTATTAAATTGATGTTTAACATATTGTTCAAATGCTAAATAGGCAACAAAAAAATCAAATTTATGCTTTAATAGAATAATCAAGTATACATAGAATAATCATCAACTAAACATATATAAAATTTAAATATGGCCATAGATAAAATAGGGCTAGGTTGTCACAAATCACTATAAATTTTATCAAAAATACTGGAACAAGAATGTTTAGAAAGAGCAAAAGGAAGTTTACTTAATTTTCCTAGTTAACAACTATCACATAAATGTTTGTCCTGTAAAGGACCTTGAACATATATTAATCCTTTATTTTTGAACAACCGAACAACTAAAGGTTGAGGATGTCCTAAGCATTGGTGCCAAACATCTGCAATACCATATTTTAATCAATGAGAAATGTGTGCCTCTAGCGCATTACACAAGATATACAAATCATCATTCCTTTTCCCTATCAGTAATGGATGTCATATTTTTCATTTCTTTATACAAAAATCGACAACAATAAATTCATAGTTAACAGGAAATTGAGTTGTTAATTGACTAATTAAAAGTTGAAACTAAAAGAACATCATGAAGAGGAAAAGTCTTATCTTTTTACTTGATATATGAGTCACCAATATCTGTGATAGGTATGTTAGTGGTTATGCCCTAGGCCATATGTTTGGTTCCTTATGTAATGTCACATTTCATTTTATAAAATTGGATTTTCTTCATGTTATTATATTTTGGTATGTTAGAATATAATAATATTCATAAATAACAATTCAATGTTATTTTTGGCTATCCCTAGTTATTTATAATTAAAAGGAATAATGATAAATAAAGACTAGCATACGTTTGATTGATAATCATTAGATGCTTATATATGGTGATATAAATCAAACTTATAGGTACTAGTTAGAGAATAGGGTACTAGATAGACCCACTATGAGATACTACATGGGTCAATGTCATTAGTGATCTCATAATGGTTATGTTATGGATCCTTAGATCTAAGATTATCATAGTATCCTACATGAGGAATATTATGTTTTGACATAATCAGATATTATCTTTAATCGAATAATAATAAAGGTTATGATTGGACATGATAAGAATCATGTAGAGGATATTGAATAATCAAGATGGAATTTATCGCTATTTTATTAGCGAGATATCTATTGGGCCCCTCAATAAGTAAGACTAAGAAATGCATGGCCATGCTAAAATGAATTGATAGAGCGATCAATGTCATTTGATTTTATTAGTTTACTTAGTGATTGAGAAATTATATGTTTAAACTATATAAGTTTGACATGGACCATGACTTATGTTCAAATGAGATATCATACGACAAATGGATTATAACATGTTCTATTAGGTTAAAATCACATTATCGCTATTCATATTATTTGGATAGTCGTAATGTCTTGTTAGAGGCCGCTTATGACTTGTGGGCCTGTGATGGGATTGGAGCCCACGACCAACATAATATGAACCTATTGGATCACACACATAGAATGTGATGAATGGACTAAGGGTTAATTCGGGTATTTCAAAATTTATTTTGTGATAAATTAAATTTTGAAATAAAAAAATAAAATAAATAAATATTAATTAAGATTAATATTATAATTCTTATTTTAAAAAGAAATATGAGCCAAAAATTTTCTCTTTCTTAATTAGGGTTGGATCACCTATATATATGATATCTATGGTTTAAAAACCCTAAGAAGACATACTAAAAAATAAGGTGAGCTGTCACCCTTGAGACAACGAAAAAGAGAAAAATTATTTTATGTTACCTAGCCGCCAAGGAAGGGAGCTAGCACTCCGGATAAATCTGTTCGTTGTGTTTGAGTGTGGATACCAATAGAGGGTGTTCATTTCATGTGAGGCAGCACCTACAAGATGATTTTATGCTTTAAGAGGTTAGTAATCTTTACTTTCTCTTCATTGAGTCAATTGGATTGCATTGATCCTAGTAGATTTCATATATCCGCTGTGTTTTTATTTTATTTTTCCCTTGTTGAAACCTAACAGTGGTATCAGAGCCACTTGCAAATTCAATTGATTCAGTAATTGAGTTTTATATGTATGTGATGTATATAAAATTGGTCATATGTGATATGAGCACTATGTGTGTCATCACATGATGAATCAATTACTGTTTTGATTGACTATATAATTCTGTTTATGTGTGATATAAATGAAATAATTTTGGTTATATGTGATATATGAATGAAATCAATCTGGTTATATGAGATATGAATATGATTGATTATTTCATAATTATAATATTATGTTCATTGGCTACGAAATTGATAGATGTTAATATGATTAACATGTGCGTGTTAATTATGATTAAATAAATTATCATGAGATTATAGTGGTATTCTGTATCTATTGTGAATGTTTAATGTGATTAAATAACTCCTGATATGATTGGCAGAATCGATATTCATAGATACAAAATAGAGTTTTAGAGCAAAAAATTGTTAATGAAATTAACATTGCCTCAAAACTTCGAGAGGCGTTGCCCTTTCGAAACCCCGTAAGAGGCACCACCCCTTAATCCTTAATCCTGCTTGCTAACCGGCTAATGGGACTGTCATGTTATCTAATCATAGCGAATGAAATATTGTTATTGCTATCATCTGCCAATTTTAATACATCAATCTTATATGATATATTGAGCATGATATAAGATAACTTGATTTTAGTTGGTGTATGTATGATGTCTTTGCATGGTGCATATCATGGCTAATTGAGACCTTTGTGATGGTGTTTACTGTATTTATTTTGTTCATTCATTTTATGGGTTCGTAATTTTAAATAAGACCTGTGTTTCATGCTTTTATTGTAATTTTATTTTACTAATAGTATTAGTAAAATAGTTTATTTCATTATTGTAATAAAGATGAAGGAATTTCACGAAGACCATTAAGGTGATCAATCCAATTCCATGATGATGGAGGTGTAAAGTGGTAGCTTTGATCAAGTCAAGTTTAAGTTATTCCACCTAGGATTGACCTTTGATCTTCATATTGGCTTATGAAGATCATATAGTTGTTGGCCATGCTATGACATATTTTATACATTATGCATATAATATCGATATGTGATGCCATGAATGATTACATATGTGTATGAGATGCCATGTATAGGATGATGTATGATATGTAAATAAATAGGCATCATAAATTAAAATTAAAATTCCCTCACCATAATTTTAAGTTATATGCCACCCATAATTATAACACTCATCAAGACTAAGATCACCAAAAATGTAGGTTCTACCAAAGCAAAGTACATTCGGTTATCATAATAAGGTAAGATGGGTAATGGTGTTACCCATATATTAAAAATTGGTTAAACTGAATTAGGCTATCAAAATGGTTTTGGACCTAAGGCATTAGATGGAATTACAATATGCTGGGATATATAATGTCAAAATCCCATAAAGATCTAAAAGTTACGTGAGATGTAATTGGTAAGGAGTTATTTACCTAAATAACTTGATTTTAAGCGTCATGCCAAAGCTGACTTAGAATTAAATGAAATATGGATCTTAGCCCACTAAAATCATTACAATTGTTATAATTAATATTGAGGGTGAATATTTTAGTAAGAGTTTTTAAGAAACACCTTAAAATAAAATTGGTACTAATATTTACTTTGCATATTTGTAGATCAATGGCTTCAAATAACACTTCCATACTATCACTGTGATCAGTTTTTGAGAAGGACAAGCTAAAAGAGGATGGCACTAATTTCCTTAACCGGTTTAGAAACTTAAGAATTATTCTCAAGCAAGAAAGAAAGCTATATGTGCTCGATGACCCAGTTCCTCCTTTGCCACCTGCTGATGCCAAAAGGGCAATCAAAGAAAAATAAAAGAAACATGCTGATGATTTGATTGACGTGAGATGTATAACACCCTTAACAGAGTAGTTTTTTTCGATACGGAATTTAACGGTAAACATAAATTTTTTTTTTCAACATTTATTGACTACCAAAACTAATTTCATTCCAATCAATACATCTAACTTGTGAACTTATAACAGTCCAAATTTACTATTAATTTTATAAAAAAAACAATCATTAACACTTTTAACATTTAATGCCAAGTAATATTATTACTTAGCAACTTTGCAATTAAGTCTTTGTTTCTTATTTTATTACAAAAAGGTACTTTTTTAACTTATTGCAAAAATTATCATTTTTACTTTTTAATTGCAAAATAGTCATTTTTGGAGTTTAAATTACAATTTTAGCTTTATTTTATAAATTTTTATTTTTAAAGTAATAATTGGTATACAATACCAATTGGTCCTTGTTATAACTTTTTCATGTAAAATTTTATTTTAGTTTTTTTTTAATTGCGTAGTTACTAATTTATCCTTAATAAGCTTAATTTTAGTCTTTAAGTTAACAATTAATGTACATTTCATCAATTTACACTTCTTTTTATCATTTTTATGAAAAATTATATTTTAGTCCCTGTTGGTCATAAAACTTCATTTTTAGACAGTTTAGCTATCAAATGATTATTTTACCCTTTTATAAGTATTTCTTAATAAATTTTCTCATTATTTACGCTTTTTGGAAAAATTACTATTTTGCCCCTAAACTTATATTTTCTTTCACGTTAGTCCTTTTTCACTTTTAATCATCACTTTTCATTATCTTTTCATATATTTAGCATTATACTTTCTTTATGCCCTTAATATAGACCCGACATAAATACTTAGACTGAATACATGGAATGTGGATGCCAATGGACCCCACTGAAAGAGAAATGACTCCCAAGGAACCATTTCTCACAGAATAGAATCAGATACCGATACATTTTTACTTATACACTGAAGTTATGGAGATCGGTGATCCTACCTATAGCAAAATAAGTCACTATGACTTATACCGTGGTACAGATGTCCTTATGGCCTGTCAATTATATTCCAAGCTAGTTTTTACTGCCTAACTATTCCTAAGGGCACAGTAATCATTTACTTTCATAATGTTTTTCAGACTTTCAAAAATTTTAATTTCTTTCTTTTTCTTAAAATAATATATTTTTGTCAATTGTACTATTTTTAGTGCTTTTGACTATTCAGTCACTTTTTCTTTTCTATTACTTTCTCTTTTCAATTATTTTTTTTCTTTTCGATTACTTTTTCTTTTCCATCACTTTTTATGAATTATTCTACAATAATTCACTATGAACACTCAATACTTTTTAGACTTTTAACTTTTGCAAATACTTTTTTCTTTTTTCGAAATAATTCTTTTTGTCATTCAATTTCTTTTTTAGTATCTTTTTAACTTTTAATTATTTTCGTACTTTTTTATCTAAATTTACAATTGTTCAGAATACGAAATACCTTTATATGAATCGTGAATTATTTTATAATAATTCACCATTTTATTTTCAAATTATGAATTATTTTGTAATAATGCAATACAGTCATTTTACTATACTTTTTATTTTCCAAAAAATTGGCCAGCATCTTCTCCTCTATGGCCGAACACCATTTTTCCTCTTTTATCAAGATTTCTTCTCTTTTCTTTCATCTTTTCCCTTTGATCCAAACACCAAAAGTGATCACCGGCCTCTTTAGTTGATGAATGCAATCTCAAACCAGAGATTAAAGGGAGAAAAGTTAAGGAAAACAAGTGTTAAAGGCATGAAGGTCAATATAAGGTGAAAAATTTGGCCATGGAAGGGAGTTTTGAAGAGAAATGATTTTCATGGGTTTAAGGCTTGAAAAATGAAGTTTGTGTAAGGCTAAGTGCAAGAAGAAGGTTAGTGATTACTAAATCTTAGTATTTTCCATTTAATTTTATGATTTTTTCTTAGGGTTTATTAAGGAAAATTTAGTAAACATTTCAATTTACTTTAAAACACTTTCTTTTGTAAGTCCAATTGCAAAAAATTTAAATTTCTTTTCTTACTTTTACTATTGTTTTTACTTAGCTTAACTTTGACTTTTTCTATGAAATTTTGTTATTTAATCAGGTAAATACAAATATTAGTTCTTTGACGATTTACATTATTAATTGCCACTATAATGGCAAATTCTCAATTCAATACTTAATTTCTTCATTAATCACAAATTATCCTTTATATAGCAAAACTACAATTTTGCTATTTATTTCTTTATATCACTTTGACTATTGAATTATTTATCAAAAGATTAAAAGAATCTTGTGATAAGTCAGCATAATAATTTGGATAAATTATGTAATTATGTTTGATAGAAAATTTTAGGATTGGTAGCCACCACTGAGCATTGTTTAGTGCTCAGCACATAATGTTTACTGCATGTAGGTTCTGAAGTGTAGTTGGAGCATAGTACATAATGGAGCAAAGATTGAAGAAGAAAAGTTAGTCATTGTTATTTTAGTAATTTGGCATGTATATACTTAGATAGCAGAAGTAAAAGATTGAATTGTATTTTGGATTATTATTGTATTAATAGTAATTATTATTATGTCAGTAAATGAATTTTATTAGTATGTGAATGATTGAACGATATGTATCTGTTGTCTGTGATAATCTATTATGCCTCTATGAGGCTGCGTTATTGTCTGATTTTTCAGGAGACTAGTAAGTTCTAGCCATTGTGCCGTCGAATTCTGATAAAATAAATAGTAAATTTGGACTGCTATAAATTGATATGTTAGATGTATTGATTAGAATGGAATTAGTTTTAGCAGTCAATAAATGTTGAAAAAAAATTTCGGTTTACTGCTAAATTTTGCATCGAAAAAGACTATTCCGTTAAGGATGTTATAGGATACCTTATGTTAGCCATAATGTGCCTAAAACTTTAAAAGGGTCTGGAGCATATAGAGAATTATGAGTTGAGCAATCACCTCAAACAAACATTCCAACAACAAATAAGGCAAGACATGTATCAGATTACCAAAGCTTTACATTATTGTAAAATAGCTGAAGGTGTATCGATGAGCTCTCATGTTCTAAAATGAAAGGCTACATTGATCACCTTAAAAGGATTGGATTTCCTATTACTCCAGAACTGGTTATAGATTTGATTCTTAATTCATTGTCAGATAATTATAACTAGTTTGTTATGAACTATAATAAGATTAATATAGAGAAATCCATTATTGAGCTGCATGCAATGCTTAAAACAGCTGAGCAAAGCATTAAGAAAAGATCGAATCATATTCTTATGGTTAAGAAGGGAAAGGGGATAAAAAATAAGGGTAAGGCTAAGGCTAAGGCTAAGGCAAAAGTTGCTGGTAAGCCTAAACCGGACCCAAACCCAAAGCAAAAGCTCTAAAGGAAGGAGTTTGCTTCCATTGCAATAAACCTGGTCATTGGAAGAGGAATTGCAATCTCTACTTAGAGGAATTAAAGAAGAAGAATGCATCTACAGGTATTTATGTTATATAAATTAATTTATCTACTTTTACTTCCTGGATATCAGATACTGGATATAGATCTCACATTTGTACAAATATGCAGGGACTTAAAAGGAGTAAATAACTGAAAAAGGGTAAAGTGGACCTACGAGTTGAAAATGGAGCAAGAGTTACTGCTTTAGCCGTAGGGACTTATGAATTAACTTTGCCTAATGGGCTTTTGTTAGTTTTGAGCAATTACTTTTATGTTCATGCTTTAAGTAAGAATATTATTTTACTTTCTTGTTTGGATGATGAAGGTTTTTCTTTTCTTATTAATAATAAGAAATGTTTTATTTATTATAATGATATGCTTTATTGTATTGCTGATTCATATAATGGCCTTCATCTCCTAAATCTAGAAAAATACGACAATCAAGATATCTATAACATAACTATAAAGAAATCTAAACCCAATGATTCGAATAAAAAATATTTATGGTATTGTCGCCTTGGTCACATCAAGGAAAAAAGTATATCAAAACTCCATCAAGATGGACTTTTAGAATCATTTAATTTTGAATCATTTGACAATTGCAAATCTTGTTTATTAGGCAAAACGACAAAGGATCCTTTCACTGGACATAATGAAAGGACTACTGATTTATTGGACCTTATACATACTAATATAAGTGGCCCATTAAGCACAAATGCTAAGGGAGGATTTCAATACTTTATTACTTTCACTGATGATTTCAATAGATATGGCTATGTCTATCTAATGACATATAAACATGAATCTTTTGAAACGTTTAGAACATTTCAAAATGAAGTTCAAAATCAACTTGGTAAAACTATTAAATCACTTTAATCTAATCGAGGTGGTGAATACTTAAACCAAGAGTTTGATGATCATTTAAGAAATTGTGGAATTATTTCACAATTAACTCCACCAGGGATGCCACAATGGAATGGTGTTTCTAAAAGGAGGAATCAAACTTTATTAGATATGGTTCGTTCAATGACGATTCAAATAAATTTTCCTTTATCCTTTTAGGGTTATGTATTAGAAACAGCTGTAGTCACTCTGAACTGAGTTCCATCTAAAGCGATTGAAAAGACACCATGTGAGATATGAATCGAAAGAACTCATAGTTTATCTTTTCTAAAGATTTGGGGCTATGAGGTTTATGTCAAATGACAAGTCTCGGATAAATTAGCACCAAAATTTGATAAATACCTTTTTATGGGATATCCTAAAGAAACTAAAGGATATTATTTCTATAATCCCTATGAGAATAAAGTGTTTATTGGCCAAAATGGTGTCTTTCTAGAAAAAGAATTTATTTCTAAAAGAACTAGTGGGAGTAAAATAAAACTCGAAAAAGTTCGAGAATTATAAGATGGCATAGGACCATTAATGGAAACTCAACAAGTTTCATAAATGGTTATAGAACCTGTGCAAGTTACACAAGAATTACACAAATCTAGTATGGCATGAAATCAACCCGAGAGATATGAATTTCTCATAATAGATAGTCATGAAGTAATATTCATGGATCAAGATGAGCTTACTACCTATCAAAATGTTGTGTCAAGTCCAGACTCTGAGAAATGGCTAGAGGATATAAAATCTGAAATGCAATCCATGTGCAACAATCAAGTTTGGAACTTGTTGGTCCACCTGTAGGAATTAAAACCATTGGGTGCAAATGGGTTTTCAAGAAAAAAACTGACATGGATGGGAAAGTACATACCTTTAAGGTAAGATTTGTTGTAAAAGGTTTCAAGCAAACTCATGATATTGATTATGATGAAACCTTTTTACTAGTCACAATGCTTAAATCAATACAAATTCTAATTGCTATTGCTGCATATTATGACTATGAGATATGGCAAATGGATGTCAAAAAATATTTCTAAATGAAAACTTAATTGAGGATGTGTATATGACAGAACTTGAAGGTTTTATTCATCGTGAGAATTTCGGGAAGGTACGCAAGCTGCAAAGATCCATTTATGGATTAAAGCAAGCTTTTCGGAGCTGGAATCTTCATTTTGATGAAGCAGTCAAAGAGTTTGGATTCATCAAAAATAAAGATAAACCTTGTGTGTGCAAGAAGGTTAGTAGAAGTGTAGTAATGTTTCTCATCTTGTATGTCGATGACATATTACTCATTGGGAATGATATCCCTACCATGAAAAAGACCAAAGCTTAGTTAGGGAAATATTTTTCAATGAAAGATCTAGGCAAATCTGCTTATATCCTTAGGATTAAGATCTATAGGGATAGATCTAAAAGGATAATTGGTTTGAATCAAAGTACTTATATAAATAAGGTGCTGAATAGGTTCAGCATGCAAAATTCTAAAAGAGAATTTTTGCCAATGTCTCATAGCATTACTCTTAGCAAGACTCGATATCCTACGACATCTGAGGACCAAGACTGTGTGAGTATGATTCCTTATACTTCGGCTGTAAGATCTATCATGTATGCCATGTTATGTACTAGACCAAACATTTCATATGCATTGAGCATGACAAGTAGATACTAGTTAGATCCTGGTGAAAGTCATTGGACAGCCATTAAAAATATCCTTAAGACTTAAGAAGAACTAAGGATGCATTTTTGGTGTATGGAGGATTGGAAGATGAGCTAGTAGTAAATGGCTACACAGATGCAAGCTTCCAATTTGACAAAGATAACTATAGATCGCAGTCTAGATATATGTTTTTGTTAATAGAGGTGCTATTAGCCGGAAAAGTTCTAAACAAAGCACTATCACTGATTCTACAATAGAAGTTGAGTATATAGCAACATTAGATGCAACTAAGGAAGCAGTATGGATTAAGAAATTTATTGCTAAACTGGGAGTAGTTCTTAGTATATCAAATCCTACAGACCTTTATTGTGATAATAATGGTGCCATAGAAAATGCTAAAGAGCTTAGATCCTATCAAAGATCTAAACATATACTCAGGCACTTTCATCTCATTTGTGAAATCATTGAAAGATGAGATGTCAAAATATGCAAAATACCAATAGATGACAACATTGTTGATCCACTTACAAAGGCTCTCCTATAAGCCAAATATGATAATCATACTAGGTCTATGGGTATTAAATACTTATGTGATTAGGCCTAATGCAAGTGGAAGATTGTTAGTGGTTATGCCCTAGACCATATATTTGGTTCCTTATGTAATGTCACATTTCATTTTATAAAATTGAATTTTCTTCATGTTATTATATTTTGGTATGTTAGAATATAATAATGTTTATAAATAATAATTCAATGTCATTTTTGGCTATCCCTAGTCATTTATCATTAAAAGGAATAATGATAAATAAAGACTAGTACTAGTTTGATTGATAATCATTGGATGATTATATATGGTGATATAAATCAAACTTATAGGTACTTGTTAGAGAATATGGTACTGGATAGACCTACTATGAGATACTACATGGGTTAATTTCATTAGTCATCTCATAATAGTTATGTTATCGATCCTTAGACCTAAGATTATCATAGTATCCTACATGAGGAACATTATGTTTTGACATAATCAGATATTATCTTTAATCGAATAATAATAAAGGTTATGATTGAACATGATAAAAATCATGCAAAGGATAGTGAATAATCAAGATGGAATTTATCCATATCTTATAAAAGAGATATCTATTGGACCCCTCGATAAATAGGACTAAGAAATGAATGGCCATGCTCAAATGAATTGATAGAGCGATCAATGTCATTTAATATTATCAGTTTACTTACTGATCGAGAAATTATATGTTTGAACTATATAAGTTTGACATGAACCATGACTTATGTTCAAACAAGATATCATATGACAAAAAGATTATAACATGTTTTATTAGGTTAAAATCAAAGTATCACTATTCATATTATTTGGATAGTCGTAATGTATTACTAGAGGCCGTTTATGACTTGTGGGCCCGTGATGGAATTGGGACCCACAACCAACATAATATGAACCTATTGGATTGCACACATAGAATGTGATAAATAGACTAAGGGTTAATTCAGGCATTTCAAATTTTATTTTGTGACAAATTAAATTTTGAAATAAATAAATAAATAATATATTAATTAAGATTAATATTATAATCATTATTTTACATAAGAAATAAAGTATTTCTTATTTTAATAAGAAATGTGAGCCCAAAATTCTCTATCTTAATTAGGGTTGGATCACCTATATATATGATATGTATGATTTAAAAACCCTAAGACGACATAATAAAAAATAAGGTGAGCTATCACCCTTGAAAGAGTGAAAAATAGAAAAATGATTTTCTGTTACCCTAGCTGCCAAGGAAGGGAGCTAGCACTCCGGATGAATCTGTTCATTGTGTTCGAGTGTGGATACCAATAGAGGATGTTTGTTTCATATGAGGCAGCACCTACAAGATGATTTTACAATTTAAGAGGTTAGTAATCATTACTTTCTCTTCATTGAGTCAATTGGATAGTATGAATCCTGGTGGGTTTCATATATCCGCTATATTTTTGTTTTATTTTTCCCTTGGTGAAACCTAACAAGGTATAGAAGAGCCATCTCCAATCATGATTGAATCAGATCCAAAATATTTATGAATATTAGTCAACATACTTAGCTTGCTTATCATATGATATAAAGCTTCTATATCTGAAGTCTATTTTATTTCGGTAATGGAGTTGTCTAAAGTGAGATCTATAAGAGCTTGTGGAATTTTATCATTTTGGGATCCACCAACAAATTTTGGTAATATGACCTGGTTTCTTATAATATTAACAAGTTTCATTGCGATATAATTCTTGCTCTGCTGTTGTCATACGACATTCTCCTAGAGGTGGTGGGCGACATTATTGTGTAGCTAGGGTTGAGTTATCAAAATAGCTATAATTTTGATTTTGAAATTGTTTTTGTTGAAATCCAAGACCCGAGGAAGTGATGTTGTTGTTGTGGTTCCTTTTAAATTATAAAATTTCTTTATATAGAATAACTATAATGATTACATTATTAATTTAATACTCATACGTATATTGTGCTAAAAGTACTAGTTAAGTGATACTAAAAGTAAATAAAATTAATCCATCAGATAATTTTATACTCATATAATTATATGAATTGGTAAATTTCATAATATGTAATAATTATTTATAACTATATTATTTATTTACATACTCAATTACTCATATAGATATTGTACCAAAAATAAATAAATACTAGTTGAGTGATGCTAAAAGTAAATAAAATTATTTGATAAGGTGATTATATGGTATATATAATTATATTATTATATATAATAACTATATGTAATTATATTATTGATTTATATACTCATATACGTATTGTCATAAAAATAGATGATTAAATTAAGTGATATTAAGAGTAAATAAAATTAATTGATAAGATGATTATATACTAATATAACTATTTAAATTGGTAAATAATGGGGGATTATTTGTACCCTTAGTCTTACTAGACTGTGTATAAAATGAGTAGGGTATCGTTCCAAAGGGAACGGGGTAAATTTTGTATTGAGACTACAAAGAGTAGATAGATAGGTAACGAATAAAATGAAGATTATGTATTTAATTAAATATCTAAACTACTTTGCATAGATTAAATCGAATTGATTTAAAAATGAATTAAATGATAGTATGAATATACATTAGAAATAAAATGAGCAATTCATCTAAGAACAAGTACAGGTAATTGTATAAATAAAGTGATTGGAGAATTTAGCCAAGATTCTTTAAAGCAACTCTTATTGTCATTAAAGATGCTTTCATTTAGAGTTTATAAGCACTCTCGTGTCATTATAAAGATAAACAAAAATTATGAAGGTCAGTGTCAATTCTTTAATCCCTCAAAGAGAATTCCTTATCTCTAAGTGAATTCAACACTTTAAGTAAATTCATTTGTTTTTCCTTTAATAAATTCCAACTCTCGTTTTGAATAAATTGACTAACATGCCAAATATAGTGATCAAGCATACATAGCAAATCAATGCACACAAATGGATTTAAATTATACTCCATTTATAATAATAATAGTAATGTTCTTAGACAAATACTACTACACATTTGTAATGTACAAAGGAACTAACCAAAATATATACTTGTATTAAAGATAACAAGAGAAAGAAACTTAAACACTCTCCAGAGTTTTACTTTCTAATTAAAACTTCTGATATATCTCTTGTTCCTTTGGCTTTGTCCCTTTGTCATCATCTAATAAAAACTAAGAAAAAATGTTTATCCAAAACAAAAATTGTATGTTTCTACAAAAAATAAAAACTGATTTTTTTCTGTCCTTCTTGTTCAACATCTTGGATCTCTATTTATAGAAAGAATTACTCTTTAATCATGCCTCTTCAGATTAGGTGTGAAGATGAAAGGTTGTCATGAAAAGGCCCGATAAAAATACTTGTTAGTTGAGAAAAAGCAGGTTGAGAAGTTGTGTTGTTTGGGAGCAGGTGCCTGTACCTAGTCGTGAAGGCTAGCACGAGTCGTGCAGTATGCCTCTTACCTCTTTCCTCCTCGCTAACACGACTCGTGCTCTGTGTGTGACTCGTGCTTTGTGTGAGTCATGCACTTTGTGTGAGTCATGCTCTGTGTCACTACCCATGCAGCCTTGCCTTCTGTAATACTCCTGCATTGCTTCATGAGTCATGCATTACCCTCTTCTATTGTTCCTTCTTCCTTTTTGACCTAAATTTACCAAAAATATAAGAAAACACATAAAGTAGACAAGAAACACATGAAATATAAATAATTTAACATACTTAACTACCTAAATTAAAGAAAATATACACTAAATAATATACCATTTTATATGGTATCAACTTCCCCCACACTTAAACCTTGTTTGCCCTCAAGCAAGAAAAAAGAATGAGAAAATTTAGTGCCAAATTAAACTAAGTAAGTTGTACTATAGAGCATCATTCATTATGCATATGTGATAGGATTAAAAAGAAATCAAAGACCTTAAAGACTCAAAATATCAATGAATCAATTTTTAAAGCATGTATTCTAAATTTAATAAGTCACCTAAGTTTACTAATTCCAACATCAAGAATATAAAGTCCCAAAACTAAACATGCTTGAAAGAAGAATATTGATCATAAACTTTAAGATTCTAAGGTTGCGAGTTGCCTTTTAGGATAATTTGTAAGCACACATACCCTTAATCCAATCTCATGGCATTTTTAGACTTTTCTTTTTCTTTTTGTTGAACATAGGTATACTTTTAAATTTTATCCCATGAATTTAAAATAGCAAGAGAATGTAGTATTGGGTGTGTTTTACGCTTCATCCCATACTTTATTGAAATGTTGGATATACATCTTGCTTTGTTTCCTTTCTATTTTTCTCTTTTTTTTATTTCCACTAGTCGTCATCCATTATTGAAAAGGCCTAAGGGTAAGTGTTATGGCTATAGTTTTCATGAGGCAACTAGAACCCTAAAATCTTAAACTAAATGAGCAATTCTCTTTACTTCTTTCAACATTTTAGGTTATTTAGTCTTTTTACTAACTTGAAAGCATAGTTAGTAAAAAGACTAAATAACCTAAAATGTTGAAAGAAGTAAAGAGAGATAACTTGAAAAATGTAAAACATATACTAAAAGCTTTGAAAGACTAATAGAATAAGCTTAAAAGGTAAATGACTTAACATAACAATCTATATTATATACAAAGTAAACAATGCTTTATAATAAAAATCACTAAAAAGTCTAGTTGAAAAAGAATACACACAAATACACATGCAACTAACGTATAAAACACAACCAAACATGTAAACACATAAACAGACTCCCCCACACTTAGAAAAAACCCTGTCCTTAATGTGAAGAAATAAAACAAAAAGCAAAAGGTAAAATAAGGAAAAAGAATGAAATCTCCCCTGATAATTATGGTGTAGGTAGAGGAGAGGATGCCATATAACCAGCCTGTGCAATGAAGGTGTCAATCTTATGCTCGATTCTTCATTGACGGCTAGCCAACTGACAAGTAACATGCTCCAAAAAAGTGAGTTGGTTTTAAATGGTGAACTGATTCTTCAACATTTATTCTAGCATGGTTGGAATGTTATTGGAAGAAGACCTAAGAACAGGAGGCACGACAGGTATATCAGTAGAAACATCAACCATATCGTCATCACTAGCCTCCTGTTCCTCTTGCATATCCTCATCCGTATTGCTCTCATCAGCAACCTCTTTCGGAGCAGAAGATCCTAAAAGATCCCTCCAACAAGATCATGAAAAATACAGAATGGCTTGAAATGCATTATTAACAACCTCACCAAGAACAAAAAGATGTCTAGTAAAATACACATAAGGAAGGATGCGATCATAAGTAAGAAGATCAATATCACAACTCCTAGCAACAACAGATATAACATGACCATGTGTGAGAAAAGCATCTTGATGACCAACACACTGCAATAATTGATTAAAAATCCAATATAACCAACAAATTGATTTCCTATTATGCACACACCACATCAAGAAAAGCTCTTGAGAAGATACTTTATTAAACTTGTGTTTGTTAAAAATCAATGAAGCAAGAATCTTATGCAAAATCCAATACTTCAAGGCTTTGATAAACATGGAATTAGCCTCCCTAAACCTAAATGGTATTTTCAAATAGTGAGAAAGGTCTAAAAGTCATTAGGATAAAAATTTTTGGGAGGAGCACACAATCCAGATTATTTAAAACCAAAAAATTTATGCATTATGAAATAAGTAAGAGTATTATCCTTACCATCTAAATGATAGTCCAAAAGCCTAGAGTTTTCTTCATTAGCCTTCAAATTTGTATAAAACTCTAATACTAAATCAGGATAAAAATTCAAATACAAATTAACAAATCGCAATAAACCACATTATGATAACATCTCATTAATAGTGTCCAACATACCAACTTGTTCAAGGAGAGAATCTGAAAATTACTTACATTGCAGGATGGCTCTATCCTTAAGAGCAAGAAATCAATTACTTTCATCTATAGAGGAGATGGGGAATTTGGCACTAAATATTGATGAAAGGTCTCCGGGTTGTGTTTCTTCCTCTATTTGATGGGCTCGTGAAGATGATGGATTCTTAGTGCACACCATTGTGTGAGAAAAAGAAAAGTGTAGAAGAACAAGAGATGTAGAACCGAATAAGAAGAAAAAGAAGAAGAAGAAGAAGAAGAAAGAGAATGAAAGAGAAGAGAAAGAGATAAATGTGACAAAGATGATGAAAGAAAAGACAACAGTGAAGAGAGAATAAGAAAAGATGTTGGAAATAAAAAAAAGAGGAAACTGAACCATTTATAAGAGAATTTAAGAGGAAAAAGTTGAAACGATAGTGGAAAGGTCACGTTGTTTCACAAAATTAAGTTTTGGAAAAATATAACTCCCTTGTTTTGTTTTTCACTTTGTTTTGTTTTTCATTTTTTAAATTAAATTAAATTGTGGCACACACTTGATTGGCTAGGAAGGAAAATAATTAAATTAGTAAATAAAGAAAAATAAAATACCACAAATTAGAAAAATACATATAGTGGATTCTTCACAACTCGAACCGCCTTCACAACTCATGCACAATTTGGATATAACAGCACGACTCATGAAGCAACCACCTTTGTTTCACTGATGAAGATCAACAAGAGTTGAACATGACTCGTGAATTAGCTCCTACAGCAAAGGGATGCAAGTCGAACATACTGCACGGCTCGTGAAGCAACCACTTCTGTTTCACTCGTGAAGATCAACACGAGTCGGACGGGTCTCGTGAAAAATCCCTTTTTTCCAGAATTTCCTTCCTCTACTAAGCATACTCAAAAAGAGATAGTATATAATAAAAACTAAAACCATAAAATATGTAAGAATACAATCAAAAGTAAATCATCTAAAAAAATAAGTAAAAATTGTACTAATAAAGTTGATCCAAAAAAACACAAGAATCATTTTCATGCAGAAAAAGAATTTAAGAGAGAAATAGATTGGGAAGGAATCTATATATCACCAAAAAAATAAGGTTTTAATCTATGACCATTAATCTTAAAAACTTCTCTTTTCTCATTAGCAATATCTACAGCCCCAAAAAAATAAATGTGAACCACCTTAAATGGGCCTGACCACCTTGATTTTAACTTACCGGAAATAACCTCAATCTTGAATTATATAATAGTACCAAGTTTTAACCTAAAATTTCTTCTTTAACAAATGCTTATCATGCAATAATTTAGTTCTTTCTTTATATAACTTAGCATTTTCATAAGCATTTATACGAAGCTCTTTAAGTTCTTGTAATTGAAGTAATCTCTTTCTACCAACTTGTTGCATATCAAAATTCAATACCCTAGTTGCCTAATAGGCCTTATGCTCAATTTCAATAGGTAGATGGTAAGATTTACCATAAACCAACTAATAAGGGGTAAGTCCTATGGGGTTTTAAAAGCAGTCCTATATGCCTAAAGAGCATCATCTAGCTTAAGTGCCCAATCTTTTCTTGATCTAGAGACTGTTTTCTCCAATATCCATTTAAGCTTTATATTGCTAACTTTTACTTGCCCACTAGTCTGGGGTGATAAGGTGTAGAAATCTTATGGGTGACATTATATTTTTTCAATAACTGCTCTATAATCTTGTTATAAAAGTGAGAACCACCATCACTAATAATTTCCCTAGGTGTTCCAAATCTAGGAAATATAATTTTCTTAAGCATTTTCTTTACCACCTTGGCATCATTAATAATGGTTGGAATTACTTCCACCCATTTTGAAATATAATCAACCATAACCAAAATATATTTATTGCTCAAAGAACTTGGAAATGGTTCCATAAAATTCATACCCCAAGCATCAAATAATTCAACTTCTAAAATTCCATTTAAGAGCATCTCATTCCTCTTAGATATATTACCCATTCCTTGGAACTTATCACATCTAAGCACAAACTCCTTCACATCCTTAAATAAAGTAGGCCATTAAAATCCAGCTTGCAACACTTTGAAGGCTGTCTTGAAAACTCCAAAATGACCTTCTACAACATCAAAATGATAATGAGCCACCACATCTTTCACTTCCTCTTGAGGAATACACCTCCTAATCAATCCATCAGCACACCTCTTACATAAAAAGGGTTTTTCCCAATAATAAAATTTCACATCATAAAGGAATTTCTTCCTTTAAGGAAGCACACCACTCACCAAATAGTTTACAATGTCGGAAAACCATGAAATGTCCCTCGAAGCTACACTAAAGAGATGTTTACCATGGAAGGCTCCATCAATGGGCACTCTATCATCACTATCTTTCAAATCACCTTGGTTCAACCTAGATAAATGATCAGTAACTAGGTTCTCTTTCCCTTTCTTATCCCTTATTTCCCAATCAAACTCTTATAACATCAAAATCCATCTTAGCAACCTAGGCTTAGCATCCTTTTTAGTTAAGAGATACTTGAGGGCAGCATGATTGAAATAAATAATTACTTTTTGCCCTACAGAATAAGCCTTAAATCTATCAAATGCATAAACTATGGCCAAAAGTTCTTTTTTCAATTGTAGAGAAATTAATTTGAGCATTATCTAGTAACTTACTGGCATAATAAATAACAGAAGGCTTCTCATCAATTCTTTATCCTAAAATAACCCCAACTACATAATTATTAGCATCACACATTAACTCAAATGGTTGCTCCAATTTGTTGGTTGTAACACAAGTGAAGTGACAAAAGCATACTTAAGAGTTTCAAAAGCTGTAAGGCATGCCTCATCAAAATTAAATTCAACATATTTTCCTAGCAATGTACACAAAGGTTTGGCTATCTTAGAAAAATCCCTTGTAAACCTTCTATAAAATCCAACATGACCGAGAAAGCTCCTAACATCTCTAACAGTTTTAGGGGAAGGCAAATTAACAATTATTTCAATTTTAGCTCTATCGACTTCAATCCCCTTATTAGAGGCTAAATGACCTAAGACAATACCCTCTTATGCCATGAAATGACACTTTTCCTAATTAAAGACCAATCCATGTTCCATGCATCTATCAAGCATTTTAGAAAGATTAGACAAATAATTTTCATAGGTAATGCCATAGACACTGAAATCATCCATAAAAAACTTTGAAACATTGATCAATGAGATCACTAAAAATAGAGAACATGCATCTTTGAAAGATAACAGGTGCATTGCACAAACTAAAAGGCATACGCCTAAATGCAAATGTTCCATATAGATATGTAAAAGTTATCTTAAATTGATCATTTGGATGTATAGGTATTTGATAGAAACCACTTAGACCATCTAAATAACAAAAATAGGAAAAATTAGCTAATCTTTCAATAACTTGGTTAATAAAAGGCAAAGGAAAATGATCTTTCCTTGTAGCCTTATTCAACTTCCTATAATCCACACACATACGCCAACCCGTGATAGTTCTAGTGGGGATTAAATCATTATTTTTATTATGAATTATAGTTAAGTCATCCTTTTTAGGGATAACTTGAATAGGACTCACCCATTTACTATCACTAATGGAATATATTATGTCATTATCAAGCAATTTTATGACCTCCTTCCTTACTACTTCCTTTAGAGTTAGATTAAGCCTTCTTTGATCTTCAATTGAAGGCTTAGAATCATCTTCTAACAAAATTCTGTGCATGCAAATGTTTGGTGCAATTCCCTTCAAATCACTTATAGAATACCCAATAGCATTTTTATGATTAAGCAAAATATCACGCAAATCACTCACTCTTTTCCCATCAATTGAAGAATTAACAATGAAAGAAAATTGAAGTTTGAGTTAAGATAATCATACCTTAAACTTGAAGGTAGAGGCTTGAGTTCAAGCTTAACTTCATCCTTAGTTGGATTTAATGGGATATCATCATTCTTTCTTAAAGATTCAAACTATGAGAATCTTTGATGAAAAGGATAAAAAGCAACTTGCAAAACTTCATCACTAGTTTCATGCAAGCTATAAGGTGCAACAGGATTTTAACTAACATAATTATGAACTATATCATCAATGCATTCATCAATAATATCATATGCATCAATCTTATTCACAACTTTTATAGGTGATGACTTAACCATTCCAAACAAATTAAATTCAATTATTTCACCATTAACTTCAAGAGATATTTTCCCATTTTTCATATCAATAACAGCCCCAAAAGTAATTAAGAAAGGCCTACCAAATAAAATAGGAATCTCTGGATCTTCTTCCATATCAAGTACAACAAAGTTAGCAAGTATAATAAATTTACCCACTTTGGTAGGAATATTTTACATTATGCCCATAGGGTGTGAAATAGATTTATTTGGCATAGATAAACACATATTAGTAGGTTTTAATTCACCTAAATCAAGCCTCTTATAAGTGGAATATGGCAATAGACTTATACTAACACCTATATCGCATAATGCTTTATCAAAGAATTCCACCTATCACACAAGGAATCGTAAAATAACCTGAATCCTTTAGCTTAGGTGGGTACTTAGAAAACATTGCTTTAGATTCTTCTGCTAATGAAATATAACCATATTTTTCAAGCTTACCTTTGTGACTTATAATTTCTTTTAAAAATTTTGTCCATGAAGGCATATCCTTAATTGCATCCACAAAAGGAATAGTTATAGTAAGTTCCCTTAAATAACTCAAAAAGTTTTCAAACTTCTTGTCAAGATTCCTTCTAATAAATCTTTGAGGAAAAGGAAAAACATTTAAATTAACCTTAGGGTCATCTTTCTTATATGACTTTTCCTCGATTCATTAGATTGCTTTTTCACATCATCATTATTTTTCTTAATTTCAATAGCATGTTCATCATCCACAATAGTAATATCTTTACACCTAATTACACTCTCAAGCTTCTTTCCACTTCTCAATGTGATAGATTACATAGACTTTTGTGGCAAAAATTCTAGTTGGCTTGGCAGTTTGCCTAATGTTTTAGAATTAGAAGTGGCTTGTTGAGCCAATTAGGTTTCAAGAATTTTCTTATAGGTAACAAGTTGGTCAATATTTGTATTTATCTGCTTGAATTGATCCTTATTTTATTTATTAGTAGTCATTTGATGATTAATAAACTGCTCCATCAAATTTTCAAGGTGGAATTTGGGTTGTTGGGGGTTAAAAGGAGGTTTAATTGGAAAAGTGAAAGGGTTAGGTATTTTGGTGATAGAGTTACTTAGAGGGTTCAATTGGGCATTTGGGTTGGAGCAAGAAAAACCAGGAAGGCTCCTCCATTGAGGATTATAGTCATTTGAATTTTGACCCATCCTTTAATTATAATTACCTTGGACAAAATTCACATCCTCATTAGAACTTTCATTACAATTAGCATATAAATAAGGTCCACCACATTTCTCAGATACTTGACTCACATTTTCAAAATTAGATTGAGAATTACTTACTAGCTTGGTTAAGGTTTCAACTTTGGCCATCAATAAATTGATGGAATCTAAGTCCAAAAATCCTTTAGCTTTAGCCATTGTTGGTTCCTCTTTCATGTAACCTTGTGAAGCCAATTTCTCCAATAAAGTTTCTGCTTCTTTGGCCATTTTCTCCATCCACTTTTCACCTGAAGTAACATTTAAAATATTCCTATTTTTCTTCCTTAAACCATTGTAAAAGATTTGAGAAATCATCAAATTCGTCAAGCCATGGTGAGGACATTGCCTTTAGAGTTCCTTACACCTTTCCCATGATAAATAAATTATTTCATTTGGCAATTGCTTAAAGATAGTTATTTGATTTCTAAATTTTACTATTTTATGGGATGGAAAATATTTATGAAAAAAACTTATTTAAGTTGATCCCAAGTTGTTATTGTCTCACTAGGTATGCTAGCAAGCCAAATATGTGTTTTATCTTTAAAAGAAAATGGGAATAATATAAGCCTTATAGTATCATTACTTACTCCATTGATTTTAAATGTAGCACAAATATTAATAATATGAGCATAAAGGTCTTTCCTTTGTAAACCTCCAAATTGGTTATTTTGAACTATTTGTATGACGGCGGGTTTGATCTCAAAATTATTGTTGGAAATAGCTGGTGCCACTATACCTCCAAAATTTTCAGAAATGTTAGGCATGTCAAAATCTCCAAGGGTTCTCCTTTTTTGGTCTGCCATATTTTTAATATTTTGATCTTTCTTCAATTTGGCCATTTGTAATTCTTCTAATATCAATCTAAGTTTTTCTTCTTGTTTTCTACTAAGTTTCCTGCACAAAACCAAAAAAAATTTTCGTTAGTCTAAGATTATAATATGTAAATTATCATACCAGAAATTTTAATATTTTTTCAAAGAATAAAATGAAAAAAATGAAAATTTATATGTAAAACTAAACAAATAAATAATAACATATAGTCCTAAAATAACTACTACTTTGTTTTAATCAATAAAAATTTATTTAAGCCATTCCCTGACAATGATGGCAAAATCTATGGTAGGGGATTAATTATACCCCTAATCTCACTAAATTGTGTATAGAATGAGTAGGGTATTGTTCTAAAGGGAATGGGATAAATTTTGTATTGAAACCTCAAATAGTAGATGGATAGGTAATGAATAAAATGAAGATTATGTATTTAATTAAATATCTAAAATACTTTGTATATATTAAATCAAATTGGATTAAAAATTACTTAAATGATAGTATGAATATACATTAGAAATAAAATGAGCAATTCATCTAAGAACAAGTATAGGTATTTGTATAAATAAAGTGACTGGAGAATTTAGCCATGATTCTTTAAAGCAATTCTCATTGTCATTAAAGATGTTTTCGTTTAGAGTCTATAAGCACTATTGTGTCATTATAGAGATAAACAAAAATTATGAAACTCAGTGCCGATTCTTTAATCCCTCAAAGAGAATTCCTTATCTTTAAGTGAATTCAACACTTTAAGTAAATTCATTTGTTTTTCCATCAATAAATTCCAACTCTCGTTGCAAATAAATTGACTAACATACAAAATATGGTGATCAAGTATACATAGCAAATCAATGCACACACATAGATTTAAATCATACTTCATTAATAATAATAATAATAATAATAATAATAATAATAATAATAATAATAATAATAATAATAATAATAATAATGTTCTTAGACAAATACTACTGCACATTTGTAATGTACAAAGGAACTAGCCAAAATATATACTTGTATTAAAGATAACAAGAGAAAGAAACTTAAACACTTCCTAGAGTTTTACTTTCTAATTAAACCTTTTGATATATCTTTTGTTCATTTGGCTTTGTTTCTTTGTCATCATTTAATAAAAATAAGTAAAAATGTTTATCCAAAACAAAAACTGTATATCTCTACAAAAACTAAAAACTGATTGTTTTTCTTTCCTTCTTGTTCAGCATCTTGGATCCATAATCATAGAGAGAATTATTATTTAATCATGCCTCTTTAGATTAGGTGTGAAGATAAAAGGTTGTCATGAAAAGGCCCAATGAAAACACTTATTGGTTGAGAAAAAATAGGTTGAAACGTTATGTCATTTGGGAGTAGGTGCTTGTACCAAGTCGTGAAGGCCAGCACGAGTCGTGTAGTATGCATCTTGCCTCTTTCCTCCTCGCTGACACGGCTCGTGCTATGTGTGTGACTCGTGCTCTGCATGAGTCATGCACGATGTGTGAGTCATGCTCTGTGTCACTACTCATGCAGGCTTGCCTTCTATAATACTCATGCAATGCTTCACGAGTCATGCACTACCCTCATTAATCATTCATTCTTCTTTTTTGACCCAAATTTACCTAAAATGCAAGCAGACACATAAACTAGACAAGAAACACATGAAATATAAATAATTTAACATATTTAACTACCTAAATTAAAGAAAATATACACTAAATAATAGACCATTTTATATGGTATCAATAAATTTCATTATATATAATAATGTATATAATTATATTATTAATTTACATATTCAATTACATATATAACTATCGTGCCAAAAATAAATAAGTACTAGTTTAGTGATACTAAAAGTAAATAAAATTATTGGTAAGGTAATTATATGCTCATATATTTACATTAATGGGTAAAATTTCATTATCAATGATAAATATATACAATTACAATTTTAATTTACATAATCATATAGTTATTGTACCAAAAAGAGATGGGTACTAGTTGAGTGTGTAAGGCCATAACATATACCCTAGTGGAAATTGGATATCCTTAGGATGATAATACAAAGAGATAGGTATTAAAAGTGTGGGAAAGGATCTAAATGGTCTTAATTTAAAAGTTAAGGGTAAAATGGTAAATTAAAAGTATATATATTTAAAAAGATGTGAAATAAGGACTTAATTGAAATTTGAATTATAAAATCATATGCCAAATGTGAGAATTAAAATAATTAAGGTGGAAATTGGAGAATTAAGGAAGAAAAGATGGAGTAAAATGTAATTTTTCTAAGGTCAACAAATGGGCATATAGAGTTAGGACATATGTATCTCTAGGGAACTTAAGAAAACTTTATAGTATTTAAGGGGAAAAGTGATCGACCAACTTAAGAAATTTGTATATTTTTCCTCCTTTCCATATCCATTCTTACACACTCAATTATATACTAAGAGCTCAAGGAAACTCAGTCAATATTTCTAAGGAAACTAGGTGAGATTTATGGAATTTCCACTTCAATTCTTAGTTATTTCTTACATATATAAGAGAGGCTAAATTTTAGATATTCACATTTGATGTATGTGAGGAAATTGACGTAACTAAAGGGAAGAGAGCAGCCAAGGAAAGGAGAAAGTAATTAATAAAAGGCAAAATTAGCCATGATTCCCCATTTACACATGCCAGGACCAATGTCCTTAAATGTCCACAATTTATGTATGGTCTTTAAATGTTTTTTGCATGCCAGTATGTTTATTTATTTATTTTACCTCCTACAATACATGAGAAAAGGATCAATGTAATTAACCACAAGCACTTATTTATATTGATTATCAATTAAGTAATGCAAGTAGAAATGAAATCCAAACTCTCTCTGGTTTTGCTGCCATAAAGTTCAAAGAAATCACTTCCTAATATTTTATTGGGTGGTAATTCCTAAAAATGCATACCATGTGATGTTCAGTAGACGTTTTGTAAGTTAGTTAATAGTAAATGGATAAGGATATCCTAAGACGTTGTCTCATACCTTGTGGAGGCTCGAGGCATCGCGTATTGGGTTGAATCCTCATTTATTATGAAGCATTTGATTTCATGAGTTAAATGAGCCTTAATCCGATCTTGATTCTAAAAGTGGACTTTCGAGAGCAAACTGAATGCCTTTGGGGTTCGGTGTGTGTCACAGTAGCCTAGACTCTACCGTCAATGATAACCCTTATGCTACTGTGCCTTCACCACCGACCAGTCACCTTCTCTACCACTCATAACTTCATGCTCTCTCTTCATCATTTCCCTCTCTGCTGGCCACCATGAGTCACCATTCCTTTAATAGAGAAATTAAAATCGAAGAGTGAGGGTAGCTTGATAAAAGCATGAATTAAGAAGAAAATAGATGAAATATGACATTCTTTTAGGGATTTTGAATTTCTAAAACTTGAATTATAGGGATTAGAAACTTGGAAAAAGAAGATGCAGTGAAAAGAAGAGAGAAGGGTAAGAAGTAGAAGCTTGAACTGGTAGACTTTTGGTGATTTTAAAGCTTTTAGGGAACTATTTTGGCATCAACAAGGCTAGCAAACATCCAATTACATTTGCCTAATTTTATTTGGGCTATATCTACATTGAAATTATTATTGCTATGATATGTTTAACAAATTGTTTTAGGATTTTGTTAATTGGCATGCAAATGGTAATTGAAATGCAATTTAAATGATAAATTTGATATGTGAAGTCGGTCTACGGTAGTTATAGAGAAAGAGTTATGAGTTTTTTGTTATCCAATTTGATTATACACACACACACACACACACACACACACACACATTATAGTTTATAAATATGATCATGGTAAGAATTGGGCTTTTACTTGATTAATTGATGAATATTACTCGAAATCATATATTTATGATTTATGCATGTAAATGAGATAGAGAAAAGGGATTTTAATTGTCTAAATTGATGAACATTTAAATGAATTTAAAAGATGTAATTATTATGGTCTTGGGTTATTAATCATGATAATTATGAAAAATCTCAAATTTGAATTAGATAAAATAGGTATTATGTTGAGCAATACGATGCTATGTTGAAATACAACTGGTGTACTTCGTAAGTATCAAAGGAAATTTGCTTCATTATTTTGCTAAAAACTTTTCTCTACATCCCATCTTTTCACACTTATATTGTATCAATTTGATGCAAATATAAGAGTAATATTTCTTAGAATTTTTGAGTTTCTCATTGCATCATATTTTCTAGACATACTTGTTCCATTAAAAAAAACTATGTTTAAGGTTTTGCAATGTACAATAGCCTCCCCATTGCTTCCTAATTCTAGAATTTAAATACAAAATGACTTAAAAATGGTTAATTTGGTGACTTGAACTTGTTAGTAAAATCTATTTATGCCTAGTAGGGATATATTAGTTTACTTGTTTAATTGAAAATGGATATGATAAGTGTAAGTAATCATTTGAATTATTTGTTATTTATTTATGTATGTGTGTGATGGAGTTTGAATTGATTTAGGTAAATGGTGTGAATTGAAATATATATATATATATATATATATATATATATATATATATATATATATATGTTGTTGTTGTTGTTGTTATGCAGTTGTGTATGTGTGCGCGTGTTAATGATTGAGGATTAAACTTTCAAGTAAATATGATTAATTAAAAATTCATGGATATACTTATTCATACGACTGACATGATTGTACTGTTGGTTGGTAAATGTTGTAATATGATTTACTTATTTTGGATTAAATAGAACCTTGAAGTGCTAAATTAAATTTTAGAGTTGTAGAACTATAAGGTTCTGATTCCTTTAATGGGATACGTTGGAAGCTTAAGAATTGGCATCTCAGGTCTGGACCAAATTGTAATGATGTGATAATGAATTTCTGCCTTGTAAATGCATGCTTGTTAAGATAAAATGTTTATGAGTTATATTCTAAATATTTAGCTATAATTACTAGAAATTTCGGTACATAAAATAATTTATGTGCGTATATGTTTATGTGTATCATATTAGTTCTTATACAATCAATTTGTTTCAATTGCTTATCTTATTTATTGTATAACTTAAGGTTTAAAATATAAATAAGAGTGAAATTCAATTTGATGTAATTATGACAAAATATGTGGTAATTGAGTATTGAATAATAATAATAATAATAATAATAATAATAATAATAATAATAAGATTTTGTTGTCCATAGTAAATGGTAGGAATCATGGGTATGATATAATTGGTTGGCCGTAAGGATGGAAATTAAGTTGAGTAATTGAATTAAATGCGATCCATAGCGTAAATGAAGGAAAACCTACATATGTGGAGTGAGTGCAGTGCCAAATATAGGCCACTCACAATTTGGTGTAAAAAAAAGCAGTGTCAAGTTTCGACCTCTTTTTACAACTGATTGGAGTGTAATGTCAGGTTTATACCACTCTAATCCAAAAAATTTTCCAAATGATATCCAAAATGTAAAATTAATAAGAATCTATAAATTTATACAAATGAAAATAGTGCTCGGTTATGGCCTCTCATAATTTGATGTAAAAAAAGTAGTGTTATATTTTGACCTCTTTTTAACATAGGATTAGAGTGCAGCGTTAGATTTTGACCACTCCAATCCAAATAAACATAGGGATTGAGTGCAATGTCAAGTTTTGACCACTCCAATCCAAATAAACATAGGGATGTAATGTAGTGTTAGGTTTTGACCACTCTAATCCAAACTGGCCTATATGACTTTAGTCTCGTGCATCTAATTCGGTGAATTCCTTCAAATTACTTTATGCAGTAAATGTTATATTTGAATAAAAAGGATAATAATAAATGCATTTGCAAAATTAATGAGTAATGTACATGCATATGTTTTAGTAATTTAATTATAGCATATTGTATGATATTAAATGATTCATGGGAATTTAAATGCTTTGTGTATACATATTGAGTTAATTATTAATTAAATGATAATAGATGAATAGATAATAAATTGCTTATTGACTGTGAAATGCATTATTTAAAATTCTATATCTATACAATTAAATAGAGGTTTGAGTATAGCATGGAAAATGTTACTTTATTATATGATGTGTGTATGCAATACGTAATAGGGATTGGTGACCTTTGTATAATTTTATGATTCTCCATATGTATGTTTGAATTTTATGTGTATACTTTATATTTTATCACTAGAAAGCAAATTTGGTAGTCAGCACTAAACACCTAGTTTAGCACGTGGTTATTTTTCATAAGTAGGTTAAAGGATCCTATTTTTAAAAGCATAAGAAACATTTTTCTTTAATATGCTACAGTCTGGAGTCATATCAAGGAGATGGAAATGGACATTTCAAAAAGATTATTTGAGATGTAGTCAAGTTTTTATTCAATATATTATTATGTACACAAATAATGTTTAAAATATATTTAGTATTGTTTAATGAATTGAGCAACTTATTGCAATTGGTATATCTTTGATGTGATAATGAATATAAGGTTGTAATTAAGAGGTTTTCTTAATAGACTTAGTTGTGACAGGTAGCAAATTTTGATTGATTGGAAATAGTGGAGGAAGGGATAAATTCTTATCTATGGAGTTTGAATTTAAGTTTGAATGGCAGGTCAGGGTTGATATCAAAGTTTTTGTATATTACTTTTATAGGAAAATTTGGAGTCTTTTAAGGGAAATTCTGCCGAATTTTTCTTTTAGAAAATTTATAATAACTGTTTATAGGGAGTGATTTATTGAAAAGGAATTTTTTATATAGCTTACATATATAAGGACAATAAAATTGGAATAACACTCGATATCCTATTTGTTTATCGGATTGGGTGTAGGGTGCTACAAAAGTCCTAGATCTACACAAAAGCTATGAGTTTGCCTCTTACATTACCTTCAGTGGAGCTACTTCAACAATCTAGTGAGATCACCCCTATTTCCTCTTCCTGCTTCATTCGTTTGTTTAAAAACAAGATGAAAAAAGAGAGTGCTTTCCTTCTTTCTCTCTCTAAATTTTTTTGGTGTTTTTTTCCAAGAAATTTTGTTACCCTCATTTAAGAGAAATCATTACCTTTAAATGCCTTAGATTAGGACTAAAAAAGGTAGAAGATTTTTATCTTAAGAATAATCCTTTATTTCACAGAGAAATTTAGAATTTTGGATAAAAAACCCAGTCACAGCCGTGACTCATATGTTAGCCCCTCAAAAAAGTCTATAAAAAATAGTTACTGAAAAAAAGGTAGGTCACGATCTTGGGTTGTAGTAAGTCACGACCTTGAGTAAAGTCCAGTGACTTAAATCATGGTTCAAAGAGAGGGGAAGTGAGTTACCCCTTTAGGTCATGACTCATATTTGAGTCAATCCAGAGCCTGTGGATGCACTCATTTCACCGATTCCAGAGAAAGAAACACATGCATACTACTAAATTACTATTTTTTGACCCTTAAAACTCATGATGAAATATTTTTAGAAACCCATTGTTGGAATGGAATAGAGTGCCACTGCTCCTAGTTGTTTCTAAAATAGCATTATCCTTATTAGATAATCCTAACAAAGGCTGACTTGGGATTAGTGTCTACACACGCAATCATATAGTCTATGTGAATTGCATACAGGACCACTTGCTTAAAAAGGTGATTTTACTTGATATGCATGCCATTAACCAACAGTTTAAGATTTTTCTAATGATATAATAATTCGGCATGACAAGGGAGATTGCATAATACTATGAAATATTATGAATACAATAATTGTTGGTAATACTATGTTGTTGTATACTTGATTATATGATCAAACATGTTTATGCGATCAATGACTTTTGTGAGAGATCGTCTTCATGGTTTATGTTTTTCACTAAGTTGTATAGCTTAGTATGGGTGTTCATTCGTGCAAGAACTCAATTTAAGACCCTTTAACTAGGATAAGATCTACAGCAACACGGCTAACACCAGACTTAGAAAGAGTCAATGTAGTAAGACAATGTCTTTTGTGGTGTCTTTGTAATTACTATTTTCCATTAAATGAGTTGAGATTTAAGAACTAACAGAATAGTATTAATGGTAATGTACAAAGTTCTTATTTATAGTTTTCTAATTATGATGGTGTGTGTATATAAATATACAGACGGTTCAATATTATCATAATACTTGTGCTACGGACTATGATATGTTTAGTTCTGTGCAATATAGTCTGTATAGTGACAGGAAATGAGAAAAACCTAGAGTGAGCATTACAGAGTGACATTAGAAATAAATGAAATTAATTTTTAATGTACTTATGTGATAAATTGCTTAACTTACACATCTATATAGATATTTGTATAAAAAGAGAAATTAAGAAGCGGTTGAGTGACATTAAAGGTAAATTAAATTAAACACAAATTATCTTAGTTACATATTCATATAACTAATTATTATCTTAATTTATTAAATTATATAGTGCAAATAATTATGAAGTTAAATTTATATAGTACATATAAAATCGAAATTATAAATAATATTTATATATAAATTATTAGTATTATATATAATTATTAATAATATCAGTTCTTTTGGTACAATTCGATTCCAGAATAGTTCAATACAGTTCTCGATCTGATTTTAGATAAAATATCCATATCCATTCCAAATAAAGTCAACGGTATAATTCAGTTCTATTATAGTAAAAAGGTTAATGATATAATTCGGTTTTGAATCTTTTTATTCGATATTTCTGTTTGGTATAGGAAAATATAGATTCGTGTACACTTCTAATCTAAAGAGCTAATTATTATGATTTTTCACCTTCAATGAAGGTATTGCATATTTCAGTACACAATAATATAGCAAGAGAAAAAAAAAACTAAAGAAAATTTCTATAGAACTAATTATCATGATTTTTAACTTCATCCTCAACTTCCCACTCTCAATTAGCTTAGTTTCATCTATAATCTATTTTTAAAATTAAACTTTAACTGCATAACTATAATTTTCATTTATGTCGAAATAATAATATTAAAAGCTAATTTAGACTGTTGGCCAAGAAAAAAAAACATAAGCTAAATTTAGACAGTAAAATTTGTTTCATTGCATTGTTCCAAGTGACAAATTCTTGGACTGCCACTTCGTTTAATATCATGCCTCGCTATTCAGCTATTAATATTTATCTAATTTTATTTTATTAAATTGATATTAAATTTAAATTATTTTGTTTTGTATTTAAAAAATTTCTATTTTAATTTGATTAACGATAAATGTTTTTTATATAATATTTACAATTGTATACGTTTAATATTTTAGTATATTTAAACAATAAATAATAGTTAAATGAATGTAAATAATGGTTAAGCAGTTATTAATTGACTATATTTCAATTTAAATTTTAAAAAATTAATATTAATAGAGTGAATTTAAAAAAAAAGTTAGAATTGATCCTATGCCCAATCCAACCGAAGACATACGTGTCGGTTGATTTTGAGTTACATGATTAAATTTGGACTGATGGAAGTTTTGGAAAATTAAAATGGAAATTCCTTGATGTGAAACTTTTCACTTCTTCTAGTTGCTTTCATTTGTTAAATGCTGCAACATAGCCTTCATGGATTTGCACAAGACTCGTCTGTTTCTGGTTTTGAGGTGCTAAGCTATTAGGTGATTTGTAATGCCCTATACCCAAATATTGTATTGAGTATCGGAATATCACAATTATTGACTGCTTGATTATATTATCAAATGATACCCTTATCATCCATCTCCATGTCAACAAACATCATCCATTTACAAAAGTTATCACAACACAATTAAAATGTTATTCCTCTTAAATACACATATAAAATCGTAAATCTCACTAAATAATATTACATATATCTCTAGCTTAACTCCATTTACTTAAGTTTTATAAACTTAAGCATATATATATATATATAGATATATATATAACAAAAGTCCATCTTTATCATACGATTTCTTTAGTACCTATTGTTTGTCCCTTCATAACTCATGTCTATCCCTTTCAAGCATTTGTGCATAGTAAATCACTATCATAAAGTGCTTAGTAGTGATTACACCTTTAATATTTTCCATTTAACTATATGCACACACACACATATATAAGGGTTGTACAAGGGTTTAGATCTTTTTGTGCCGAACTGAAGTATAAAAAAAAAAAAGATTCAGAACCAAACTATATTGTTAACTTTTTGACTATAATTGAATTGAATTGTATCTTAGACTTTATTTGAAGCGGATTTAGATATTGTATCTAGAACCAAACCGAAAACTGTATTAAACTGTATCGAACTATTTTGATACCAACTTGTACAGAAAAAACCGATATTTATTAATTATTATATATAATACTATAATTTATATATAAATATTATTTATAATTTCTATTCTGTATGTACTATATAAATTTAACTTTGATTGTTTGCATTATATATTTTAATGCACAAAACTAAGATAATAATTAGCTAATAAATTAAACTAAATAGTTTATTTATTAATAATAAAAATTTAATTATTATAATAATTATTCTATCTATATGAATATAAATATGTAATTAAAATAATTTAATTTAATTTATCGTTAATATCATTGAATTACTTATATATATATATATATATATATATATATATATATGAGCTTAACAATTTACCACATAAATACTTTATCAATTAATTCCATTTACGCCTAGTATCATTTAACTAATATTCATCTATTTTTAGCACAATACCTATATAAATATTTAAATTAATAATATAATTAAATATAGTTATTATATATAATGAAATATTACCAATTAATGTATTATATAAGTATAAAATCATCTTATCAATTAATTTTATTTATTTTTAGTATCATATTGTTATTCAAATAATATTCATTTATTTTGACTCAAAATGTATATAAATATTCAAATTAATAATTTAATTATATAATTGTTATATATAATGAAATTTTAGTTGTATATTTAAAAATAATAAAAGAGAAAAATAAAAAAAATTTAGAGGAAATTAAAAATTAAATTTAAAATTTTTTTAAAGGGAATATTTTTTATTTTGGCTTTTTGGAGGGAGTGAAAAATTGAATTTATGTAGTTAATAATTTTTAAAATATTAAAAATAAAAATATTTAAGGTAACATGGAAATAGAATATTAAGGTTAGATTTCTCTTCCCTCCATCTTTTCCCCTTCCGCCTCCTATTCGCTGTCACCACACTCCCCTTAAGAGGGAATATTAATAATTTTTTTGTTTAATTTTTGTTTCAGTGTTCATTTTGTTGTTCTCCTTTTAGATCTGGGGTTTTCTATTTCCCTCGTTAGATTTATCTTCAATCCAAGACTTCTAAGTGATTTACTACTTTTCAATGAAAATATTGGTATGTTTTTCCAATTTTCTTATATATCAATTACAAATAATTTCTACAAGAATTAGGGTTGTGACATTTTAATTTTCAATTGTATGTTTTTCTCCTTATCCCGATTATTTTATTTTGTGTTTAATATAACTATACATATAATGATTCATAATCCTCATATGTATGTATATGTGTAAATATATATTTTCTAAGCATGTATTCTATTTTTTTAATTTGTTGTAGAAAGCGACTTAGATATTTTTGATATCAATTATTGTTGACCAACTCGGCATTGAAAATTTATTCTCTATTTATTATTATTATTTTTCATTATTTGCAATTTCTTCTGTGTTCGGCTTTGTGAATGTCAGCATTTAGGATAAATAATTCCACTAACTTAATTACTTCTTTACATTTAAATGCCTCTTCTATATATGAGGAACATATGACTTTATAGTTGTTATTTACAAGTATAAACTTTCACTTGTATTTGTTGATTTTATATAAATAGTGTTAGAATCCTTATTTGTTGGTACAAGGGGATTACAAATTGTCACTGGATGTTTGTTATATAGCTTTATTAATATTGAAATTAGAAATTACAGGAATATATTTTGGATTTTCCATCTCTCTCTTTTTACTATTAGCGGTGATCATTTTTAATGGAAATTGGGAAACAAATGCAATTGAAATTTGACAAGTATTGGGGTTCAATTAACAAGTTGAATGCCATTCTTTTTATGGTTGTAGTCTTGGATCCTAGATTCAAAATGAAATTTTTAGTTTAAAAATACACAGATTTTTATGGTGAGTGTGAGATGGAAAAATTAGTTTCTAAATCGACTACTGTTTTGAATAGAGTAATAGAAGAAAATAAAAAAAATTAAAAAAGATTAATGTTAATCAAAATATAGCCCTACCACCTAATTTTGATGTAATTGATGATGATGTTGATGAGTGGTTTTTAGAAAATAAGGATAATAAGCAAGTTGTATCTTAAAAATATTTGGATGCTTATTTGACTGATAAATTAGTAAAAAATTTCCCTAATTTTGATATTTTAAGTTGGTGAAAATAAATAAATCAAATTATCCACTTTTGTCTAAGGTTACTAGAGATATCTTGGCTGTTCAGTACTCGACTGTAGCTTGTAAATTAGCTTTTAGCACTAGAGAAAGAATTTTAGATAAATTTAGAAATTCTTTAACTCTAATTACAACAGAGATTCTCATTTGTTGCCAAAACTGGTTAAGATCGGCTATACTTTTGGCTTTAGAGGCATCAATCAAAGAATTTGAAAAGTTTGAATTAGATAATTATTATATTTACGTAAATTTTTAAATTTTGTATTTAATATTTATATTTTTTTGTGATCTAATAATTTAAAATCTATATTATCTTTTTTAGATATTTCTCAAGATTATGAAATTATTATCAACATAATGCAGAGAAAGGCTATTGAATGTTAATTTTTATTTAATTTACTTTGAATCAAACTTTAATATACTTATAGGGATATTTTAATTGTATTTGTATTTATTATTTTATGAAATTATTTTGTAAAATTTTAAAAATATTGAATTATCCAAAGTACCGGATCGTACTGTAATATATTATTTTCTATCGAAAAACCATATCAAACTGTACAAAATTTTTATAAAGCAGTATCGAATTATCATGAATTTTCAAGATAATTACAATAGTTAATTTTAAAATATTCAAAATTTCAAGATAATACGAAAATTTATAAATTTTTGAATTGTACCGTACCGTGTACATTCTTGATATATATATAGTCCATTTTACACCTTTACTGTCCTTATTATTAATATTAATATTCTCTTTATTATTATTATTATTATTATTATTATTATTATTATCATCATCATCATCATCATCATCATCATCATCATCATTATTATTATTATTATTATTATTATTATTATTATTATTATTATTACCACTACCACTACTATTAGTACTACTACTATTATTCTTATTTAATTTAAATTTCTTTTTATTCCATATTTGACTATAAACTAGTTCAATTCACCTTTCAATCCCTAAATTAAACAAATAGTGTTGAAATTGCTATTTAATGCCTAATTCTTTTTTAATTTCCAAATTTTCCCTTTAAAATATTATTATTATTATTATTATTATTATTATTATTATTATTATTATTATTATTAAATTTTCATTGTCCATTCTTAATTCATTTTTTTACATATAAATTTACCTTATTAACCCCTATAAATCTATCGAAATGGCCTACCAGGGGGCCATATTGTGCTTCGGTGGTGTGCACAGGGCTCCAACCTCAAATCTACCGAAGTGGCCTACTAGGGTTATGTTGCTCTTCAGTAGTGTCAGAGTGGCCTACTAGTGGGCCATATTGCTCTTCAATGATATCTTACATAATATGCAGCAAATGACAATGATGCAGATCGCCATTGGTCTACAAATATAAGTTGTCATGACTCACTACTGCGGTATATTATATCGTCCTTATGGCTAGTCAATTACATCCTATATCATCAATTTAACTACTGGTACATGTACTTTATTCCTACATCATTCATTCATGCCATAATAATAACTTCATATCATGTATCATATTGTAACACCCACTCTTATTACTTTTTTACTTACTTATTATTCTGTTAAATTGCTTATACAAAAATACATTTATACATATAACATATAATACACTTAAAGTATAATTACAACTTAGTTCATTACATATATTTCAAATCTTTTACATTATACATTTACAAAAAAAATGTAATATATTATCAGAATTAGCCTTTACTCACTACCCTTCTAGTGGCTGCAGATGTTGACTCGAGAAAAGCACTTTTTTCTTACACCTATGTACCTACATGGGAAGAACACTTATGCTAAGCCATGGCTTAATGGAGAGTAAAAAAAATAATACAATCTACCAAGAAACATAACATCATAGCATGCAAAGACTAACACACCATCTCATTACAATACATATAAACATTATATAGTAATATACTTTCTATTCAATGACATTAACATTTCAATAATCAACAAATATGTTAGCATTATCATGGAAAACTTAGAATTCTTTACACTTTTATCATTTATCAATATACATGTCAAATCAAATCATTTTCATTACCTGAATTCACATTAATGGTGGATACGGGTACAAATACGCAACACTGACAAGCAGTATCAAATGGATGAGAAATAATAGTCTAGGATCAGGCGAATTTGATAAATAATATGGTACAGGCGAGATATGATAGTCTTGAATCAAGTGACACCCTTAGGTATCTAATCACTAGGTAGTTGCAATCACTATTCCCTTTATAGGTATGTCTATCTATCCATTACAATGTGAAAATTGGGCTTCAATAAGTTACTAGTCACTCAAGGATATTACACTTGTTACATTGAGAATCATAGATTTTACATATGCAATAAGAGCATACAATATGATCATTATACAATGTGCTCTCACTTACACTTAAAATATATAGAAACCACACTTTAACATGATTATCAAGTAATACTATGCATATCGTGTACCATGTTCACTCTCATTCATAACTTGTACATTTTAATGCATACTTTTAGAAACATGACATTAATACATTCAATAGATCATACCTTTATTTCACTATATCATGTCATTCATATTCATTAACTGTATAAATTTTCATACATTAAGGTTTAATATTTAACCTTATTTCATTAATTCATTATGTTTTATACTCACTCTATATCACTTATTACTCTTGTTTTTACACTTAAAATACTTTAAACGTGTTTAGGTGCGTCTAGATGTGTTTTGGTATCAATTTGAGACCTTGAAAACAAGTTTTAAAAAAGGAAGGAAAGGGTCATGGTCATTAGGTAATACATATTGACCGTGACATAAGTTACACTTTAGTTTTGGACTGAGTGAAACTACCTCACGGTCAGTACCAAAAGAGTGCTGACCGTGATCTATATTACGGGAGGAGATCACGATCAGTAGGTAATACCTGCTGACTATAATGTAGGTTTCATTTTAATTCTGGATTGAAATTTAAGCTATGTCACAGTCAGCACCAATTTTCTACCGACCGTGAGGTCAATTCTGTCTAGAGGCAGATTTTTAATTTCAACTTGTATGTTATTTTTAACCTAGTAAACGATATTTTTAGGGAATTGATCTTCTACAAAGTTGTTTTACTATGTCTTTAGTTTCTAAAATATCAAAAATCACTCAATTATGACTTCTAAAGCTCAAGATATCACTAAGATATTATAGACTGGTCCAAAGGACAAAACAACAAAGGTCTGTCAACTTCAAGCCCAATTTCGAACATCTTCAAGGAAGATTCAGGTTTTGAGGTCTTCTACAAAGTTGTATATCTATGCCTTATCTTTATATCTAACTAAAATCACCTCAATCTGACATCTATAAAAAAGATTATTCTGATTACATTGAAACTGGTTCACATGACCTTAAACAAATCTCCATTTTTTCACATTCCAAAGCATAAATCATCATTTTATTAATACAACACAATAATAATTATTTCCATTATCAATCATAAAGAAAATATAGCATATACATCCACTTGAATCAAATAAATATATAGTATAAGGAAGAAAAACTCTCAAACCTTAAGAAGCTTTACCCTTACTTCAATTTCCTTCTTCTTTTTTCTCTTCACCCTTGCTTGATTGTCCTTAATGTAACATAAATTCACACATGTAAATAATAATTTACTCTTGAATCTAAAGTAAGGAGAAGAAAAAGAGAGCTTTTACCTTATAATTTGCTGACCACTAATTTCTCTTTCCTCTAAATGCTTAGTTAACTTTTTAGGGGTTATTTGGGGTTAGTTTAGGGGAAAATAAGGGTGAGCGATGCTGCCTTTAGCCCTTAAAGTGGCTGATCATCCCTTCAAATAAGCCCCTTTAAATTCTTCATATTTCAGGAGAAGTTTAGGGAGAATAAGTGTTGCCTTACAATTGGTCCACTTGGTTGGCCAAGGAAAATTTCACTTAGCTCCCTAATTCTCTTCAATTTGCTATATCTTTCCCTAAACTTTCTCTCTTACTTTTTAATTGAACCCCTCATTAACATTTTTTTCTAATTAAACACATGTATAACTTCTTTTAAAAGGATCATATTGCCCCTACCCTATCAAAACAATTCCTTTTAGGTCCCTCTCACAATGCATTAGCTAACCAGATCTATATTGGTCATAATATCATTTAACCATGCATGCATTCTTCTGGGGTATATGTTGGGGCCTTACACATATCATCTCATTTACATTTACATATTTATTTACATTATATTCTTATATTAGTCACTTATACAATTATACTTTTATTCTCTCTCTTTAACATGTGTACATATAACTTTCATCTAATTATATAATCCATAGCCTAAAATATATCCGATTAATTTCTAAAAATTCTCATTAAATTATTATAAGCTTATTTTATTTATTTATTTATTCATTTATTTTTATTTTATTATTTTCAGTATTTTTTTATTATTTTTTAAACACTTCTCATACTATCCATCATTTCTTAGTCCAATTAACATATTTCTATGCCTGTATCATTTTCTTCATGCATGTTTCACAATTTCACACACAAACATACACATTATATAGTCTAAATTAATGAAAAATAAAATATTATGTATCCACAAACCTCAAACTCTTCATTTCCAAGCTTTATTTTTCCTTTTCCTTTTCCTTTGGATTTCACCTTCTTCTTTTTTTCTCCTTTATTTCTCACTTCCTCCATTTCAATTGAGCTATTGGGATGATCATAAATGAAGTTAGGACCTTAGAATTACATTGGGGTAGAAAATTGAGTGAGTTTTAATGAATTAAGGTGAAGAAACTATGGAATTAGGGAGAAAGAGAGAGCCATGGATGAAGGCTGTGGAAGGGAGGAGAAATTTCTATGAAACTCTAATTTTTTGTGCCATTTATATTCCTAAAATGGAGGACTAAGATTGAGTCATGTGTACCTTAATATAAAAACTCATATTATGCCACTTATCATTTCCTTATCAATCTCTACTCATCTCACTCCCACCCCTTGGGAGTGAGTACTACCTATGGGTGAGTACTACCTCATGGGAGTGGGTGAATTAAACTTAATCCGAATGATCGAAATTATATCAATTTATCAAAATTTAATTGATCCTAGCATTTTTCTTATGAGATTTCCATGAAAATTAGTCCAAAATATATAAAAATAATAGTTATGCTTAAAATTTCAAATAAATTCGAGTTCGTTTCAATATATTTCTAGATCTGAAAGGTGAAATTACAACTTCAAAACTTTAATTTTTCAAAATTGTCAAAAAATTTATTTTTTACTTTAAAAGTTCATTGGGATTATTTGTAATAGTTTTGTGCAATCGGAATAATTTTATGAGATTCGTAAATTATTTTCGAGCTAGTCAATATTTGGTTAAACCAATACAGTCTTGATAAATTTTTCACTGTACTTTTTGAAAGCTTATTCGATCTCTATTTCATTTTAAATGATATCACTTAACTTGTTATAAATAATACTTTTTAGTAGCGAAGAAAAATTTGCATGTATCTCGAATGATACTATTTATCTTGGTGGCATTATTCACGATCAAAGAAATACTATTTACAAAAATTAAAATTTTGGACCGTTACATGATTATTGTCCTTGATAGTTGTCCATTTGCTAAATTGAATTTAAAGAAAATAGAATAGAAAAACCAATGTTTTCCTAATTGGATCGGACCAATCACAGATTGAAAAGCTGGTTGGATCCAACATTAAAAATAGAAATGGGTAAAAACCGGATTGGACCGGAATTTTTTGGCTACTTTTTTACAAAATTAGACAAATTCCTAAAAATACCCCAATTTCCAAAATCGATCCCTCCTCCCTCCTCTTCTGCTCGACAGTTCTTCCTTTCCTACCTCCCTCTGTTTTTCTCTCAACCAGCCACCATCAAAGGTTTTTCTTTGGCCGGCCACCGATCAAGACTCCGTCGCCGACAAGCTTCATTGATTTCCGTATGTATAGCCTTTCTTTTTTACGTTTTCTGTCTCTATATAGTTTCTATAGATTAATTCAGACCCATCGACTTATTCTTTGAGCTTATATTGTTCCTTAATAAACCATCCCATTTCTGTGTGATATTGTCCGACTTCTTCTTAGGGTCATAATCGCATTTTTGTTGGCTACGATTTTTTCCTTTTTTCCATTTTAAAATAGTTAAAATGTTTCATTGCAAATTTATAATAAAAAATCTAATTATTTTTACCAATATTTCATGAAAAAAATAATTTAAAAATTATTATATATAAGAACACCAATAAGCTATATGTACATCAGGTCTAGTTTTTTACAAATTAATAAGCAGTAATGGATATTAATGAAATTATTATGTGATAGAACAGGGCCAACTAACTGGCTTTTATGGTAGTTCATGCTTGATGGAGCTGTCATGCTAAAGGCAAGAAGCTTGTTGAATTTTAATACTTTATGCTTTCTATATACTTCGTCTTGTTGATTCTTGCTTTCTCTATGCTTTGCTTCAAATTCATTGCAACGGAAAAATTCTTCCATTTTATCAGTTTTTTCATTGCTGTAGAACTTCAAGATCAAACTGACTCATGTGCTTTCTACTCAACTATCAATTTGGAGACCGTTAAGAATCTAACTAATAGTTGAATAAAAAGAAAAGGTTCTTAATTGATGGACATAAATTTTTTTTTTGTCTTCTTTGAGAAATTTATTTAGTGAATCTTTGCATTGGTTTGTGCATCTAAAATCTTGTTTTTGTTCTCTGACGTGTAGCATAGTTGATTTTGTGCTCTTTTGATTTCACTTATTGCTAAATTTTGCCAATAAATTTCTTACATGTTAATATGTTTTAGTATTTTTTTGAAGTTCTTAAAATGTAAAATAAGGCAGTCAATCCATGTTATTACGCTTTTCTTTCCAACTTATTAATAAATAGCAGTAAATAATTCTGCACTTTTGAACTTGAATATGGTGTATCTTAAGATTTGTTAGGCCTACTTTTTGTTCATGTGGAATGCTATGTTATGCTGACCAAGGTAATTAATTATTATGTTTCTTCTTTGGTTTCACAGACTGTAGAGTCCCTGGTTGCCAACTGAACTAGAGGAGTTGGATTCAATTGAGGAAACCGACTTGGCTTTTCTTGAAGGTAAGTTATCCATTTCTGCCCTCTGTTGTCACATCATTTAGGATAGGGCTGTAACTTTCATGAATTAGAATTCCAAACATGCATCCTGTGATTATTTGCATAATATATTACGGATATGCAATTAGTATTAATGAGTTTATTGCTTGTTCTGCCCTTTATTATAGTTTTGCATGTGTTGCCGTGGATATGAATTAGTATGCCATTTTAGATTTACCTCTGTTACTCGGACTCGTCGTTTTGCCCTGCCATACCAGGGTCAACACGACACGGGACACGACACCAGATCCGTGTCCGACACAAACCCTAGAAGATCAACAAACGGCAGTAGATCGACAAACGGCAAGAGATCGGCGAACGGCAGGAGGAGAATAGCAGGAGATAGGCGAACCGCAAAACGAACAGTGGCAGAACGACGGCGAACGACGGCAGGAGAACGGCGAACGGCAAACGAACGACGGCAGGAGAACGACGAACAGCAACGAATGGCAGCACAGAGGAGATCAGGACAACTTTTAAAGAGAGAGGGGATCGAGAATAAATGCCAGCACTAAAATTTAAAGAGCCAATTAAGTGGTATGGGCCCAAGTCAATGTAATTGGACTTGGAAATTGAAAACTTAAATAGGCCCAAGGTTTTCATCAAACTTTCAAGTTGAAAATACTTAATGAGCAAGGAAAATAAAGAGGCAGCTTTAACTTTGAAATTAAAAATACTTGCTGGTATTTTTAAATTCTAACAGTATCCACGCACCCGTGTCTTAAATTTGGATCCGTATTCACGTGTCTTCTATTTAGGAAATTTACGAGTCCGACACATGGATATGTATCCGTATCCGACACCTGTATCGGAGTCCAAGTTAGTATGAGATTTACAATTGCCAATTTGTAAATACTTATATATTAAACACCAATCAACATTTATAGCAATTTTGTGAAATATTTTGAGTGCTCATGTTGAAAGACTTGGCTGCATATGAAATTTTTCAGCATAATGTCTTCTTGTAGGCAGCACTTGCAGTTTGATTTGTGTATTACTGAGAAAGTTTGCTTCTTGGGAAGGATATTACTTGGATTGATCAAGTATGTGAAGTATTGATTCTTATGATGCCTAGTTAATTTTTATTTTTCAGCATGGAGGAGCAGTTCATACTAAGGGTTCCACCCTCCGTTGCAGAGCAGTTAGAGCATCTTTTGAGTGAAAGTGCTTCTACTTCTGAAGACCAGTCGTTGGATTTGTCTTTTCCTGGTAAAATTCTTCAGTTGTATTTTATTTGACAAGTTATGCATGTATTTTGTTGTCACAGATGCCTTATCAATATTGTTTGTGGTTTTGGAAGTTAAGTATGGAAGTAGAATTCTAACTTTTACATGAAATTATGGGAGACATGTTGCCCAAGTAGTTTTTCATTGGGAAAAATGAGCGTATGATGAAGATCAAGGAATTAGCTATATTTCCCTGCAAGACCTTCATATAACTATTCTAGGCCAGGACTTAGGATTTAACTAGATGGATTATTCACATTATAAACCACAAGATTCTCAATCCTAGGTGAACTCAAGACCTAAATAATGGTAAACTCTGATGTTTTGTTTTCCTTTTATTTTACTGTTACATCCAGCAAAATGTGAACTGAGCTAGTTCTCCAACAAGCATCTTTTTGTATCCAACAAGCTATAAATATTCCCAACAACATATATTCTATAATTCTGTTTTTAAAGTATAATTTGCATAACTTTGCAATTATGTTTTCAAAAAATGGTCTTAGCATGTCTTACATGTGAGAAATATACTACGAATATGCTATATTTGTCTTTTTTGTGAGAAAAGACGTCTCGGATACGAAGTGCGTGCCCCATTGCCTCAGGCTTCGCATCTCAAGATTTTACCCTTGTTGCCCTAGTGCTCCTTGCACTTTTAACAGCACTGAACATGCAGTTGATTGATGGTGAAATGTTTTCTTTTTTTTTTTTAATGGATGATGACAAGAGGTTGCTTAGGCTAGATTCGGTATATAGGTACTTGCATACAATGTGCAAGGTATATTGACTTTTTTTTAGATCCAGTGACAATCTACATGGAGTTTAATTGGTGATGGAAAGAATGTGTTAGTTATATTCGTCCTTAAATGAAGGATCATTGACTAGAAAAATCAAATCAAATTAGTAGCTCATGATTTGGTAAGCTTTTTCGTCAGAGTATGTATAAGAGTAAAAATTGTTACATTCAAATTTAGGCACATGACTGGATGATTGGCTTTCTTAATCACTTTGGTTCCCTATAACATAAAGGTTTTAGACCCAAGAACCTTGTGTAGTATTTTATAAGCCAATTAGATCTCTTTAGCCTATCTCTTCTAATGCGTTATAAATCTCTCTCATTGATATTGATTAATGTATATTTTATTTGAGAGTTTTGTGCTGTTCCAAACTTCTTTTAGGTGTATACTGCTTTGAAAACACAGCCCCCCTCCCCCCTCCCCTTTTTTTTTCCCTTTTCCTCTCTGAAAGGAAGTTTCTACAGGGTCAGTTGGTCAGTCTTTCAGTCTCTCTCTTTAGCATTTATGAATATGAATATCTTGTTGTGCAGAGGATGGCAGGAGTGGCACATTTGTGATTGGCAATGACCATTTCCCTGCTTCTCTCTTGGATCTTCCTTGTGTTGTGGAGTCTTACAAAACTTATGATGATTGTGCACTAGTCAAAACCGCAGATATTGGTCAGGTAGTGTTCTTACTAAAATATTTGAATTTTCATTTTAATTTGGCTTCATTTCTGAATGTCATTATTGTCACTGTGAACAGATGATTATGGTTAGAGAAGCTGGTGACGTTGCTCCAGATGTCGTGGAGTACAGACATGGACTCACTTCTCCTATGAGGGATGCTCGAAAACGACGATTTCGTAGGGAGCCAGATCTAAATGTATGAAGTTGTCTCTATAATTCAACTGAAGATTTTTTTTTTTCTTTTTAAATTGCTGGAATTGTTACATATGACTTTATGTTTTTGTCAAATGATGCAATTCCTTTTGTTTACAATGATTAAGCTAAATCTGGACTTATTGGAAGTTTCAGTCGTTTCAGATTTAATATTTAGATAAGAGATGTTTTTCTTTCTTTGCATTCTGCTTATTAATTTGGTGGTGCATTCTGCAGCCTGAGCTTGTCCAGCGTGTTGAGAAAGATTTGCTGAACATTATGGCTGGTGGAACAGTTGAAAATGCCGATATCCTTTTATATTGATTTTACACTTTTAGTAATCCCATTTGTTGGGAAAATAGTCATGAATAACTGTTAGTAATTGCAAATAAAACAAGAGGCAAAAGGGTGAAAATGTTACACTTTAAAGGAAGATTTGGTGTGCAGGCAAAATAAGTAATGAATCATCTAGATGACCATCTTTGTCACATCTGTTCATGGAGCAGTTTTCACTACAAGTTGAAATTCAATTTTGAAATCTCTACATCTCTGGGCAACAGTTTTTGGATGCAATATGAGGAGCCATTGTCCATAGTTGAGCGGTCCATTTATAGTTTTATTGGATGATGTTTTTGTTGATTGCATTCTCTGAGTAAATCCTTAATTGCATGCTTACATGTTGAAGTGAATGAGCAAGAAGATGGTGATCAGAACGCTCGTAATGCAAGTAAAAGAACTTTGCCTGAACCTGCAGCAAAGCCTGATATTCAAGATGCAGCAACTAATGCTAAGGAGCCTGAGAGAAGTGATTCTGATGAATCAGATGATTCATTATAGTTGGATGCATTATATGGAAATTTATGTTTGGAATTGTGGATGATCAGCTGTATATAAATTGAGGTGATGACTGTAATTTCATGCCGTCATTTACAATCTGTGTTTTTCATGATCATGTGCATGTAATGGTGCAAAATGAAAAAATGTCCTTAAAATTCTTGTCGCCCTATGTCTTGCATTTGATGGTTCATGAATGGGGACAAGAGATTTATTGGATTATGCTACTGGTATCACCAAACCCTCAATAAAATATTATCCTGAAAGGTTTATGCTGCAGTTTAGGCCTCAGAAAGGTGCATGTCAATGGGAATCAAAGGACTTGACATTGTCTAGCTTGGGATGCGGTTGCAAAATTGTGAGTTGTATTTAATTTGACAGAAGCATTTTGATTACCAAAATCTTTTCGGTATGCTTCTTTTAGCTAGGAGAGACCTTGTACAAGGCTTTTTAATGTTCTTTATCCTAGTATTTCCTTGAATTGGGTTGTGCCTGAGTGGTGTGGACCTCCCCTTACATGCCTTATTTTGATCTTTATTCGCTAGATGCAGTTGTGATTTGATAAACAACTTTATTTCCTCCAGTTTGTTGGACTTTATAAGCGGTTGATTTCTCAAATTACTGTTGAATGATTACAGTTTTATCAAAAGTTATCATAGAAATAAAACCTTTTTGACATAAGGATTGTTTATCTTCATACAGCATATGATAAATATCTACTGGTAGAGGATGACCATGCCCATTAATGACTGAAATTCATGGAATTTATTTAGTATTTTCATACAGATATTTGAATATTCATGCTCCTCTTAGAAATTAGAATATTCATGTCCCTCTTAGAAATAAAAATTTCAATTTTAACAGATTTCAAAGAGCGCACAGGTGATGTACGAAATAAAACATGATATTGCAATAGTGCACAACAAATACATAGAACATAATACATATAGAGGTCATGTATCGAGCAAATTAGAGCATGTATATCATTTAGAGCACATAATAGATATATCAAAGTCTAACCAAGAAACTGAACAAATGAATTTTAAGAAATACATGCCTACCTCATAAAGATTTCTTATTTTTCCAAAATGTCCATGGCAAGTTTCATTCTTATTTTGGAAAATAAATCTTCCTTTAATGGCTTTGTGAAGATTTCTGCCAACGAGTGTTTTGTTGGGACAAGATTTGTCACGTTGCACCTGATCCCATATAAAATAATGTCTTGTTTCTCCATTCTTTGTCCTTCAGTGCATTACTAGATTTTTTGCTTATTATAATCGATCACAATTGATTGGAACTTATTTTATATTGATTCCACAATCTACAAGTGGTTGTTTGGTCCATAAGATTCGAGCAAAACAACTTCCTGTAGCTTTGATGTGTTCTGTCTCTGACGTTGATAGAGTTAGAAAGTATTGTTTTCTACTTGATCAAGTAATTAGAGATTCGCTTTAACTATTCGTTCTATTTTGCATCTTGCAAAGTTTGCAACTAAATAATGGATTACGTCAAAATATGAATCTTTAAAATACCCAAGTCTTCCCATTTCTATTTGCAATCAGATTGAAAGCCTCTGTCGCAATTTTATCGGGGATCCTCTAGTGACTCGAGGAAATTACGTTTAATTAATTGGGATCAATTATGCAAACCAATGGATATTGGGGGTGCTGGCATAAAGAGATTGAATCACTATAATGATGCTTTTATTCTTAAAATTGTGTGGCAGTTAGTTAATAACAGTAAAGCACTTTGGGTCAAGGTTTTTAAAGCCAAATGTTGTTGTTCTACTACTTTTTGGCCTGCAAATCTGTCGGCTTCTTCAGGATCTGCCACTTGGCATCAAATTACTCGTCTTCGGCCTACTTTTCGTGCTAATATATGCTGGGCTATCAAAGATGGAGGGTCGGCTGAAGTGGGACCTCTCTTCCTCCATATGCTGCCGGAAATTAGAGATTTATCTTCAGGGCAACGTGTTTCTCATTGGATGATAAAAGATATGTACGATGTTAATTCTGGGTGCGTTGGAATTTATTTGTGCATTTTTTGAGTGTTAATGTGATGTAATTAATTTACTATTCCCTTCCACCTATGTGAGCTTGGGTTCTGATGAATTGATTTGGCTTCCTTCTTCATCCGGTGATTTTTCTGTTGATTCAGCCTATAATATCCTCAATCAGCCCATGTGATCCGATGATAGAAAATGGAATCTCTGTTGGGAATGGCAAGATCCCCAGCGGATTAAGGTGTTCCTCTGGTTCCTAATGCACAATCGCTTGTTAAATCATGATGAAAGACCTAGACGCCATTTATACAATTTGACTTTATGTCCTATTTGCAATTCAGTTCAGAAACTTTATTGCACATGGTGAGGGATTGTGTTGTTGTTAAAAATATTTGGTGTTCTTTTCTGCCAAATTCTTTATCTCGAAATTTTTTAATGTCAATTTGTAGCAATGGATTGAAGACAATTTGAGCTCTAGAAATGATGTTGGTTTTATTCCCCGGGCTATTCTTTTTGGGTACATTTGCTGGTTTATGTGGAAATGGCGAAATGAGATGGTTTTCAACATGTATATCCCTTGGAGCATTAAAAGGCAGCTTGTTTTCTCTTCTGCTACTGCTTATATGATTACTAAGGAATCAACGAGCGATTTGGCTAGAAATTCAGGCAAAAAGCATGAAATTCTGGTAGAGTGGAACCCAGTACCACCGGATTGGATTATGCTAAATATATATGGTTCTTTTCGTAGATCCATGCTTACAGCTGCATGTGGTGGTATTTTTTGTAACTCTATGGGCACGTGGTTTGGCAGCTTTTCAGCTTATGTTAGTGAAGATGATGCTTTTTTTCGCTGAAATCTGGGGAGTCTTTTTGGGTTTACAGGAAGCTTAGAAACGAGGATGGAGAAAAGTGGTGCTTCAAATTGACAATAAAAGTGTTGTGTTGGTCATTACTACCAACTCTGATGTTCACCCTGCTCATAGTTCTATTATTTTTCGTATTTGTGATCTTTTAAATTGCGATTGGCAAGTTACGGTTCGTCATACTTGTAGAGAAGCTAATGCTGCCGTAAATTTCTTTGCAAATTGGGTATTTAGTCTGGAGCTTCGATTTGTCTGGCATGATTCCTATCCAGCTGGTTTGAGTAACATTCTTGCTGCTGACGCCATGGGGACCTTATTCCCTAGGCCGATTTTAATGTAGTTTTGATTGCTTTTTTTTTTTCTTCATATACAAAAAAAAAAAAAAAAGAACCTCAGTCTTAAGTGCCCAATCTTTAAGTTCGTTAAAGGGAGCTAGGACCTTGAAATTCATCAATGCCCATGTTTTTGTACTATTGTACTGGAAATTTTGATTTTCGTTAATTTGCCTCTTTTTACAAGCTTAACAATATTTATTCAAAATACGAATGCTTTTCTAACTAGAAAACTATAAATTCCTTTTAATTAGAAAATTAAAATAAAAATAAAAATAAATCACTAATTGAAAATAAACCATATTATAACTAAAATACAACTACTAAAAAATAAATAGGATTAATTATAAATTCAGGCTTGGATTATTGGACATTTTTCAATTTTAGGTCTAATAAATAAAACCTTGCAATGTCAATTTTGGATTTTAGATGCATTTACAATTTAGGGACTATTTGTCCAATAAATAAATTACAATGTTTATTTTGGACTTTAGATGGATTTACAATTTAGGGACAATTGTCAAAATCACCATTAAATTTGAAGGAATTGGTGCATTAGATGTCATATGAGACCCACAAATGCCTTCAATTAATAAAAAAAAAGAGACTATCTTAGCTCATCTTCTCCGCTTAAACTTCCACCAAGCTTACCACCTCCACTTAATAGGGCTGTTCATGGGTTGGATTGTGTTAAAAATACAAAAAACCCAATCCAAACCATTATAGATGGGTTAAGGCAGTTTGGGGCAGTTTTTTTATTGTAATTTATAATGGTTTGGGGTGGTTTTTAAACGGTTTGAAACGGTTTGAATGCGGTTTGAAATAAATTAACCATGTATTCATCATTTTTTTAGAACTTATAAAATAAAATAATAAACAAAATAATAATTATATTAAATTATAAATTGCACTAAATTTAAAAATAAAAAATACTAACATTTATATATAAAAATTGTACTGAAATATAATATAATGAATCAAATGTCCAAAAAAAAGCATAAAAATGCTAACAGGTGGTAATGTCTCTAGATTTCGATCACTCCCGAATTGAAAGTGCACGCAAATTTAGAAAATCTGTCAGACAAAATGAGTTAGAAAAGTTAATTTCATTTCGAATTATAACATAAAAATCATAACTTCAAAAATATACAACACCTGATTCAACCTCTTCATATGTTTCCACATTGTCCATTGCTTCTCGAATATCAATTGGAGTTGAATCCAACCAATTTTGGCAGCAAACGAGTGCTTCTACCATTAAAGGTGACAATGCACTTCTAAAATGATCTAATATCCTGCCTCCAGTACTAAATGCCGACTCCGACGCAACCGTTGACACAGGAATGGCTAGGACATCTCTCGCTAATAGAGATAGGTAGGGGTATTTAGAGACATTAATCTTCCACCATCCTAGAATATCAAAATTTTCATGAATTTCTTCACAAGTTTCAGCTAAATACTTTACAACCTCCGAGTTATTCTCTAAATTTTCTTTTTGTTTTCTATTATTTCTCTAAATTTTCTTTTTGTTTTCTATTATTCTCTAAATTTGGCTATTATTTCTATTCCCCAATCTAGCAAACAGGTTTCAACCATCTTTCCAATTATCTCCCCTTTATGGCTATGCACTTGACAAAAATTCAAAATCCTTTTATGCAAGTTCCATTCCTTATCTATCCAATGGGCTGTTAAACACATATAATTTAGGTTTTGAACAGATGTCCAACAATCCGTTGTAAGACATAAATTTTGAGATTTTAAGACATGTTTTAACTTTGCCTTCTCCTCCTCATAAACTTTCAAGCAATCCCTAGTAATGCGAGATGGAACCACAAACCTAGGTTCCAAAGCATAAGAATAATTTCTAAACCCCTTTTTCTCAACAGCTCTAAATGGAACTTCATCCAATATGATATACCTAGCAAGCTCCTTTCTAAGTTCCTCCACATCGAAACCCTTCACCCTAGGGCTTTCACTTCTACACCCAGAACTAGAACTAGAACCCTTTTGTGATTCCCTCATTACTCTATAAGGATACTCTTTACATTGGTTGTTTAAATGAGCCCATAGAGTACTAGTTCCATGAATTTTGGATTCAGAGGCATATGATTTCTCACAATATACACATACTGCCCTAGTTTTATCTCCACATTCTATCAATCTAAAATGATCCCATATAGCAGAAGTTTTTCTAGAACCCAATCTACTACTTTTTTTCCTAGGGATGGGGCGAGGAGGACAAGAAACACTTCTACTCCCAGAATCTTCATTTTCAACCTCCATTGATGAGGTTGGATTACTTTTATCCATGATAAATCTGTAATAAAATAAGTATTAAACATAATATTAAACATACATATGTAGTTCACATGAAGCCAAGAAAAGAAATCAATTTACAACTCCTATAAAGCTAGTCCAAACAAGCCTAAATGCTAAAAAGGTGAAGTGGTCCAGACTCACTTAAATTAATGCAGCTGGAGATGGGATACATATGTCAAAGCCAGACAAAACTAGAGAGAGGAAATTGAAGAAAAAGAAGACATTAAATCAGAACATTAAAACAAGATAAAGATTGAAAAAAGAAAAAAGGAATTTATGCAGAATTGAGACTACTTATATATCTTGTATGTAAGCACGAAGTGCACTCATAAACTTACCAGGTATTATATGAAGTTCAGAACAGGATGGTCCAAAACATCAAGGTTTGCAGCTTTATCAAATGCATTGAAACACATCTGAAGCATAAAAGAATGACAAGTGGCTGGATTAGAAGAACCTCAAGACCATTAAACGACAAACATGTCACCACAACCATGAAAGATATCCAAAGAATGACAATAAACTCACCACAACCAGAAAAGAGACTTACATTTTTGGCATGTATAAAATGGTTATATATAGCTCTGCTTGTAGAGGAGTCAATTTGCAACAGACAACCTCAACAATCTGCAAGAAAATAGCATTTATAACATCAGATTGAGTTTGAGATGTTGGGGTGGAGACAGAAATAGCAGATTCAGCCTTGCAAGAAAGGTATCCCATCAAGAAAATCAAAACTTTTAAAGAAAATCAAGCAGAACAGAACACGACCTCTGTGTCGTAAACATATTCAACAACAAACAAGAAATATTCAAATAAAAGGATGCCTCGGGGTTGAAATTGGAAACACAGAGGATCTTGAGTATAGTTCACAGTAATATCGGAGAAACTCCAAAGAATATGAGCGCATCTTGAGTATCATGTCCACACTCAAAGATCAGACCAACAAATACGGACATATCAATAGATCGACTAAAACTAACCCTTCAGACAAAGATAGAATGAAGCAGCAAATAGTCAACAGATCGAAGAAGACAAATATCAGCTAAATAAGAGTAAATCTGAGGATTGGAAGACAGATCGTGCAAAGATTAAGATCACAAGCATGAAATCCAGAGACATCGAAAAAAAAGAGAGAAGCACAGATCTAATCAAACAAAAATCACATACCTGCTGAAGAAGATGTGGCAACTGGAGAGCGAGATCCAGGGAAATAGCAGCAGAATAGCAGGGATGAGTTGAGACCAGATTCTAGGGCATGAATCGAGAGAAAGAGAGATGGAGAGGAAGATAGATGGTCGGTTTAGGAATAACCCGACAGATTATAGAGTAACCCGACCAATTTTCGTTTAAATTTGATAATATTACCCAACCCGACCATTAAACCCATCTAAACCGTTTTTCTTGGTTTGGTTGGTTTGGTTTGATCGGGTTGGTCGGGTTATAAAAAATTATGAATAGTCCTACCACTTAAGTGCCCATCATCCACTCGACAACCAAAACATTCACTAGCGGCATCCTTTCCGCCCAATCGATTGTCGATGCATATTATGGCGAGTATACCAATCAAGTAATACAGTGGATAAAAGAATATTCGAATATCGTCCCAAAGAGATCAAGAACAAACCTAAATTTGCTCATGTTATCTTAGAATACGTTAGTATTTTGATGAGCTAATTTTATTCATGATCACTAAACTATGACTGCAACAACCCATAAGCCATAAAAAAAATTTTACCATAAAATACTTGAATTGTTAAAATTTTGCAGCGTAAATAACTTTGACCGTAAATCTAATAGGCAATTATCAAAAAACCACAGAGGCTTGCCACGTAGGACACTGACCTATCATATGTTGCCATGTAGCATGCCACCTCATCACATAGTCAACCTATTGACATTTCAACATCTGACCTGGTAGTGCCACGTCATCAGAGTTTCGTGTCACCTGTCCATTAATTAGGTGCCACATGTTAACCTTTCATTGGATAAGATAGAGAAAGTTGACACATGTAAAGGTATTGAAGTACTTATAGGGTTGATTTCACTTATGATCACTATACTTGTACACTTATAACGAAAAAATTATAAAAGAAAATTTTATAATACAAAAATATCCAACTTATCCACTATAGACTAAAAAGTTACTTTGTTCCAAAGTCTACCAAAACCCTATCGAAATGTACAATCGACAAGCCAACTCATCAGCTCACATTTCTAAGTCCATAATTCCTATACACTTCCTTAAATTTTACCATTTTTAATCATTTGTTGAAAAGATAAGCAGATGAGTTGAAATTTCAACTGTAAATTTCGATAGGATTTTGGTTGGTTTCTGAGCAAATAGGCTAAAATGAGTAAGTTGGGGTAGTTTGTGTTATAATTTTTTTTTTTGCGATTTTCTCATTATAAGTGTACAAGTATAGTGACCGTGCATGAAATTAATCCTGTAAATACTTTAACACCTTTACATTTGTCAACTTTCTTAATAATATACAATGAAATATTGACCCATGGCATTACCATGTGGACAAGTGACATGGAATTTCGATGATATGGCATTGCCAAGTCAGATGCTAACATGTCAATAGGTTGATTGGGTGATGAGGTGGCATGCCACATGACAACATATGATAGGTTAGTGTCCTATGTGGCAAGCTCTATGGCTTACAATGGTTATCAGTTAGATTCACAGCTAAAGAAATTTATTCTGCAAAATGTTGACAAAGTTATTTATTGTGCAAAATGTTGATGATTCAAGTATTTTATGGTAAAAAATTTTTCTTTTGTAATTTATGAATTGTTAGGATCATAGTTTAGTGACTACTTGATATTTGGAGTTTTAACTAATTAAAACTAAAAACTAAAATTAATTAATGCAAATTAGCTATGAACTAAATTTGAACAAAATAAACCTTCACACACAAAAAATGAATAAAATAAACTAATCTATAACAAACAAATAAGACAATTAATTAAGAAAAAAACTTGTTAAAATAATTAAATCCTCATCTAACACCCTTCATGCATTTAAAATTATGAAAATAAAATGATCAAACTAGGTCAACTTATTAAAGGATAGAAATACTTTACTGGCATGTTATTCTAGTGAATACGATCTATATTTAAGGCAAAACCATACAAATTAGAATAATAATAAAAATTAGCATACACACGTTATTGAAACCTAAACTCGAATTCTCAAATAAATCACTCTTCCGATAATTACTTAATCATGAAAAATACCATCTCTTTAAAACATAAAAATAAAGCAACCATATTATTAAATTCCTAATTAACCATTTTGGCAAACAAGTAAGAATAAGAATATATAAATGAATTAAAATCAAGCATCCATAAACATACATACTCATGAAATATTTTAAACTAGTTATTCCAACATTTATCTAATATAAACAAACATATAATCATTCATGAAAAGTTCACAAGAGATAAAAGTCTAAAATCAAATCATATTAGCTCATAATTCAAATACATAGTCATTAGAGATTCAAGAATCACTTGCTCATCTCAATGTAAAATATATATGAGAATGAGAAGAACTTCATTATTAATACTTTATAATTACTACTTTAGAAGAAGAAATCAATTTACTTAAAATTCAACAATAATTATTTATCAAAAATTGAAATTAAAACCTACTTAAAATTGAAAGTAATGCTAACTGATAGCATTTATGCACTGAAAAAACATAAACACAATAAATAAAGATAAACACGTTTATCTTTTGAAGCGCAGATTTCGTTGACACGAGCGGAAGGACAAGATCTTACATTCATGTTACTGGTAAAAGGCCTTTAACCATAAGCATGCACATCGAGAAAAAAATGACTGTTCCACTGTCTAAAAATCCCTTAGAGAAATTTAAAGAAGTCGAATGGAAGAAATAATTTTTATTATGGAGAGTGTAACCTCACTTAGGCTTTCTAAACCCCTATTTATAGTGGTTATAAGAGTTATAAGAGTTAGAACCTTATTCTAACTCTATTTCTCATTTGAATTAGAAATTAATTATCCTAAACTAAATAGGATAAATATTAGTAGAGTCATATATGCATTCAAACTCTATCATCTCCCACTCGCACATGACATAATATTTTCTAGTCAATATCTCTAGTCATACAGGCAGATAGATCGTGTGACCAACATACATCAATAGCACTAGTGCTATACACCTGTTAGGGATATGTAACATCTCAAAAAGTGAAAGCAAGATCTTTCTTTTTCACATATGCTCAATCCCAAATTGCCTTCTTACATTTACTTTTTGAATTCAGTATCTCAAAAAATAATTTTCGTATTCTCTATTATGTCTCTACTCATAGAGACTATAATAGGCATGTCGGTGAACCATGAAACCATTAAATATGATCGGAAGGCTATGTTCCCATCTTACTATACGACATCCACATGATTCAAATTATTTTTCTAGCTAGATCCTCCAGGACAAATTTATCCATAGCCTTTTGGAGACAAACTAAGCTAGCCATATTGAACTATATTTTAAGAATAAGTTAAGGGTTTTAAGGGTCGTTCAATAGAGTCTCACACTAGGGAAAGTTGAGATAATTCACATATAAAATTTCCATCCCTTGGTCACTTGATCACACATGGTATAAAACTTATGTTATGGTATTTTTTTTCCTTCCTTTTAAGGAGTGCATATTTTGTAAAATGTATATTTTAATACCATACAGAAGCATAAGGTTATGATGTACCGAAGCATCCAACTTTAGTCCTCCCACTTTAAGACAACTTTTGGCTTTTAGGATAAAATATAATAGTCACGTTTAACTTATCATGGGATTATACTTAATCCAATTTGAATTTCAATCCAAAGTTTACAACCTCATGTATATTTTTTCTCTTGCACCTTAACATAACAAATCTTGTATTTTCTGTAAAACAATACTTTTTATTTTAAACAGGCTCTCGAGTTTACCATATGTTCAAAAATTACCTTATCTTAGTCTTTATCAACTCATCATCAAAACTGAGGTAAACACCCATGTGAGTAGGCTACTTCTCTATTTGACATGCTCAAGCATATAATAAATAATAGTAAATGTTCACATGTAAACATTCATACTCATGTATTGTTAAATAATGAACTTTATTATTATTCATAAATAATAATATTAAGGGATTATATAAGAAAATAGTGATGGAATATCACATGGCAATACACGAAGATCATGCAGCGGAAAAATAAAAAATATAGATCATTCATGCCACGCAATATACGACATAGAATTGAAACATGCAATTTTAGGGTTTTAAAAACTTACAAGCTTGGATGCTCTTCAAAACTTGATTTTTGTAATTGTAAATATATAAGATGAACTTATATATTTCAGATCTGGAACACCAATGCCAAGGAGCTGCCTTTACGCCACTCCTCTCTATTCTCACACACACACTTGCAAAGATGACTTAAAACCGAGAGTGCTAGCTCTATGTTTGAATATTTGGCAATGGGAATGGATTGAAGCCACAAGATCTGATCTTGTTCTTCTTTTAGGTTGCTTTTGCTGCCCAAGAACACAAGAGAACAAGAAAGAATTCTTTCTCCTTGTGTATTTCGGCCAAGAGAGAGAGAGTAGAAAATGGCTAGGTCTTTTTCTTCCTTTTAATTCATTAATATATATCACTTAGTTAGGTCAAGCGTGAATGCCGAAATTTACTATCTTTAGGTAGTAAATTCAGCCTCCATCACTTCCTAATTAAGTGACATATATTAATTCAAATTCCTTTAAATTTTAAATTCAAATTAATTTAAAATAAACATAAGACATTTAATAAAAACAAATCACTTATTTAGGATATACATGTGCCGAAATTCACTATGATTTTATCTTTGAATTTCGGCCACTCTCTCTCATATTTAAGTGTTTTATTTTGATTCAAATGTTATTAGGATTTAATACTCAATTAACTTAATTAATTCAAGATAATTAATTAATTGAAATTAAATCTACATAGGCCGAAAATTCCCTCTGTCATGGACCAAGGTCCATTTAGCAATTTTAATACCCATTACATACATTAATTTGACTTTAAATACAAGTCCAAGTTAATGCCCAATATTCTATTTAAATATTTTAAGCTCCATGCTTTGTGTGCGATCCTATAGGTCCATTTAATATTGGCAATGAATTAATGAATTAATTCAAAGGCTATATATATTCTCTAGCAAGATATTATAACATTCCAAATTAAATGAAAATACAAATGGCATTTAGTGACCTAATGCAATTTTGCATAGTCCCTTACCCTTAAATATTAGAATTAATATAAGGCATGAAACTAGTAATCCTTATATATACTAATTCCTTTCTTGATATTCCAGTGACACTGAACTCTCAGATAAATAATGATTACTCATTATTTCATCTCGGTATGGCCATACACTTCTCAGTTTACTAATCAAGTGGCCAATGATATTTTCTCTCATATTGAGAGGGGTAATCCCTTTACTTCTCTCATGCTCTCTAACATGAATTAGTGCATACCCATATTTGTCATCCTGTTACGAGTACGTTAGGTGTATGTCAAAGTACATAGTAATTCATAAAGAGTTTCATAGAGATTTTAGGTCTAAGAATTCCGATGCAAAACTTGCACATAAGAAACACTTATGACTAGTACCATACAATGTTCTCATGAACGAATCGAATTCAGATACCATGTTCTAAACATGTATCTATGATATCTGATTGATACTCTTGTCCTTATGATCCGTAAGACAGAACTCATCTTTTCAGAGAGAGCATACTAATCTTAATTCATTTGTTATTCTCATAACAATGACTGACTAGGGATATTTAGAATGAAGTCTCTATTGTTTCAAGGTCTTACAACCATGTACCTCACAAATGATAACTTAAACTGAAATAACATTCTTGGATAGTTCTATCAATTGATATGCACAGGAATACAATAGATAAAACAAATGTCTCATTTATTAATTTAAGTATTTTATAACAATAAATTGGGGTTAGGGCTTACACTAACAATCTCCCACTAGCACTAGTCCCAATTAGGCATAGTCCTCAAACCGAACGCTCTCAAATGAGCTTTATGCAGATTTGGACGCAACTATTTCATCAATGGATCTGCTATAATGTTTTCACTTGCTAATTTTGACGTCCCCACGATCAATGATATCTCTAATTAGGTGATACCTTCTGAGTATGTATTTGGATTTCTGGTGTGATCGGGGCTCTTTTGCCTGTGCGATGGCCCCGTTATTGTCACATAAAATTTCTAATAGATCTAGGATGTTTTGGACCACTCCTAATCCAGAAATAAAATTTCTAATCCAAACAGCCTCTTTTGCAGGCTCACTTGCTGCAATATACTCAGATTATGTAGTTGAGTTGGCAACGGTCTCTTGCTTTGAGGCTTTCCAGCTGACAGGACCACCGTTCAAAATAAAAAGAAATCTAAATTGTGATCTTGAGTCCTGAGTACTGGTTTGAAAAGCAGCATCGGCATAACCTTGTATAACGAGCTCTTTTTGACCACCATACACCAAGAAGTGATCTTTAGTCCTTCGCAGGTACTTTAGAATTCCCTTTATAGCAGATTAGTGCTTTTCACCAAAGTCTTGCTGAAACCTACTGGTTATACTCAGTGCATGAGCAACATCTAACCTAGTACATAATATAGCGTACATGATAGATCCAATAGCAGATGTATATGGGATTCTACTTATGTTGTCCCTCTCCTCTTTATTTTTAGGACATTGTTCTTCAGTCAAAGGAACTCCCAAAGCCAAAGGTATGTACCCTTTCTTTGAGTCTCCTATACTAAAATACTTTAGTACTTTATCTATGTACTTTTTTTGACTTAGTCCCAAAATTCAGTTTGATCTATCTCTATAGATCAGAATACCAAGTATTGTCTCGGCTTCACCTAAATCTTTCATTGAGAAACACTTCCCCAACCATTGCTTAACCTTTTGTAATGTTGGAATGTTATTCCCAATGAGAAGGATGTCATCCACATATAGGACCAGAAATACTATTATGCTCCCACTAACCTTCTTATACACACAAAGCTCATCTTCGTTCTTGACAAAATCAAAATTCTTGATCGCTTCATCAAAATGAAGATTCCAACTTCGGAATGCTTGCTTTAATCCATAAATGGATTTTTGAAGCTTGCAAACCTTCTTAGGATGCTTGGGATTGACAAAACCCTCAGGCTGTGTCATATACACATCATCAAGTAAATTTCAGTTGAGGAAAGCAGTTTTGACATCCATTTGCCATATCTCATAATCATGATATGCAGCTATGGCAAGCAAGATCCTAATGGACTTGAGCATGACTACAGGCGAAAAGGTCTCATCATAGTCTACACCATGAGTTTGTCGAAAACCTTTTGCTACTAGTCTACCTTTATAGGTCTTGTTAGCTTTGAGTTTAAATAGCCACTTGCATTCAATTACCTTAGCACCTTTCTGGTGGATCAACCAAGGTCCAAACTTGGTTATCGTACATTGATTGCATCTCGAATTTTATTGCTTTAAGCCAATTTTTCGAGTTAAGGCTCTCAATAGCTTCTCGGTAGGTAGTTGGATCCTCATGATCCACTAACTCAATAGTATCACTGTCGGTGATTAGAAATCCATATCTCTCAATCTCTCGACGTACCCTATCGGACCTTCTAGGTTCTTGTGCAATAGGTTCTTGTTTCATAACTGGTTGTAAACTTGATCCCATTTCCAACTCATCCTCTGCAGGAGTTTGTGGCACTTGAATTTCTCCAAGTTCTACTTTACTCCCACTATCTTTTTTGAGAAGGAAATCCTTTTCCAAGAAAATAGCCTTACAAGCAACAAATACTTTGTTCTCGACTTATGAGTAAAAGTCGTATCCCTTTGTTTCTTTGGGATAATCCACAAATAAGCAGACAGTGGATTTGAATTTCTTAACATGTGCTTCACAGCCCCAAATCTTGAGAAATGACATATTAGGTTCTTTCCTAGTCCATACCTCGTATGGTATCTTTTCAACTGCTTTAGTTGGAGTACGGTTCAGTAGAAACGTAGTAGTTTCTAATGCATAACCCCAAAAGGAGACAGGAAGATTAAATTGGCTCATCATCGATCGAACCATGTCCAACAGAGTTCGATTTCTCCTTTCAGACACACCATTCCATTGTGGTGTTCCAGGAGGAGTGAGTTGTGAAATAATTCCACACTCCTTCAGATGACTGTCAAACTCTTGGCTTAAGTATTCGCCACCTCGATCTGATCGAATGGCTTTTATACTTTTGCCAAGTTGGTTTTTTACTTCGTTCTTAAACTTTTTGAATTTCTTAAAAGTTTCAGATTTGTGCTTCATTAGATAGACGTAGCCATATCTACTAAAGTCATCTGTGAACGTCACGAAGTAGCTAAAACCACCTCTAGCTTATGTACTTAATGGTCCATATACATCGATATGTATTAGTTCCAATAAGTCACTAGTCCTCTCACCTTTCTTGTTAAAAGGACTCTTTGTCATCTTTTCACGCAAATATGGCTCACATGTGTCATAAGATTCTAAGTCGAATGATCCAAGCACTCTAGATTTATGGAGTCTTGAAATGTATTTTTCGTTTGCATGCCCTAAATAACAATGCCAGAAGTAAGTAGGGTTCAATTCGTTTGATTTAACCCTCTTTGTATTAATGTTGTATATGTACTCTTTGTTTTGTAGATCAAGGATATAAAGGCCATTTTGTAACATGGCATTGCCATATGAAATGCCTTCGCGACGAATATGAATATTGCCATTATCAATAATAAAATCAAATCCATCCATATCCAAACAAGAAATTGAAATAATGTTTCTACTCATAACAGGCACATAATAACAATTTTTCAAAACTAAACAAAGTCTGAAAGGTAAAGTGAGTTGATAGTTGCCTATCTCCATAGCAACAACTCGTGCTCCATTTCCCATACGGAGGTCCACTTCATTCTTTCTAAGTAACCGCCTATTTCTTAACCTCTGCACATTTTAACAAATGTGAGAACCACAACCGGTATCCAATACCTAAGTGGTAGAAATAAAAAGGTTAATTTCAACAACAAAAATATCAGAATTGGATGCCTTGGCTCCATTCTTCTTTTGTTCTTCCTTGAAGAGAGCGTAATTCTTCCTTCAATGCCCTAACTTCTTGCAATGGAAGCATGTGCTCTCGCTCTCCTTGAGCTTTTGTGCCTTGGTCTTGGGTTGGGCCTGAGGTGCACTCCCATTTGACTTTAGCTGAGCTAGGTCATACTTGGGTTTTGCCTTTCCCTTTCCCTTTCCCTTAGCGGGTCCCTTCTTAATGCCCTTTTGAACCATAAGTACGGGATTGGTCTTTCGAATGTTCTTTTCAGTATTCTTAAGCATCCCATAAAGCTCGGTGACTGTCTTGTTCATTGCATGCATGTTATAATTCATATCAAATGGATCATAATCATCAGTAAATAAACCTAAGATCAAGTTAGTGACTAACTCCTTCGGGACTTGTACCTCAAGCTTCTCAAGAGTATCAAGATACCCTTTCATCTTGAGTACATGGGTACTAACAGGAGTACCTGCAGTCATCTTACAAGAAATTAAGGCCTTTGTTGTCACAAATCTCTCGTGGCGAGCTTGCTCTTGGAACATCTCCTTGAGGTGCACCATGATCACATAAGTCTTTTGGTCCATGAATTGCTTTTGCAAGTCAGGCACCATAGTGGCCAGCATCATATAGGTCACATCATTGGAGTCACTCTTCTTGGTCTCAAAAGTTTCCTTTTGAACCGCAGAGGCGTTCCTAGCAAGTTCTTCGGGCAAAGGTACATCCAAAACATATGACTTCTTCTCTTGCTTAAGAATAATTCTCAAGTTTCGAGACTAGTCTATGAAATTGATGCCATTCATTTTGTCCTTTTTCAGGACCGATCGTAATGAAAAGTTATTGTTTGAAGAAGCCATTTTCAATCTACAATAAAAACTTAGAAAGATTAAATGAGGTTTTATTTATAATCCCACAAACTAAATTAATATCCCTTTAAATAATTCACGTTAGTGATTTAATGTGGGTCAAGATCCACTTTTCAAAATAACTTATTAGTCAAGCTGAGCTTGTACACCTAATAAGTTAAGTTACTTAGGTAGGAAAACTCCAATCATGTCTCGAACATGACTCTTGGATCAAATGGGCTAACATCTTAAGATGTTATAGCACAAATCCATTTATTAGTTGTCTAGGTCCAGGCATCCCTTTCCATGTTAAGTCCAACCTACATTCACAACCCATGCCTCACAAAGATAATCGGGCGCATCTAGGACTCCTAGTCTATGTGACTGATGATCGATGCCTTGACATGTTTCGAATTAGGAAGGCAACTTTGTGACTTACTATTTTAGGGATTCATTTTATTACAGCTTACATGGCATATGCTTTGTCATCCATTCATAGCATGCATATATATATAATTGTATAACGTAAAGCGTGACAAACATGGGCCCAAAAACCTACAACTAAGATTCTATACTATTACATAAGAATCTTCGAGTTGGGCTTCTCCACTCCTGTGAGCTTCGTCTTGATTTACAAAGTCTTCAAATAAATTCTACACTAAGAAATAAATGAAAATTTTACAATAAAATATAATGGCATGTAGGCCATATTTAATTACAAAAACCTAGGGCCCATGAATACACCATGTATATCCATTCATCACACAAAACAAGTAAATAAATATACATAACATTCATGGATAAAATAAAGTCCAATTTTAATTAATTTAGCCAAGCCCATTAATGAAAATTGTGTACTTGAATTTTTAAGAGAAGGCCCTGTGATGGGCCTGGGCCAAAGCCCAATGGACTAAATCCACTTATTGAATAAGCTCTCTTAAAACCCAAAATGCAAACTAGTTAGATTTGTGCTATAAATCAACTCTAGTATAATTTCCAATTTTGCCATTTTTAATATTATGTCATACAGCCCATAAATATTAAAAATGTATATAATATGTACCAACATGAATTAAAACATAAAAATCATGAATAACATATATCATACACGGCATATATACTAAAACATACAAACAACAATGAAACTAGTTGTTTAATGCTCATATAATGCTACAAATAATGCACAAACACTTAAAACGATTTTATGAGCCTTTTAATAATTTAAATAAGGTCATAAACATTGAGTTAAGGTTATGTTCATATCTAATCTAAATGTGTTTTCTTCCATTTTAATCAAAATAAAACAAACAATGTTGATTAAACATGCAACAAACACAAACTAGTCATAGTTTTAAGTGATTTTAAAATTAATCAATTAAATTGTCATGGACCAGAATTAAAACCAATTTTAAAATATGTCCAAACCTGTTATTAATCTTTAAAAATCACTTACAAACATTCGAAACACGTTTATACATTTAATTTTGAAAACTAGTTGTTAAACAAACACATATCATGCAAACTAGCACCTAGTTTCAAGATTAACATGTACCATCAGGTATTTATAACTAAATCCGACCATGAACAGCTCTAAGAACATCTTAGGAGAGTATATAAATATGTCATAATAATTATAATACCTAACTAATCATTTAAAATCGTTTTTACACTAAAATAATGAAAAAAACTCAAAACAGAAAATTTCAACATTGCATATTTTTAAACGAACAATTTTTAATCAAGATATCATGCATCCAAAGCACTAAAATAAGCATGTTTAGGCTCTGATACTACTGATGGGATATCACATGGCAAATACACGAAGATCATGCAGCGAAAAAATAAAAAATATAGATCATTCGTGCCATGCAATATATGACATAGAATCGAAACATGCAATTTTAGGGTTTTAAAAACTTACAAGCTTGGATGCTCTTCAAAACTTGATTTTTGCAATTTTAAATATATAAGATGAATTTATATACTTCAGATCTAGAACACCAATGTCAAAGAGCTGCCTTTACGTCACTCCTCTCTATTCTCATGCACACACTTGCAAAGATGGCTTAAAACCGAGAGTGCTAGCTCTATGTTTGAATATTTGGCAATGGAAATGGATTGAAGCCACAAGATCTTATCTTGTTCTTCTTTTAGGTTGCTTTTGCTGTCCAAGAATACAAGAGAACAAGAAAAAATTCTTTCCCCTTATGTATTTCGGCCAAGAGAGAGAGAGCAAAAAACTGCTAGGTCATTTTCTTCCCTTTAATTCATTAATATTTATCACTTATTTAGGTCAAGTGTGAATGCTGAAATTTACTATCTTTAGGTAGTAAATTCAGCCTCCATCACTTCCTAATTAAGTGACATATATTAATTCAAATTTCTTTAAATTTTAAATTCAAATTAATTTAAAATAAACATAAGACATTTAATCAAAATAAATCCCTTATTTAGGATATACATGTGCCAAAATTCACTATGATTTTATCTTTGAATTTCTGTCACTCTCTCTCTTATTTAAGTGTTTTATTTTGATTCAAATGTTATTAGGATTTAATACTCAATTAACTTAATACATTGTCATAAAGCATTTAATTTAATAAATGAGGCATTTATTTTATCTATTATATTTCTATACATGTCAATTGATAAAACTATCCAGGAATGTTGTTTCAGTTTAAGTTATCATGTGTGAGGCACATGGTTGTAAGACCTTGAAATAATAGAGACTTCATTCTAAATATCTCTAGTCAGTTATTGTTATGGGAATAACAAATGAATTAAGGCTAGTATGCTCTCTCTGATAATTTGAGTTATGTCTTACGGATCATAAGGACTAGAGTGTCAATCAGAGATCATAGATACATGTTTAGAACATGGTATTTGGATTCGATCCATTTATAAGAACACTACATGGTACAAGTCATAAGTGTTTCTTATATGCAAGTTTTGCATCGAAGTTCTTAGACCTAAAATCTCTATGAAACTTTTTATGAATTACTGTGTACTTTGACATACACCTAACATGCTCGTAACAGAGTAACAAGTATGGGTATGCTTGGGTATGCATCGATTCATGTTAGAGAGCATGAGAGAAGTAAAGGGATTACCCCTCTCAATAAGAGAGAAAATATCATCGGCCACTTGATCAGTGAACTGAGAAGTGTATAATTTGGGCTTTTATTAAAGTCAAATTAATGTGGATAATGGGTATTAAATTGCTAAGTGGACTTCGGTCCATGGAGATTGAAAAACATGGCAAAAGGAATGAATAAATTAATTATTTATTTATCTTTAGATAATTGGTTATTTATCTTTAGATAATTAAGTTAATTAAATTTGAATTCCTATATGTCTTTGAATCAATATATACCACTTAATTAGGAAGTGATGGAGGCTGATTTTACTACCTAAATAATAGTAAATTTCGGCACTCATAAAACCCTAAGCTAAGTGATATATATAGATAATAAGTAACTTTGCCATTTAGTTTTTTTTCTCTCTCTAAGCCGCCACTCTCAAAGGAAAAGGATTCTTCCTTCTTCTCTTGGATTTTTGGTAGCCATTGGTGAACCTTAGAAAGAACAAGATCAGGTCTTGTGTTTTTAGTTTAACACCCATTGCCAAATACTCAAAGATTAGAGCTAGCACTCTAGTTTTAAGCCTTCCTTGCGAGTGTGTGTGTGAGTATAGAGAGGAGTAGCGTAAAGGCAGCTCCTTGGCATTGGTGTTACAGATTTGAAGTATATAAGTTCATCTTATATATTTGTCATCATCAAAATCAAGTTTTGAAGAGCATCCAAGCTTGTAAGTATAAAAACCCTAAAATTACATGTTTTCGATTATTGTTTATGGATTGCATGGTATGTATGATCGATTTTATTAATTTTCCACTGCATGATCATCATATATATGCTATGTCATATTCCATCATGTTTCTCATGGGTTCCATTTCTTCTGAAGCCTTAGGGCACATACTCTTGCTAAGAAACTAACTCTTGATAATGGGATTATCAATAGATTTGCAACTTTTTATATTAAATTGTTCAAGATCTTTGTTCATATATGTTTCTTGTGAAAAAGATAGTAACTTTTTTAAGCGATCTCTTGAAATTTTGATTCCAAGAATGTAGTCTTCTTGATCCATATCTTTCATTTCAAAGTTGGAGGATAACCAACCTTTGATTTCATTTATGTACTCTTTGTCATTTTCTGCTATCTATATGTCATCTACATATAAAGTCAAAATGAAAAATTTATCTTTTGAGCTTTTGCAATAACTATAATGGTCTTTATCAATCATGTTGAACCCATTCAATATGGTTGTTTCATGAAATCTTAAATACCATTGTCTTGAAGACTGTTTAAGGCCGTAGATTGATCTTTTCAATCGGTAAACTTTATGTTTGCTACCTTTTTTAATGAAACCTATAGGTTATTCCATATAAATTTCTTCATACAATCCTCCATTGAGGAAAGCAATCTTCACATCCATTTGATGTAGCTCTAGATCTAAACGAGCCACTATGGCCATAATTAACCTTATAGATGTAAATCTTATAACAGATGAGAAAGTTTCCTTATAGTCAATCCCTTTTCGTTGCATAAATCCCTTAGTGACTAGCCGAGCTCTATATCTTTCGATACTTCTATTAGCTTTTCACTTTACTTTGAGAATCCATTTATTTTCAATTGGTTTGTATCATTTAGGTAGAGAACCAATTTCTAAACATGGTTCAATCTCATAGGTGCTATTTCTTCTTCCATTGCCTTAATCTATTTTTGTTTAGTTGGGTATGAAAGATCTTTTTATATATTTTTTAGGCTCTTTCTCATCTTATGGCCTAACTAAAAAGGCTTCGTTTGAGCCTTCAATCTCAAATCGTTAGCATAGAACACTTTTCCTTTTAGATTTTCGTAGTTTTAATTCTTAATAAACATATCTTATATATTTATCATAAATTGGAATTCTCCCATTGGAGCCAGGAATACTCCCACTCAAGTAAGGGTCCTAAATTTGCATTATTCCACTGAAGTCAGGAATACTCCTACTGGAATAAGGATCTTGAACATCCAGATCATTAAAAAGAGGGTCTTGACCTTCTTCTTCAAATTCCATCCCACTCGGATGGAGTGATCCTGATGGTTTATTTTCTTGAGTTTCATAGAAAGTGAAGTTTTAACTCACATTGTCCAACTTTGAAAATTTATTTTCTAAAAAAATAATATCTCGTAATTCAAATTATATCACCGTGCCATTTTCTTGCTCACCTATGAATACTTATCCTTTTGATACTTCAAAATATCTCACAAAGATACTCGTTTTACCTCTTAGTCCTAAAATTTGCTTGAGGTATCATGGATATAAGTAGCACAATTCTAAGATTGTAAATAGCTTAGGTCAAGTTGTTGACCAGTTCACAGCTCAAAAGGAGTGGATGTTACAGACTTAGATGGCATACGATTTAAAACGTATATGGTAGTTAATAGTGCATCCCTCTGATAGGAGATTGGTAAATTTTTCTCAGCCATCATAGATCTTACAATGTCTAAGAGAGTCATATTTCTCTTTTTCATAACACTATTTTGTTATGTAGTTCTAGAAATGGACAACTAATGCTCAAACCATTTTTTATCTTATAAAGCTTTAAATTCATCAGAAAGATATTTTCGATATCTATCAGTTCTTAAAGCTTTAATCTTTCTGTCTAATTGATTTTCAACTAAGTTTATACAACTTTTGAAGCAACTCAATGCTTATGATTTGTAAGAAATCAAGTAGACATGATCATATCTTGTATATTGATCCTAAATGTGATGAAATAGTAGGCTTCATGCCTTGCCCTCATATTCATTGGACCACAAACGTTAGAAATAATTAATTGCAATGGAGATATAACTCTAGTTCCTCTTTCGAACGGTTTTCTAACTAGTTTTCCTTTTAGGCAATTTTTGTAAATAAGTAAATCAATTTTATTAAGGTTACCTAATAAACCTATTTTGGATGACTGACTCATTCAGTCTTGACTAATGTTATTTAACCTAGCATGCCACAATTTCACATTATTCTTATAACTATGTGAAATAGAAAAAGAAATTAAGGAAAAACTAATATTATTCAAGTAATTAGGATCAATATCCATAATAACAAAACTGTTTAAAGCAAAACCAAAATCATATCAAGTATCATCTAAATATAAATGTATGTTGTTATCCTTGAAATTTAAATAAAATCAAGTTTCATCAAAGGAAGAACATAAAGTAACTAGACAAAAGCATCTCGATCCTTTGTCACGTTGTCCATTACTCCTGAATCTATCACCCATAAAGGATGAAACTCAGTAACAAACATAGAATTAGATAACAAATTTCACTCAATCTTGAGTCAGAATAGTGTACTTGCCTGGGCATAGTGCAATCTTTTGCATAGTGTCTTTTTTGTTGGCAGCTAAAGAAACATTTTACTTTTGAAATGTTTATCCTTTTCTTTCCTTTGTACCTTTTATAATTCTATTTTATCTTTTACCTTTTAAATCTCGAGCCTTTTCTTTACCCTTCCTATTGAAACTTCTTTTATTGTTCTAGTTAAAACTCATTCTATCATAAAGCAATTATACCATATGCACTGCAGCAATGACGTTAATCAATGCCAGATAATCCTCTTTAAGCTCCAAATGTCAAGCAACATCCTTAAATATCTTTATATAGTCCTCACTAATTGGTTGCATGTTCATATGCTCCCAATTCCTAGGTAAGAAACGAATAAAAACTTGGACCTGCTGCTTATTATTCAAATTATGACTAGCTTCACTAACCTCACATATCATATTTTCTATCTTTTGCAGATATTTTTGCATTGTATGATCAGGCTTTTCTTACAAGTATCAAACTTGATCACTAATGATCAAAACTTAGTAGAGATATATCTTTGAATTTTTCCCTCCAAACGATCCATAGATCTATTGCATTTTGATTCTTGCAAAATTATTTAGTGATATCATCATCCATTTACACTTAGCAATATGATGCGAGTAGTGGAATATCTCTTTTTTCATGCCACATAGACATCTCGGTCCCACCTATGCTAGGTTGTGGTGCTATTCCCAGGTTCAATCATTATCAAAATTAAAGTTTCTAGAGGCTCTTGCTGTTCAAACACATACTGGATTTTCATACTTCAGATTTGGAAGTGATATCCATTTGGATCCTCTAATAACTAATGAAATAATTGTTGCACAATATTAAAGGAGATCAGGCAATACATGCTATTTACTATGCATCTAAAAAATAACCGAATAAAGCTATTTATTAGGCTTAAATTTGAAAAGGTTACTAATAGTATCCAATTACCCTCTAAGTCCTAATATCTAACCTTACAGGTTAAAATTTCATGCATAGTAAATCTTAATTGTTGGATATTAAATTCTTAAACTTAATAAGGATATTATATATTAGATAATGTAAGTTTTAACTTAATTATCATTCAATCATTTTACTTGCAAAATATTGCAAAGCAATTTATAATAAAACAAATACATTCATAATAAATATTAAATTCCAATATAATGTCCAAAAAAATAAATGCATTTATTTAATCAATAATAATCATTCAACAATTTCAAAAGAAAATAAAATAAGATAAGACACATTTGTATTAAAAAATAATAATAGAAAACATAAATCATATCTAAAAAATTCATTAATCAATAATAAATATGACACTTATGCCAACTATTTAGGGAGACTAGTGCATCTCAGAACTAGCCTCGACACCGAAAATGAATCTTTGATCATCCTATATAACTCATAATGAATCCCATGAACTCAATCATATAGCCATGGATGGTACACAATATAGCCACTCCTAAGCACCATCTCAGATTTATTGTTGTTTCTCAACACTCTTTTTTTGGTTACCTTGACCAAAAAATGGATAATAGACTTTCTATAATTTCTATTTTCTGCAATCCAAAATTCAACCATCAAGTTCTTTAGATTTGGATGGTGATCAAAAGACTTTTTCATCACCTTAAACAATGTCTTGCTATTACATCGTCTATCTAGACCATCAGCCCAAATACACTTTTACATTTGTTCATGCATAAACACTATATTATGCACTATTGCATCAATATCATCAACTCGAGTCTTCCTATTCATCCTCATTTTGCAGACTTTTGCACTTTTGCATTAGTTTTTGCAATGCCTTGAGGAGTTTGTAGATATCTAGGAGTTGTTATCATCACTATTTCTGTTACGCATAATAGAAAATAAATAGTTAGTACACTCATGTATAAATATATATAATTGGAACTCATTTTATAAAAAATAAGGACATATCCACAAAATATAATTTTCAAATAAATTTAAAAATTCAAGAAGGCAGAATAAAAAATAAATTTCATCAATTTGTAAAATAGTTTTATTTGAAAAAAATTTAAAAATATTATTTTGATCATAAAAAATTTGAAAAAATGACTAAAAAATCAAAAAAATTGAAAAAATTAATAAAAAAAATTGAGTTGATTTGGTGGCTGGAGGAGAGCTCACATGTCGATAAGGGTGGGCCTTACGCGATCCATACGCGACAGGCACACCACACGCCAATTGAGGCATAGTGCCACTTGGCATGACCCCAATGGGCCATGTGTCATCATGTCAGACCCTTGTTTGACATGTGACGACCATTTATGGCAAGTGCCACGTGGCATGACCACAATTTATCATGTGGTAGTCAACCATTGGTCTATGTGGCAACTGGGTAAATCCACATATGTCACGTGGCATGGCCATAATTAGCCACATGGCACCCCGTGTCAACTATAACACACAAGCATAACACGTGATAACACCATAATGTGCCATTTGTCGACCCCCCTAATGGTCCATATGTCATATCCCTCTGATATGTGGTGACACATGGTACCACCACAGTGGTTCAGTGTCATCATCTTATTGGGTTACGTGTCAGAGTGATAAGTGCCACTATAGTGGTCCACGTGTCGTGCCTCTATTGGGTCATGTGTCGAGTGACTTATCACTCCGACAGTTGTCCTGAGCATGTGGGATGTGTGCCTTCTGGCGTGTGCCCTATGTAGTCCATGCATAGCCTTAGATAAAAAAAAACCTCATATGAGAAAATAGATAATATTTGTAATTCAAATTAATTAAATATTTAAAGATAATTATTAAGTAAATGAATAAGAGTAGAGTATCAAACTATCTATGGTATCGATTTTTAAAGGTTTTTCTAATTACTTAGAATTTCTACCTTACAAATAAAAAAATCACCTCCATCTAACTTATTTAGGAATAAGATAACATTTTCTAATATAATTGTTACAAAGTAATATAAAATATGTGGCACAAAAACACTAATGCTTTGTTTGTTTTTCGGTAGAAATGGATGAAAGAGAAGAGTTGTTGGGACAGAATTTTTAAACATGAGAATTGAAGGGAGCTGAAAGGAAAATCTTTAAAGCATTTTCTTAATAAAATTGGGAAGTCACGCTGGAAAGGCGGAGTATTATTAAGTTGTAGGACACGGTACTTATATATGTAGCGAATCAATTTCCCAAGCCCGAATAGCCCTGTCAGCCAAACTGCTAGCAATCCCATTTCATTTCCTGCGTTTCTTTTCTCAATCAGCCAAACTCATCATGGCAACAACCACCTCGGTTTCTCAGCTTTCTTGCTTCTTAGCAATCAATCGCAAAGTAAACTTGCATCGCCGATTCATTTTATGCCCATTTCCATCTGCTTCTGCTCGCTCCAAGGTCGGTCAAATCGCACCCTCCCTATTACTCTCATAATCTGTGATTTGCTTTCCCAATTCGCCTTTCTCTGAAGCTTATCCCTTCTTCCTCTTCTTCTTCTTCTGTAAGAATTTGGATTTGATACTGATTACTGCGTTGAATAATCTAGTTATCGGTTGTCATGAGTCTTGATGGAGGAGGCGTTGTGGATGCTTCTGGTTCGGAGATCAATCCTACGCTTAGTTATACTTCTGATGACTTCAAACAATACATGGAAGAAAAGGAAAGTCCTGATCCAGGAAAGGCATACGGCTCCGCGAAAATCCATGACTTCTGTTTTGGGATTCCTTATGGTGAGTAAATATAACTCCATATCGAATAATATTTTTCTGGTATGAAATAACTTTTGTCCACAATATTGCACTCAGTTATTGCAACTATCTATTTGATGTCTGATCAATTTTTTGATTGGTATTTTTGTGCCGCTTATCAAATTTATTGCATGCACGGTTTGCTTTTAGCCGCTTTTGGTACTGTTAGCTAGGAATGATTTGACTGAAGAATCTTATGGAAGGTGGATAGTACCAAAATTCTTTAGCCTAGTGGATTGTCATTGCCACCTGGGACATTGCCTTGTAACATTGTTAACGTGTTGAAGATATTGGTTTCAGTGAGACATGAGTGATTTGAACTATATTTCTGTCACCGCTGTCTTTTTATTTTTAACAGAGTTCTGGGCCTTCATAAGAGGCAAAAGTAAGATTGATTTCACATTTTACAGCTTTCGAAGCATCTTTTTACTGTATTTCTTTCTTACCTGATAATTTGTAGAATATATTTATTTATTTATTTTATAGAATTCAGCGGATGAGAACATTTTGAGAATTATACGCCTTGCCCCAAGCCTCACTTTCTTACCCTGTATATGTCTAGACTTATTTGCTTTGACTTTTACTGCATGGTTGTGAATTGTTGGTTTTTCCACTAATCTTTTGACATAAACGGCATTTCAACTCCTTTTCCTTTTGGTGCTTCTGTTATTTTGAGTGGTCTGGGTGGAGAGCGATGAGTGTAAAATTAAATAAGGGAAACAATATAAGCCTATTGGTGAATGAAAAAATGTAACTGCTTCAAGTATCATCGATTACCAGTATATAGACTTTAGTTGTCAGGTTGAGATCTATTTTTAGATGTGATTAGGGCCAGATTTAAAGTATGCATAATGGTCTAAAGGGTTTTAGAGTTTATTGACATGCCAACTCGGGCTAGTCAATAGATGTAGCCCCACAAACCATCAAATGAATTCATTTCACTGGTGCTCAAATGCCTAAAGTTTGTTACTTATGAATCAGCCTGTGAAGCATAAGCGAATCATGGGGCACTGAGCATTTTCATTTACTCTTTTCTCTTATGGGGTATCATGTGATTTGACCTACCAACTGTTTTCAAGGCCATGTTTGCTAATATTAGTTGATAAAGGTCGGGGAACTTGCCAATATCAGCAGAAAATAATTTTATATATGAGGTTAACACAACTCTCGACTTCAAGGTGCGTGCTCTTTTAGTCAACTATCGAAGGTCTACATTTCTTGGTGAATGGCCTCTACCTCATTAATTCAATCCATCACATCAAATATTTAAAATAACAACTTCACAAGTGAAGCCCAGGAAAGCCTGTGGGAAATATCCAAAATATGTCACACTATTTTTTTTTCCTCTGTTTTGGAAGTAATGGAAATATTTCAACATCTAATGGAAATCAAACTGATTAAAAGTTAAACAATGTGCAGTTTGTTGTTGATTCTCTTAAATCATTGAAAAATAATGCCATCATTGATTATTGGTGTAGTCACTTTTTTTTTTATTTTTATTTTTTGGAGATGATAAAAAACGAAAACAAACCTTGATTCACTTGACCTGAACCCATCAGATGAATTTTCTACATGTAATTGGCTCAACAGTAAATACATATTCTACTTTTAATATAATCCTGGAAATGTAATTAATGGTTGTATGATACATATATAACATTCATTGGTGCCCTTCATTTGATTGATTGCCTTGTTCTTATAAATAACACATAGGAAATTACTGATGCAAAGTTACAAAATGCCCTTTGAAACAGGTGGTCTTGTTATAAGTGGGGGTGTTCTTGGTTTTCTATTTTCAAGAAATCCTACAACTTTAAGTACAGGTGTTCTATTTGGAGGTGCTTTACTATCCCTGAGCTTCTTTAGCCTAAAGATCTGGAGGCAAGGAAAATCCAGCATACCATTTGTACTAGGACAAGCCGGTAATTGAAGTTTCTTGGATTCTTTTTTGACAATTTAGATTTATGCCTTGTGCCCTTGGACTATTGATGGATAAAATCATATATAGCAAGATTCTTATGTTTTATGATTTCCTTGGGCCTCCTCAATTTCTGCACGGAGTTGCAGTTTCCACTTCCACCTTGAAGCTACCATGTGGAAAGCTGCAAGGTGGGCTGACAATGATTTGGCATAGCAGTTTAGATTTTGCTAGCAATTTGGATAAGTGAACAAGTGAATGCGTCAACATGCTGAATTGAATAGGAAATCAACTTTGAATTAAAGGATTATCAGTAATATGCATCACTATTCAGAATATGCAAATTAAAACAATGTGACCGGTTAAAACACTGCATGCTCTGAGACTTTCAAACGGTTATACACTACCATGTGGTGCAACATCTTGCTTTTTTATTTCTTTTGCATGGAATGCAATAATTTCTTTCTTTTTGAGGTATCCTTATCGTGTCTTTTTCTGATCTCAGTACTCTCAGCGACATTTTTGTGGAAGAACTTGCAGGCATACTCATTGGTTAGTATCTATAGATTCATCATGAAAATACTTTCTCTTGTTGACTTTTCTCCAAAGTAAAATCTAACTTTAAAATGCTGTGTGGCCACAGACAAAGAAACTAATTCCAACAGGATTCTATGCTGCGATCAGGTACTAAAGTCTGGTTGCTAATACTTCCCATAATAGAAAATTGTTGTCTTTGCTAAGACTCATGTAAGCTTTTTGTTTTGTTTAATGTAGTGCTGGGATGCTGTGCTTCTATGTATATGTGATGATATCCGGAGGAAATCCACCTCCAAAAAAATTGCAGTCCTCAGCTGTTAAATCATGATGGGAAATGAAAAAGGTCAGATTATGAATTCAATGGCCATTTTTTTCTTTCCTGTGGATTTTGGGAGAGCAAGTGCACTATATTCTAATCTAAAGCAATATGAGTTAGCGACAAATTTGCTTCTTTATGTATTTTTTTTCTTTACTTGTGTGTGACAATGTAGTGGTAATAGTTTTAGAATTAGCAACTACATGGTCTAGATAGTCAATTCGGGTTTCTGTTATAGTTACACTTAACCGACGCATGAATTATGGAATGAAACCCCTGAATTAATGTCCAAGGAGCAAGGAAAGAAAGTATGTGAAATAAAAATTCTCCGGCATGTATCTTGTCATCTTAAGTCAGCCCTTTTCAGCTGTTGTGGATCAATCTGCAACTGCTTTTTCTGGCCTGACTTCTTACCTTCTGGTTTCCAAGTTCTGAAATAAATTGGCAAACAGGTAAAATGGTGGTGGAAACTACAAGATAATGCGCTTGTGGTTGTCTCCATTTATTTTATGCATCCTGATTATATAATTTATTAAACATAAATGTAAGGCAACTGAATATTTTTGTTCTTAATATAGCTACTGAGTTGTAAATGTATTTGAGACTTTATAATAGGTATTGTTTTGGTGGGGGCTTGTGTTTGTTATGGTCCCAAATTGCAGATCAGAAACTGGGCGATTAATCAAGCCCATCAAAGGGAGCTTTACCTTTATGTGAAGGAAGCAAGAGAGAGTTGCCTATCTCTTGTACTTTTGTACTGGAAATTTTTGACTTTATTTAATAGGAAACCTAAACATAGATGACTAAATAGGAAAATATAAAATAGGACATCCTAAAATTAAAGACTAAAATCAAGCATTCCCACCATAATAAAAATACTGGCTAAACCTATACTCTTCTCCTAGAAAAAGAGCTAGTACTCAAGCTCAAAACATCTTTAAGACCCTTGTTGTGGTTCCAAGGGATGTTTATAGTTTTGAATAAGCAGTGAAAGTGTTGGCTTTTGAGATAAATCACTAAATTCTTTGAATAATTGGCAAACTTGTCGTACGAATATGTTGGTTCCCTCATACAAATTCCTGTGTTGAAAACTTTTTCTCCATTTGCAACATATATACCCAAATCAGACTTAGGTTGGATTTCTGATTTGACTTGGACCACCGTAAGACTAACAAAATTATTGTTGATACCGAAATCCAACGGATCTTCAGACCCATCAAAGGTTGGGCATCCTAGCTTCATACACTGTGGGACTATCACATTCCCATTCTCATCTCAGACTCATCGCTAATTATGTGATTGCAGAATTCATATTTTCTATAGCTGCTTGTACCTCTCTCTAATTCCAGCTCACTACTAGAACCAGCCCTACCTCTGTTGTTTTTGCCCTCTAGGTGCACCTCCATCTGTTCTCCATTATTAGTGGTTCCGCTAGTATAAGTGGAGCTGTTATCGCCAATTTTGAATCCCTTTGTGTGGGATTTGGTGTGAAGCAAGGCCTCCAATTGCTGGTAGAGTTGGTGTAATCTATCATCAACCTTAGATTCCATTCTTGCCACCTTAGCCCTGAATTGAGCTTGTGCCTCTGTAAAACAGCTCCTTTTTTTTTTCCTAAGGGGTTTTCATCCATTGCGATAGCTCTGATACCAAATTGTTAGTCCCAAAATGCAGATTGCAACACCAGGCGGTCAAAGTGAACTTGCATCTTCGAGAGAGCAAGCACCTTGGAACTCGTTAGAGAGAATTGCCTATCTCTTGTACTTTTGTACTGGAAGTTTCTGACTTCCTTTATTTCTCCATTCTTTGCTCTTTAAATAGAGTTTACATGTTGTCGAAATAGGAAAGCCTAAGCATAGATGACTAAATAGGAAAACCTAAAATTAAAGACAAAAATAAACTATTTCTACTCTAATAAGAATACTTGCTGAACTTAGAAAATCTCCTAAAAATATAATTGTTACTTTGACTAGTTGTCTTTCTATCTTTAACATGATTGAGTCTACTGCATCCATAACAGTGTTACTGTGAAATTTACAGGGTGAGCTTATATAAGTTCATCTTTCATCATATATTTGATCTTAGGTGCCGAAACTAAATTATGCTAGTCTAGTCATGATTATCATTGATTATTGTAGTATCAATAATATTTTCAATGGAAATAACAGTGTTTAAAATTGATATTAAGTCTGTATTACAAAAGTAAAAATATTTTATTAAATTCTGTTCTTTTTGTATTTTTCAACGGGTGATCTTTTGATATAAAGGGGTCTATAATAATTTTTATTGAAAAAAAAAAAGAAGGTAAATATGTTTAAGTCTGACAACAAATGGTTCACAAGTATGGTTTTAAAGGAGGCTCAGTGAGTTAGGATTTGTATGAGGATGATTAAAATTAGGGTTTAAAAAGGGATTATTAACTGATTTATGTATAGGATTTCATTCACTCCATGGTTGGGAACTAATCATTGGTTCTATCTACAAAGATTTTGGATTTTCTCATAAAGATCAAATTATATCTGGCCTTGTTTCCACTTTCGGTCATTCTTATACAATTTTTAAATATTGAATTTCTATTATCTAAATTGTTTTCAGTTAATAGGAAAACCAGTCCCAAAATCGAACTGAGTTTTCTAGTTAATCAAACCGGTTTTTTCAGTTTTGGTCCGCGGTATCAAGGGTCGGCTAGTTTCAGTTAACTGACCAGTTGCACTTTTTGTTTTCATATATATATATATATATATATATATATATATATATATATATATATATATATATATATATATATATATATATATATATATATATATATATATATAATTAATAAAAATCCTTAACCTAACATTTACCCCTAACATTCCAGAACCCTTCTTCTGTTCTCTCCTCTCGGTACCTCTCGATCTGCCCTTACGCTTTCCATCTCTCAATGGAGTTTTACCCTTTTAGGCTTTAGAGGAAATTATAGAACCTAACATTTGCCCCAAACATTCCAGAACCCAAGTGGCTATTACTTGGGTTTTACCCTTTTAGGCTTTAGAGGAAATTATTGAACCTGATGTTTGACATATTATTGAATTGTTACACTTGTATTTGGATATCTTTGAGAATTAGAGCTAGGCAGATGATATTAATTGTTTAATTTGGATTGGTTCCAGTAGATGTTTGGCCAAGCTTATATTTGTGTTTTTGTCCTCTTTCTGTTGCTAGGAGTCATTGCTCATATTCACTACTGCTTGGCTAAAAGTTTGCAAATATCTCCAATTTCAAGTAGAATCTTCCAACATTAGCACAATCTTAATTTTGCTTTTCAGATTGCCTGTTTTGCTTTGCTTTCTATTTTAAGGTTTGAATGGGATGTATAATAGGAACTTTAATAGTAATTAAAATGCACGGATTGTATAGAAGTTTTTAAGTATTTCTTTTACTAATTGAACCTCATGAAATATTGAAATGGGAAATAAGTGGTTAACTGAGCTAACAGACTAATGATTTTGGTTAAAAAAAATGCTAATGTATTAGTTAACTGGTCTATGCTCACCCCTATTAAAATATATATATATATATATATATATATATATATATATATATATATAAAGGAAAATAAGCAAGAATGAAGGAGGCAAGGAGCAACAGATTCGCCAAATTTTTCTCTCCTCTTCTTTCAGAACAGCCAAAAATGGTTGTTTGTACAGGGTTATCTGACTCTGCCTGCCATTACATATCGATACGCCCTGGTGCAGTATAATTGCTAATTTATGGTGCTAGACCAGAAAATATCATATTGTGGGGGCTGTTTTTGTTAACCTTTTAGGTGATATATATCAAACCCTGCTTGTGACCAGCATGTGATGTTTTCTGGTATAACTTTTGGGATTCACTCTGGATGTAAATGCATCTATTTCTTTTAAGCCGCTCAAAGAAGAGCTTGTACCCAACTCTTCAGGCTGGAAAATGGAAGTTGATCAACTATTGATCAAAATAATCGTGCAGGTTTTCTTTTATTTCTTGTTCTTAAACACTAATTATGTTTTCTCAAATGGTTATTCAGCTAACAAATGAAACATGACGTCATTTACATTTAAAGTTAATACGATAAATTGGAATCGACCAGGTTCATATGCTTACTGGTACTAGCAGTGTGAATCAGAATCCCAGACCTCAAAATTCATTGCACCCTTGAGTGATTTTCTTCTTTTGTACAACACATTACTGGATGAATGTGTACGTACACATCTAAATCTATATTTTTTTATGTGTTGAACTGCAGGCTATGGCTTGCCTATGCATATAGTCTGTGGAAATAATATGAATCTTCTTTCGAATTGATTGTTGCACTATTCACTACCAAACTTTCGAATTGATTGTTGCACTATTCACTACCAAAACTTCTTGACAGCAAGTTCTAATGATTCATTTCTTCTGTCAATCGAGTTGTATATATCAAGTAAAGAAAATAAGTTTATAGTAGTTTGGTCATTTTTCAATCTTGATTTATAGTACTGTATTGAATCTATAGTTTGGTCTATATTGGAAGTCTGTCATTCAATCATCTGTCTGTTGTTATGGCAATTGAACAAAAATATCTTTCTCGGGGGTGTCGTCTCTTCTTTGAATATTGTTGCTATTTGAAATGCTGAAGAGGTTTCACCAGGATATGGAGCTTTCTTTTGACTCTAGCATGGAAATGCATGAACAGCATTAGAGTAATTTTTGAAGCCTTTTAATCTCAAGTCTTTTAAGTAGGGTGCATATATGAGCGGAAGGTAGGGTCAATTGGAAGTAGTCAACTAAGGGTTTTATGCTTGTCGAAGCTTTCTTTTGATTGGAAATGTAAAATCCATCAAAAGGCCTGTGCTTTGCAAGTATGAACCATAAATGTGTACAATCGAAGTGGGATTTCGTTGGAGGAAATGTACATTTATATTTTTAAAATTGTATACATTTGATAATTTAACTTACGTATTTATATATCGTATCTCAATATTTTTAAAATTATATATTGAATTTTTAAAATTATCTATTAAAACATTTAAGTTTAAACGGACGGTAAAAATAATACTTCTTCCGTTCTTTTTTATCTGTCATTTTTGAGTAAAATTTAAATTTTATTTATTTGTCATTTTTAGACTTTCATTGTAATTTAATTTGTTTTTTTAATTTATTTTTTTAATAAAGTTAGAATCAATTAGATTTTATAATTTAGTTTTAATTATGTAATTTAATACTAAATTTAAGTCTATTTATTATTTCTTAATTTTAGTAGAAATAATAAAAGTGACTGATAAAAAAAAATGGAGGGAGTAATGTTTAGTTAATATATACGTGATTTTAATCATGTTTATTTGTGTCGTTCATTTTAGATTTAATGTATTTTTTTGAAAAATTTGAATTTAATGTATTTTTTTTAAAGTTTGAGAATTAAATATGTAATTTTGAAAGTATAGGGATTAAATGTATAAAATTATTAAAATATAAAGATTAAAATATGGATTTTTCTATATTCTAATAATTAAATTTGTAGGTGGTGGTAATGTATATTGAGATGAGAAGCAGTGTATTGGGAAGGGGGTCCAAGCGTTGGAGATGATTCGGTTCAGTCCACGTGTGGCCTTTATCATCATGCCTATTTTCTGTACTTTGTAAAGAATTTTTCAACTTTGATAAGGCCCTTCATGTTCTAAAATATTCCAACTCAATTGTTTTTGATGTTTTGTTTTGTCATATCCAATATCATTGGAACAATATCAGATTTCCACACACCATTTTCCTTAATAAATAGACTAAAGATTTTTTTTTCTTTGCTTTAAAAAGTCCTATCAATGTTCTCCATTACATGTTTCTATGCTTACTATTTTTTTTTTTTTTTGATAATTTGTGTGGTACTAATCTCTCTTTTTACATGGTTAATAGCGACCAAACTTGAAATTAATTCCAATTCATTTAAAAAGGGAAAATTGAAGCCACAAGTATAAATCTATGCAAGAATGAACCGAAATTAAAAATTGAACCGAATGAAATTTAATCTATTTGATTTGGTTATTTTAATTTTTTATTCATTTGGTTTTTAATCGAAAAAAATCAATTTAATCGATTCTGTTCAATTTTTGAAATTGAAAATTCGAAAGAATCGAATCGATCGAAGTTTATTAAATTTATCGTTTTATATATATATATAACCAGTTACATATTTCTACGGAAATTCCTAACCATCCATTTCCTCTTTGTCTCCCCTTCTTGGATTCTTCTTACCTCTTCTTCGATTCTTCTTCCCTGAAAAGCTAATATTCGATTCTTTCTGTAAAGTAATAATGGTTAGTATTTTATATTTTGTTGTTTCCTCCGATTTTTTTGTGGTTCTTCTGTTCATCTTGTTCGGTTTGTGCTTGTGCTTGTGCTTGTGATTCGAGGATTGTGCTTGTGTTGATTTCTCTATTTAATTCTTCTTCAACCTTGTTCATTGCTTGTTTGTTCTTAAGAATTTCAACCATTGCTTGTTTGTGCTTGTGGCGAAGCCGGAGAGGAGGAAGAGAAGAAGAGAGAGAAAGAAGGGTGTATAATTAAATTGTTATTATAATATTGGCTTTGATTTCTCTGAGTTGTTCACGTGTGAGTTTTCAAATGCTTTTTTGACTTTGGGGATGGTAACATCATGGTGGAGAGAGAATTGCAAAGCTTAGGAGGGTGTGAATTGAGATTTAACCGAACTGATAGAAATTATTTTAATTCAGTTAATTTTTAATTTTATAAAATTTAATTTTAATTTATGGTTCAATTTAAAATCGAATCAAATCAACTATTTGTAAACCCCCAAGTCTATCATTCCATTTTCGTTATAAAGTCGGATATTTTCCACTATAGGTGCTAATTTTTATGGGTTGTAATACGAAAAGTTGAATTTCTAACACCGAAGTCCCCTGATTTAAATTATGTTGTAATTGGAGTCTGGTCAATCGTTGACAACTTCCATCTCCATTCAAATGACAGAAAAATAATAATGGGACACCCTGACTTTTTTGTTATGACGGAGATGGGAGAAGTTAAATGTTGTCTTAAATTTGATTATGATAGAAAAATTAAATAGAACCATTTGATTAAAGTTAGTTTCTCTTTAATAATAATAATAATAATAATAAAATTTGAACGCAATATGTCAACATGATCAGTATAAGAATTGTAATGCTTCAATTTATAATTGTAAATCTATTCAAAATTCAAACACAACATTATAACATCTTTCCAAAAATAATTCATGTGTCAATGTTAAAAGCCTAAGAAGAAGGTAAAAAATACAGTAAAGAAAAGGTGGCCAAGTGAGAGAAGGCAAATGGAGATGACAAGAGTGGAAAGCAAGTAGGATAAGGGACACGATAAAAAAAGAAATGTGTAATTTTTCTAATCCCTATTATATTTATAGATTATTCTATAGGGCATAGGTCAAGCATCTCACCCTACCCCCTCCTTTCACAACATTAGGATCATCCTTTCCTTCAATCTTATCCATCCTTTACGATGCTTCGTAATTCAATTATTTGATTTTTTTTTTAATTTTAACATGTAATTATTATAATCAATGAGACACAAAAATGTAAATTTGATTATGTTTTGTTTGTGAACAATTTATATGGAAAGAAAAATTAGAGAATAAGTAAGATGAAGTGAATTTTGAGATTTATGATATTTTGTTTTGTCTATAATTAATGTGCCCTTTGATTTGTTTTGTCAATGTGTTAACAATAATATGTTTGGCCCATTTTGTCTCTCTTTTTGATGTGTTGGTCCCCTTCTAAAGAGGTAATTAGTGTTAAATAATATCTTAATTCGGGTGTTAGCATATTATATTTAATTAATTTATTGTTATTGTGTTTGGATTTTTCAGACCAAATCATAACTCTAGGAAAAGGCTCGACATATTTCTTCCTATATGGTTAGCAACAAAACTTATGCAAGATTTGGTGGACTCCATAATAATACAAAGTTTAATCATCATAATGTGGAAATAAAAAATAATGTTTTCTTTATTATAACAAAAAAAAAACAATATGCTAATTTATAATTTTTCAGAGTAGGATATTAATTAGTGCTTTGTACACTAATCTATAAATTATTATTATTTTAGATGGAAACCTTTGTTTTATTAAAAGAAATTCCTTATTAATGATAATTTTAACTTGTGGTTGTAGACGGTTTTCCAATAACACTCATTTATTGTATAAATCATCATATAAATAATTGCATTTGAAATTTTTTATTAAATTTCTTTCCCAAATTCTCATCATTTTATCATTTTAACTTCAAAGTTTCTTTCAAGGCCAAAAATACAATTCACCCTCTAAAATTTAACAAAAAGAGTAATTAATTCCCCAATATTTATTTTATTTCAATTTTTTCATAAAGTTTACAAATTGGGACAGTGTCACCCTAAAACTGATGAATCCGTTATTTTGATTATTTTTGTCAGTTGACTACTGACATAACATTAAAATTATGTAAAAAAAAGTTTCAGTTGACTGTTGATGTAACATTGAAAGTATATAAAAAAGAGTATCACGTGACAAGACTGAAGGTGAAAAAAAGTCTCTAAAGTATTCCAACAAGAGCAGTTTAATTCATAAAATTTGAAAATTGGGGCAATTTAACCCCCTGTTGACGTATTATACTTATGCTACGTTAGCAATCAACTGACGAAAAATAGTCAAAATAACGGATCCGTCAGTTTTGGAGTAAAATTATCTCAATTTGTAAATTTTAGGGGGAAATTGCATCAAAATAAACATTAGAGGATTAATTGCTCTTTTTATCAAATTTAAGGAAGATAATTGCACTTTCAGCCCTCTTTCAATCAAAAAAAAAAAAGAGAGAGAGAGAGAGAGAAGAGTGTTCGACTTTATTAAAGAGCAATAATTTAATTATGAAACCATTAAATGTTGTTAATATTATATCTAAAATTTATTTTTGATCTCTTTAAAGCTTTAATATTTATTGAACTAAAATTTAAACCTTATTAATTGTAAAATAAATGTGTTTAAATAATCATACCCTTATAAAACTTATAAAATATTTTTCCATAAAAAACTTATAAAATAGTTTTTTTTTTCTAATTTAATCCTTCTTTTATCAATAAGTTATTTATGCTTAGAAAATTATATTTAAATATTCCAATATCATAAAAAAATCAATCAGCTACAATATTATTTTAAAATTATAAAATACATATATTTTGTTTATTTTATAATTTATAAACTATTCAGTATTTTTAGATTTCACCAATTTGACTAATCTAAATTCTTGAAAAACAAGCCTAAAAATGCATCAAAATACTCCATTGAATTTAAAGTTACTTTCGTATCCAAAACTCAACTTGAAACATCCAAATAAGAGATGAGGGATATCTATGGTCCCTGCTTAGCCCATGTACTATAACTTTATGTTAAATTTACGCATACATAATTAATTATATTCAACTAATTATATCATCGTAATAAAAAAATATATTTAACTCTTTTAGTGTAGAAAATAGAATAGCAAAAATAAAGGATCTTGTTTACATCACCGGCATGGCTTTTATCCACAATATGGATGCTCACGGGGCGGGCAATCCCCGACCCCGACGGGGACCCGCCTCGTTCGGACTGAAAAATCCCTAAATTTTTTCTTCGCAGGGACGGGGATGGGGAAAAAAATCCCCGATATGTATTTCGGGGCGGGAAATGGGGTATCCGCCCAACAAAAAATAAAATTTTTTAATTTTAAAATATAATATTTTATAAATAATTAAAATTAAAATATAACTTAATTTTATAATTATTAAGTTTAAATTATACTTAATTTTTATTTTATGAATGGTTAAAATTTATATTAATTTAAATTATGATTGATTTTAAATTTTTTATTTATTAAATGTTATATTTTAATTTTAATTATATATAAAATATTATATTTTAAAATTTAAAAAAATAATTTTTCGGGGGACGGGGATCCTCGCGAGGCGAGGACGAGGGAAATTTCTTCCCCATTATAGAATCAGGGGCAGGAGCGGGGGCGGGGATGGGGAATCCCTGACCCCGGCGGGGTAATAAATGGGGGTGCAATCCTCGGTCCCGTCCCGTCCCGCCCTGTGAGCACCCCTAATATACAGACAATTTATGCGGGATAAAGGCAACAATTTCATAGTCTAAAAATATCTTGAAATTTGTGAGCTTTTAAAAAGGAGAAAAGAATACTCAATTCATTTAGGAAGAGTGTATGAGATTTTGGCAACGTGGTTAGTAACCTTGAATCTAATTATTGAACCCTTATATATTGAAGTGTATTAGAGTCTTTTTTCTAGTATAACTCGAACTCTTTTTGAGATAGGATTTGACAATTATAATCAGATAAAGATACTTATATCTTTATTTAATTGGAACTCATCTAATATAGAGTTATGTGCATATTCAAACTTTATCATCCACCACTCACATATGATAGAACGATTTTTAATTATAATCTCCAGTTATACAGACAGATAAACCATATGACTAGCATACTTTGAGAGCACTATTGCTATACATTGGTTAATGATATATAACATCTTTAAAAAATAAGATCCTCTTATCCACGTATGCTTAACCTTAGATTGCATTCTCACAGTCAGTGTTTTAAGTAATGATCTTGTAGAACAATGTTCGTGTTTTTTATTATGTCTCACTATATATATATATGTGTGTGTGTGTGCGTAACATTGTGCAAAAGCATAAAGTTGCGACACACCGGAGCATCCAACTTTAGTCAACTTATATAAGGACTACTTTTGACTTTTTAGATAGAACATGATAGTTACATTTAAAAAATCATGGGATTACACTTAATCCTATTTTGGATCTCAATATAAAGTATACAACCTTATGTATATTTTTATCTTGCACCTTAATAAAACTAATCTTGTAATTTATGTAAAACGACACTTTTATTTTGAACATACTAATGAGCTTCACCATATATTCAAAATTTGCCTCATCTTAGTATTTGCTAACTCATTAACAAAACTAAGGTAAACACTCGTACGAGTGGGATACTTCTCTATCCGACATACTCAATCTAATAATTGATAACAATAAATATTCACACATTAAATATTTATACTCATGTATTTCCAACAATAAACTTTATTATTATTATTATTATTATTATTATTATTCACAAATAATAATATTAAGGGATAACACAAAATAAACACTATTAATCAAATTCTATGCAAATTCTGAGTTCTAATGTATGTCTCAAGCACGTTTCTCATTATAGGCTTTGTTAATGGATCTGTAATCATATCGTTCATAGAAACACACTCTAAGTTTACTTATCCTCATGCAACAATACCTCTTGTATATTGATGCTTAATGTTGATATACTTAGTCCTACTATAAAATTTGAGATATTTGATGTAAGTTATCGATGATTGACTGTCACTGGTTCCTTTGAGGTAGTTACTTTTAAATGGTTCATAAACTACTTTAGCCAAACTGCCTCTTGTACTATAACTGAGGAAGTGACAAATTTAGCTTCCATTATTGATAGGACTATATATATTTGTTTCTTGCTATTTCATGAGATATAAAACCTAAAGTGGATTTTCTCTCATCCACATCTCCTCTCTAATCAACATTTGTATATCCTTTCAATTGCATTTTTTTTCTTGATAACAAAATGAATAGTATGTTGTACTTTGAGATATCTAGGTGTCCTTTTCACCGCTTTCCAAGGTGTTTCGCCTAAGTTGGATTGATATCTACTCACTATGCTCACTGCTAGCATATATCGAGTCTTGTACAAAATATTGCTATATAAGACTATACATGACACTCGCATATAGAAGGTTCTTCATACATTTCTTCTGACATCTTAGGACACATACTTTTGCTAAAAAATTGTTTCTTGATAATGGGATTAATTATGGGATTGCAATTTTGCGTATTAAATCATTCAAAGATTTTATTGATATATGACTTTTATGAAAGAGACAACAACCTTTTTGAATGATCCTTTGAAATCTTAACTCCAAGGATATAACATGCGTAATCCGTATCTTTCATCTCAAAGCTGGAAGATAACCAATCTTTTATTTCATTTATGTACCCTTTGTCATTTTCAGCTATGAGTATGTCATCTATATACAAAGTCAAAATGATAAATTTACTTTTAGAGTTTATATAGTAAACACGATGAAAACAATAATTTTCATCAATTATGTTGAACTTATTTGACATGATTGTATTATGAAAACTCAAATACCATTTTCTTCAGATTGTTTAGGGTCGTAGATAAACCTTATCAATTGGTAAACATTATGTTCGCTACCTTTTTCGATGAAACTTATATATTGTTCCATATAGATTTCTTTATCTAATCATCTATTGAGAAAAATAATCTTCACATTCATTTGATGTAGCTCTCGATCCAACTTTGTAACTATGCCTAGAATCAACTTTATAGACATAAATCTAACAATAGGTGAGAAAGTCTCCTCATAGTTGTTCCCTTTCCTATTGTGTGAACCCCTTAATGATTAATCGAGCCTTGTATCTTTCAATACTTTCATTAACCTTTTGCTTCACTTTGAAAATCTATTTATTACTAATTGGTTTGCATTTTTCCACTAGATCAACCAATTCTTAAACATGGTTTAATCTCATAGATGCCATTTTTTCTTCCATTGCTTTGATGATTTTTTCTTTAGTTAGGCAAGAGAGAGCCTCTTAGACATTTTTAGGCTTTTTTTGCATCCTATGGGGTAACCAAAGGGTGTTGTTTGAGCTTTCGATCTCAAATAATTAGTATGGAATACTTAACCTTTTAGATTTTTGTGGTTCCGACTCTTGATAAATATATCTCATATATTCATTATAACTTGCAATGCTTTCACTGGAATTAAGCTTCATACTCCAATTGGAGTAAAAAATACTCTTACTGAAGTAAGGACCTTAAACATCTAGATCATTTGAAAGAGAAATGTCTCAAACTTCTTCTAATTTCCTTCCACTTGGATGGAGTGATTCTGATGGTTCTTCTTCTTTAGTTTCATGAAAAGGAAGTCTTGATTTACTTTGCTTAACTTTGAAAATTCACTCTCTAAGAATATGACATCTTGTGATTCAAATTCTGCCACTATGCCATTCTCTTGTTCACCTATGAAAATGTATCCTTTTGATACTTTAAAATATGTCACAAAGATACTCTTTTTTACCTCTTGATCCTAATTACTAAATTTATTTGAGGTATTATGGACGTAAGAAGAATAATTCCAAGGTCATAAATGGTTTCGATCGGGTTATCGACCAATCAACAACTTATAAGGAGTGAATTTGATAGATTTGTATGACACACGGTTTAAAATATGTGGCAATCAATAAAACATTTATCCAATAAGAGATTGATAAATTTGCCTCAATCATCATAGATCTTACCATGTATATGAGAGTCTTATTTTTTCTTTCTGTAAATTAAATAGTATAAATTAATATTATAAAAACTAGATTAATACAATACAATGACTTAATTATGTCCTAAATATATTGAATGTATTAAATATAAATTATTAATTAAAATTTTAAATGGCTTATCTTCAATACGTTAGAGACCACTTCTTATGTACCATCAAACTTTTGAAAATGATAGAAAATACAACTAAACTTTATTTTTATATGTAAAATTTCAAAATAAAAAGAAAATGTTATTATCTTATACGCTGACCAATCACATAATATCACATATTTTTCACTATAAAATAAAATATCTATTTCGATAAATTTCATAACAAAGATTACATACTTCCAAAAGAAATAAATAAAATAGTCCGATTTTGAAATTTTATAGATAAAAACAACCAAAAGAAAAGTAAAAGGGTAACTTTTTTTACCATTTAAAAAGTTAAAAGGCCAACAAGAAAAAATTAAAAGAAAAAAGGATTAATATATAATTTTCTAAATATGAAGTTAGCACAAAAAAATGGGTAATTTTCAAACGCTTTTCATAAAATAGCACACGTTTATATAAGAAACAATATCATATTTTTTAACAAGTTAAAAAGAGTAATACAAAGGTATATTAGTTCAATGAATAATGCCCAAATGCAAGGATGGTAGGTAGCTTTTATAATGTTTCCCACATTCAAATTATAAATCCATATCTACACTTCTCTCTCTTCTCCTCCAACTCATAATACTCCCAAGGCCCCTACCACCAGCGACTTTAAATCTTTGGTATTTCATCACATAAGTAAAATTAATTAATTAATTATTATTTCTTCCTTTCCATTTTAAAAGATATATTTTTTTATTTTAATTTATCTCACTTTAAATATTATTTTTAAAATTTAATAAATATATTTATATATATATTTTTTATTTATTATACTATTTATTAAATATTTTTATTTTTTATTATTTTTTTTATTTTTAATTAAAATTAAATAAAATTTTTCAAAATATAAAATAATATTCTATTAATTATTATAATTTTTTATAAAATTAAAATATTTTAATTATTTTATTAATTTTAATAAAAAATTAAAAAAATATATTTTAAAATAGAAAAAAGAGAGTAATATCACGACAGCAAGTACTTGCAACTTACAAACCTAGATAGTTAGTTGGCATACTGTAGTCAGCCCACTGCCAAAAAGAAGTTTTTATCCAAAGCATAATCCTCGTGAAAATCACGTGACCATTGGACCCATTTATTATAATGACCACTCGGCAGCTCTTTCAGCTTCCAAAGTAGTAGGGGCCGGCCATTTGATACTCCGAATGCAATTGAGTACGGTATCGAATTCAATTAAGTACGGTACAAATTTGGGACAACAAAAATTGAGAATTTAGTTAACTGTAAAATTAATATGAAATTGAATAATTTTTTTTCAATTAGCCTGGATTCGATTTTAATATTTTCTATTTTCAGTTTAAGTTTCAATTTTTAGATATCGGTTTGTTAGTGTAGAATTAACAAATTCATATATATATATATATATATATAGTATAAATTTTAAATTTTTTATTACTATCTAAAATTTATAGAGCAATACTCTAAAGCATATTTAGTTTATATTTTTATTTTTATATTTCATTGTTTATTGTATTTCTCTATAAATTTTACAGTATTTTAAATTATATTTTTCTCTTTAATTATATAAAAATAATATTTATATGGAATAGCTAATTAACCTTTGTATAAATATTATTTTTATTGCATATATTGATATTTATATTTTATTTTTTATCATTTAATTAATTTTTTTTAGATTTAGAGTTTATTTTTTAACATAAAACTTTTTCTAAAAATTTATTTGATTCGGAATTAAATATGCTAATTTGCAATAAATATCAAATTCATTTCATCATATTGACTATTAATTTGTTAAATATAAATTTTAAATAGCATATTATGTTTGTTTTTTAATTTTTATTTTTAATTATTTTACATATTTAAAATTGAATTGAATTTTATCTAATTTTTATTATATATTATAAAATTTTATGATTATCTACAAAATATTGGTTAACTAAATTAAAAAAATTAAAATTGATAAAATGATTAATCAAATGTAATGGATTGATTAATAATTAATAATTTTAAAAAATTAACATTACTAGACTAACTATTTTTTGTACTGAGAGATCGGTTAATCAAACAATACTCATCCCCACCTACGAATGTATGCAGTTTATTTTCACTCCTATTGATTAGACTATGGAAATAGACTTGGAAGATTTCCTAACATAGTTAAAAAAATAGTGTTAATTGCATTCTCTAAAAAGAAGCTAAAAGAGGGTTTTTTTTTTCACTTTCTTGTGACTTTTATCCACTCTTTTTAACTTTAGAAAGCCAAAACAAGTTCATCATCATGTAATTTAACACTACACGTATTAATATTATAAAAACTAACACTACATAGATTAACATAATACAGTAATCTAATCAAGTTTCAAATGTATTGAATATATTAAACATGAACCATTAATTAAAATTTTAAATAGTTCATATCAACGGATTAATTACATCCGTAGTCATCGAATTTTACAACTTATAACCAAATGATCATAATAAAATAATTTGTAAAACAAAAATCATCAAAATTTTATTTTATTTTAATTAAAGTAAAAATAATCTGAAAATTAATTTTTTATGCTACCAAAGTATTAATTAAGCATACCACATATGATTGTCATGTAATTTTAACACCAACTAACTCTACAAATAGATCATGATTAATTATTTGAATTTTTTTATTTTCTGTACACATCATTTTTTTATATTTACATTATGTAAAATTATTTTCATCTAGTGGTTTAACTTATAAAGATTATTAATTCTAAAATGACTTAGTAATCATATATATTGTGCTTAATTATTATTTCGATGATATAAAAAGTTGATTTTTAAATAATTTTTACTTCAATCGAAATAAAATAAAATTTTAATGATTTTTGTGTTATAAATTATTTTATTATGACAATTTGATTATAAGCCCAAAAATTTGATGACCACGGATGTAATTAACCCTCCTCATATGCACTATGTTAATAAACACTTTTTATGTAATAAAAAAGATACTATTAAACTTTTTATAATGGTAGAAAATGCAACCGAACTTTATTTTTAGTTATTTTTATTCCTAAAATTTCAAAATAAAAAGAAAACGTCATTATCTTATATGCCAAATAATTATAAAATGTGATGTATTATTCACTATAAAATAATTTTATAAAATATGTCTCTTTTGATAAATTTAACAACCCACTTTCTTTTTTCACCGTTTAAAAAGTTAAAAGGCCAAAATGCTTAGTATATAATTTCCCAAACTATCAATTTTTAGCAGATTCCCCTTTAACTAATAAAATGTCACATTAACCCCATAACTTTATTCAAAATGCAAATAATATTCTTATTTTTATATTGTTAAAAATGTCAAATTACTTCTAAACTTATTAAAAAAATGTTACATTACTACTATAGGAGATTATAGTATAAGAGTATTAATGCCCCTAAATGTCAAATTAGCACCGAAAATAGAGTGATTTTCAAACGCTTTTTATGAAATGTCATATGTCACTATGAAAAATAAAATCTCAGTTTTTAACAAGATGAACGAAAATAATAATTCAAAAAATAATTTACGTAATATCTTAAAAAAAAAAAATGATTTTAGTGATGCCCAAATGCAAGGGTCTAAGACTCGAAGCTATAAGGTAGGGTAATAGGTAGCTTTTGTAGTGTTTCCCACATTCAAACTATGAATCCACATGTCCACTCTTCTCCTCCAACTCATATATACCAAAATCCTTCTCCAGGCCCCTACTCTTTGCTATTTCATCCCATAAAATTAATTAAATAATTATTACTATAATCACAGCAACGACTCGCAACTTATAAACATAGTTAGTTGGCATGCCATAATCAGACCACTGCCGGAAAGAAGTTTTTATCCAAAGCATAATCCTCGTGAACATCACGTGACCATTGGACCCATGTACTACAATGACCACTCAGCAGCTCTTTCAGCTTACAAACTAGTAGGGGCCGGCCCTTTAATACTGGGAATTCAATCTGTACACTAAAAAATTGACAGTAGTTTACGAACAAACATCACTTTAGGCTCAGCGAATGTTGAAGGTGAAGATAAGACTATAGAAATAGACGTGGAAGATTTCCAAACTAGTTAAAAAAACAAGTGTTAATTGCATTCTCTAAAAAGAAACTGAAAGAAAACAAGTAAAAAGTATTGTTTTCACTTTCTCGTGACTTTTATCCACTCTTAGAAAGCCAAAACAAAATCATCATCACATATGTATTTATGCATATGTATATATATACACCACCCCATAAGACAGTTTTATAATAATGACAGTTCCAATAGAGTCACAGCTGAATATCTGACCTGTTTTTCCCCTTCTTTTTTTTTTCAAGGAAAAAAAAAAGATAATAGAAAATCATTTTCTTTCTTGACAACGCCACCCCAAAACTTCCCCTTTAAATAGTCTTTCTCATCTTCCATTTCCATAAGCTCTTAATCACCTCTCATTTTCTAATATAACCAATATACATTCTCTTCATGCGACGCGAAAAATGGGGTCACCATCACTTGCTTTTCTCAAACAGAACACCATTATATTCTTCAGATTTTTTATGATCTTGTTCTTGTTTTCTAGACCAGAGAAATCCAATATTTGCTCACACAAATCCTTAACCAACTCCAGCGTTCTAGCTTATAATAGTTCCTCCAGCTTCCCTTCATTAGAAACACTAAACCTAGATGGTCACTTCAGGTTTGATAACATAGGATATGCAGCTAAAGACTTTGGCAACAGATTCAGTTTTCTACCATCAGCAGTTTTGTATCCAAAATCAGTTTCAGATATTGCTTCCACAATTAAGTATATATTCCATACAGGTTCCGCTTCGGATATAACAGTTGCTGCAAGAGGCCATGGTCACTCCTTTCAAGGTCAAGCACAAGCTCATCAAGGATTAGTAATCGATATGGAATCACTCAAGGGTCCAGACATGAGGATTCATGCAGGGGAGCTGCCTTATGTGGATGTTTCAGGCGGTGAGTTGTGGATTAATATTCTACATGAGACTCTTAGATATGGGTTTGCACCGAAATCTTGGACAGACTACCTTCATCTCACCGTTGGTGGCACCTTATCTAATGCTGGAATTAGTGGCCAAGCATTCCGTCATGGACCCCAGATCAGCAATGTTTACCGGCTAGAAGTTGTAACAGGTATATTCAGGCAAAATATTTAGCAGAGTACGTTGCTCAATATCACAGTACAGGATATAACGATTGCAATGTCAAAAGTACATGGGATGGGGCAGTATAGTGATTTTAAATACTCCATCAGTGAAATGACAGCCTTACCCTTTTTCACTTCTAAATAAACCTCAACCTTTCAACAGCAAACAACATAAATAAGGAGAAGCGCCCTAAGAAAGAATGCAATTCACATCCTTAACTAGTTCATTCTAGACCATATGCAATCTCGGTATAATTTAATCTAACTTGATATTTTGGATGCAGGAAAGGGAGAAGTAATTACCTGCTCAGAGCAGCAGAATCCAGATCTCTTCTATGGTGTTCTTGGAGGACTAGGACAGTTTGGCATAATAACTCGGGCCAGAATCTCTCTCGAACGAGCTCCTAAAATGGTAAACCTACATCTACATTCTCTCCATAATTGTGACCACCCCCCAAAAAAAAAAAAAGAAGAAGAAGAACTAGACAGCCTGTTGCAAGACTTATAATGTAGTAAATTATTTTTGGCAGGTGAAATGGATCAGAGTCCTGTATTCAGATTTCTCCAAATTCTCCAATGACCAGGAGCTTTTAATCTCATCTAAGAATTCTTTCGACTATATTGAAGGATTTGTGATAATCAACAGAACCGGTCTTCTCAACAACTGGAGGTCCTCCTTCAATCCCAAAGACCCTCTTCAGGCCAGCCAATTCATTTCAGATGGAAGAACTCTCTACCGTCTGGAAATTGCTAAATATTTCAATCCAGATGAATCTGATAATATGAACAAGGTAAAGATTTCAAGAAAGAAGGATAACAAAATAATTCTACTGAACCTGACATCGTGTTCACTTGACTTCTTGTTTTTAACCTCTATGCTCTAACACAGAAAACCGAGGAATTGCTGACAGAACTAAGTTATATTCCATCAACACTTCTGTTGTCGGAAGTTTCCTATGTGGATTTCCTGGATAGAGTGCATGTATCTGAGAAAAAGCTACGAGAAAAAGGTTTATGGGAAGTTCCACATCCATGGATGAATCTTATGATTCCTAAGAGCAAAATTTCTCAGTTTGCTCAAGAGGTCTTTGGCAACATTCTTACAGAGAGCAGCAATGGGCCCATCCTCATCTATCCAATCAACAAATCCAAGTAATTTGACAGAAAATATTTATTACATAAATTCTGAGATGTTAACTGTACTCTAAGACCAACGTTTACAACATTCACATTGCAGGTGGAACAACAAAACGTCTCTAGTCACCCCAGAAGAAGATGTTTTATACCTAGTGGCATTTCTATCCTCTGCAGTGCCGTCATCTGGGGGCAAAGATGGTCTGCAACACGTTTTAGCACAAAACCAAAGAATCCTAAATTTCTGCTATGAGGATAATCTTGGAATTAAACAATATTTGCCTCATTACAGCACACAAGAAGAATGGCAAGCTCACTTTGGTCATCAGTGGGAAGTTTTTGTGCAGAGGAAATCAACTTATGACCCTTTAGCAATCCTTGCTCCTGGTCATAAAATCTTTAAAAGGAGATAGGCTTCCTATATATGATGACAGCTACTCGAGTAAGACACAAAATACACATAAGTTGGCTTGAGCCATATGAAACAATGATGCTTGAAACTGTAAATTACAACATATCTTCACCGCATTGTTGACTTTTCCACAGCATGCATTAGTGAGATAGAAAATTAGTAGGCCAATGATATTGTTGTTAATTAGATTGCAATTTTCAATTTGCAAATTTTGTGAAGTGGACTTATAACATTAACCTCATAGTGGCTGATTTTTAACCATATCTATCTACATTTGAATTTTTGATGCTTCTAAAGGCCAGGTGAAACTTCCTAACTGCTCATAAAAACCATAAACTCAGATAAATACATAAAACTGAGATAAACAAAGCCAAAGCCTAACAGTAACACACACACACACACGTTCTAACCAAAAATTCTTATAAGCAAAATCATTCAGGCAAAAGATGACTGCAACAACTCACAATGTTGAAATTGCCAGAAAAGCTATTTTCCTTCAACTGAATCCCTCCAGCCAAGACCATGTCTCTGTACTTCTTGCTGTGGCCCTTCATAGTTTCTAGCGTCAAGAATAGTTTCTTCAAAGTCAGTTGAATCACTTGCAACAGGAAGAAAGCTACTTATATCATCTCTAGCTCCAAAACCTCCAGCCCGTATAACATCATCAGTGGTTATGGAAGCCTCCAGATTTATGTCCACTGATTTGCTGTCATCCACAGGTGCTTCTTGGGTATCGGTTTCGCTACCTCCACGCTCAGTCATGTTAATGTGCTTGTGATTTCCTGGAGATGCGGAAACATCCTTTGCAATATTTTGATTGGAGTCAGTTGCCTCCGACCTTGTGTTTGTTTCATGTGCAGCTGGGGCATTAAAAAAACAGACTTAGGAGTATTCAAGCATGTCTATGAAACATAGAAAAAATAAGAGTTAACTATAAAAGAAAGGGAAAGTCCTTATCAATGCTCTCAAGCAATTTTAAAGTTTTTAACTAACCACAAATTACAAAATCTCGGGGTTTCAAACAAAGCACAGCTTTTATTCAAGAGCATGACTCTTTTAGAAGAATAATAATAATAATAAGAAGAAGAAGAAGAAGAAGAAGAAGCAGCAATGTCATTAATTCCAAAGGAGCCCTAAAGCCTGAGCAAATCTCTGCAATGTCCATCTTCCTAAGCAGCACATAGATATTGAAGATAAATCCATGAAGTGAAATAGTATATTACAAATTTGAAAAATAAATAAATGAATGAATAAACATTCATAAGCTACATATATCAACTTTAAATGCCAAGCACGTATTCTCTAAAAAAAATACAGAGAGAGAAACCTGCAGCAGCAGCGACAACAATCCAGTAACAACCTTATATACCTAAACTGAAAGATGTCTCCTCATAATAATTTTGCAGCAAGCTTTAGTGCACATTTTTTAAATATTTTATTCCCCAATTGATTCATTACAGTCTCACAAAACAAATTAACCTCATCCTCAAGCAATCAAGTTCTCTGTTTTCTTTTTTGTCAGAAGTGTACTTCAGCTCTGATTTCTTAAATCTCTATTTTGACAAATTTAAATTTAACAACTCAAGTTGTATTTAACTGGATATAGACTAATTACTAAATTTGGACATGCTCAAGTGTAGGTGCCTCTGTAATTGGTCTTCTAGCATAAGAAGCTCTCATTAGCTTATGTGTGTTTACAGTTTAAGCCATGTTTCAGTTTAGTAGAACAACCAGTTTTTGGGAACCAACCACATTCCATGTTGCTGTAAGAGGAAAAGAGATTGATGTTAATTTATTTACCTAAGCATTACAATATGCCAACTAAATGTGGAAGACATCATTTAGATAAGAGATGCACACACTTCAGACATGTAAGAGCAAATCTCATGTCAACAGAGTGGACATTTAGTTTTAATCTATTTTGCTCTTTCTAGACTGAGATTGTCAGATAAAATTTTCACTTCAAACATCTCCACAATCAGCATATAAGAGTACATATTTGCGATATATTTCAATGAAGGAAAAAAGATTCCACCTGTACTTGGATTTCGCATTATCTTCTTTTGTTCTAACATGCATTTTTTTTTGTAAGATTTGACTCCCTGACATCGATCTCCTCCCTATCAAATTATCGTATTTGTCAAAAAGAAAGGGCATAACTTGGATGACCAGGAAAAAGGCCCCACCGCTGCCCAACTAAAAACTGCAAAAATAAGATATGCTTAAACACTTCTACAAAAACCCCATCAAGCCCAAACACAAGATGCAACACAATCTAACTTCCATAGAAAGTCCTATGACATCCCAAAGCCCATCTATCCAAGCAAGGTTTATGTTTGGGTTATACATAACAGTATGGACAAAGTACTATGAACAGATAGAAGGCTTAGCATTACCACCTTCATAGAACTTATAATACGGACGAAGTACTAAGAACAGATAGCAGGCTTAACATTACCACCTTCAAAGAACTTACTAAATGTCAAAGAAAGTTCAACTTTAATCTTAATGAATTTAATTCTTACTATCCCAATCCACCTTCAACTGACTCTTTAAGAATCAAAATTTCTTCCAAATTACTAAAAAAAAAAAAAGCAGGACAGTCATCTTCCAGTTAGGTAAGTGATTGAAGTAAGTACCATGAGATATTTGAACCGACTTGCCTTCCATGCTGTATGGAACCTACCACGAAAGGTCTTACTTTCTTGCCAATGAGGTCCTCTGCAATCTTGTTCGGCAAAAGAAATTATTAAAAAGCATTAGCATCAGTACACATGCATCAGCAATATTTTATTTAAGCAGAAAAGCTACAAAATGTTTAAAAAAAGAAAGTTAAATTTGATTAAGCAATAACTATCGAGTTGGAGGGCCTTTTGATATTCTATTTGAAAGGACATCCTTATAAATTAACCAAGTGTATCCAAAAGAATTTAAAGTAGTTTAGCAAAAATTAAAACCAATGAAGATAGACTTAAAATGCCAGATTAATCAAGAAATAGAAATAAGCAAAATGTAAGTAGGAAAGTAATGTGCAACAATTCAAGAAATCAGCTGAAACGGCATAACAAGACCGAATAACACACAAATAACAAACAAAAACATGTATAGACAAAATGAAGAACATGAAGAAAAGTGAGCGAGTTGAAAAATGAAAACAGAATTAATTACCTGAGAGAGAGAGGGAGAGGAGTTTGAAATGTTTGTGAGGGAATAAAGGAGAAGGAAAACAGATGCAAGGGTATTGATTGAGTATATAGGGGATGGTGAGTATGGTAATAGAGTGGATTCTCCATTGCTACGACACTTGTTCTTCTTTTCCCACGACGTGACCTGCTTTGCGTACGCTCGACTCTACTGCTGCCACTTCCTTCTTGCCTTTGTTTTTTCTCCAAATTGTATTATTGTTATTATTATTGTTGTTACTGCTGCGGTGTTAGTACAATTTTACAAATAGTCTTTTTATAAAAAAATTGAGAATTGGTGTTTTTATAAAATTATTTGAAAATTTGGATTTCTTTTTATCAAAATTGCCGAAATATCTTGCGTTTTCACACTATATGTCCGGAGGCATAATCCGCCTCGTAAAAAAACATGTCATTCCGACGGGCGCTATATCATAATATATAGTTATACATGTTACAACTCCTTTCATTTTACTATATATAATTTTATTTTTTATCAAAGTTAAAATTTTACTTATTTATCGTTTTTAAATTTGTAATATAATTTATTTTTTTAAATTATTTTAAATTAATTAAATTTAATAATTGAGTAAAAATTACATAATTTAATATTAAATTGAGATTTAATTAATATTTTTTAATTATTATAAAAATAATAAAAATGATAGATATAAAAAATGAAATAAGTAAAATGTTACATGGTATTTATAATTATTGTACTTTTTTTTCATTCATTCTTAATCCTTCCTTTTTATTTTCACTTAATTTTTTTATAACCATCAATTTCATTGAAAATAGCTGGAAGGCCAAAGCAAAGGTTGAAAAATAAAACGAACTCCCTCAATCCACGCATGTTTAGTACAATTTAAAAGGTGGAGCTTAGCCAATGCATGTGCCAGCTTATTACAATCACAGAAAAAAAAACGACAAATATAGATGAAATTTAGACAATAAAGAAGAGCAATTAGACAATAATAACCTTAATTCATTGTGAAGGACTATTCTAGCATGGAGATTGTAATAAAACAATGAAAGAATAGTTTTTTTCTATATTAATTTCAAATTTATTATGAGTCACTATCTATATATATACAAGAATAAAAGTAAAAAGTACATCTATACCAGTGAAAAGGCCTCGGTACCGGGGAGAAAAGGCTATATTGAAAAGCTTATAAGCCTACATAAAAAGCCTATATTCTAGCTATTTACACTATGTTCTATGATACTCCCCCTCAAGTTAAAGTATAAATATTGATCATGTCTAATTTGTTACAAAAATATTCTATTCAAAAACCATTTAATGCTTTTGTGAACAAATCACCTAGTTGTTCCCCTATCTTTACATAGCCTGTGGAGATAATATTTTCTCAAATCTTTTCTTGAATGAAGTGACAATCAATCTTAATATGTTTGGCTCGTTCATGATATATTGTATTGGAGGCAATGTAGAGGGCAAAGTTTTGCAAGCAATGGAGGATCTAAACCAATATGAGCTAACAAATGATGTATCCATAAGATCTCATAGGAGGACTATGACATAACAGTATATTTAAATTCTACACTAGATCTGGATACAACTGTTTGCTTTTTACTTCTCTAAGATGCCAAATATCCTCCAACAAAAATACAACAACCTATAGTTGACCTTTTTTATCACTTTAAGATCTTGTCCAATTGGCATTAGCAAAGCATGCAATACAAGTATACCTATGATCACTATAAAGTATACCTAATCTAGGAGAATCTTTTAAATGACATAGGATATACTCTAGAGCTTTTCGATGCTTGACTGTATGAGTATTCATAAACTGGCTAACAACATTAACTGCAAATGCAATATCTAGTCGAGTGACTATAAGATAGTTCAGTTTTTGCTCTATGCTCCTGTATCTCTCTTAGTCATCAAAAGGATCACCATCATCTTTTGCAAGGTGTACATTATGAACCATAGGAGTACTGCATGGCTTGGTTCTTAAATTTTTTAGTTTTATAAGCAATTCAAGGATATAATTTTTTATGACAAAAAAAATTCCTTTTAACTCCTTGAAACTTTTATTTCCAAAAAATATTTCAACTGGTCTAAGTTTTTGTTGTGAAATTTATCATACAAGAAAGACTAAAGAGGAGATACCCGTATTATCACCTATTATAATCACAATGTCATCTACATATATAATAAAGAGAATAATGCCAGCTATTGATTGTCTATAGAACACTGAATGATCACATTGGACTAACTTACTAACTTTACCAAACCAAGCAGGAAGACTGTGCTTCAGTCCATACAGAGATTTCTTCAAGTGGTAAACTTTCTCATACTTTCCATGAGCAACAAAATTAGGTGGTTTCTTCATATATACTTTTTTTTAAAGATCTCCATAAAGAAACACATTTTTGGTATCCAGCTGATGTAATGGTCAATGCTAAGAAGTAGGGAGGGATATAAAGAGATGAACATAAGCCAATTTGGCCCCAGGAGAGAAGGTGTCAGAGTAATCTACTCCATACGTTTATGCATATCCTTTAGCCATAAGTTTGGCTTTATATCTAGCAACATATCCATTCAGATTCACTTTAACTGTAAAAATCCATTTGCATCCAACAACCTTCTTACCATGAGGTAAATCTACTAACTGCCAAGTTTGGCTATCATCCAAAACTTTTATTTCCTCAAGTATTATGTCGTGCCATCCAGGATGAGATAAAACTTCTTTAACTATCTTAAGTATGGAAATAAAGTCTAAAAAATTAATAAAGGCACTAGATTAAGGAGATAAGTGATCATATGAAACAATGTTAGTAATGAAATAATTAGATTTATATTGGTGTTTACCTTTACAAACACTAATAGAAAGATTGGGATCATTTGATGGGGGATTCGATGATGAAGGAGATTCTGGTATGGGATGTGTATCATTAGTTACTGGTCTCATTGAATAAACTTGAATAATAAGTGGCTTGTCTGGAATAAAAGTTTAAACATTCAGAGAAATAGTGTCAAGAACATCGCCATCTATCTTTTCGTAGAAACTATCCACTAATTGTTCGGAGCTTGATATAGATTTATAGATGAGCCATTCATCTTCTTTCCCCTAACTAATAAAAGTGGACACTATAAATAAGAATGTCATTTTCTCTAAAAAGACTACATCATTGCAAACCAAATATCTATTAAGTTCTAAAGAATAGCATCCATACCCCTTTTAGAGATGAGAATATCCTAAAAATACACACTTCAAAGCTTGGGTATCTAGTTTTATAACATGAGGCCATACATCATGAATATAACAAGTGCTTCCAAACACTTATAGCTTTATTAGAAATAAAGGTTTATCAGGAAGAAGAACACGATAGGGACTATCACCATTAAGTACCATAGATGGCATCCAGTTAATCAAAAAACATATTGTGGAGATAACATTATCCCAGAACTGCTTAGGAACTTTCATTTGGAATAACGAAGCATAAGTTGTTTGAAGAAGATGTAAATTCTTCCTTTTGGCCACTCCATTTTGTAAAAGTGTATCGACATATGATGATTGATGAAGAATACCATATTAATTCATATAATTCTGAAATGATTTTGACAAGTATTGTAACACCCTATACCCGGTCTGATAAACAAACCGGATACGGATGCCACAAACCGGCCCTTGATATGGAAATCACTAAATCAACATAATTTATGCTTAAATTATCTACTTTTAAACTTTCCTACAAAAATTTGACAAAGTCTACCCTAAATATTATCACCCTCATGTAAACAAATCACAAAAATAACACTTCTAAAATCAATCATTGATTTTCATCGCCTCAATCAAACTCCTACACAAAATATTTCCATCCTCCTCAGTAAATAATTAAACTAATCTACCAGTCACTATATCGTTATTTCAATATTCAAATATTTTGTTCTCAATAATGTTTATACAAGATGCCATGACAAATCTGTTTGATGTTACAATATTGAAACTCAACTAATCACTTATGAAATTACACTTAAATTATACTATCTTAACACCTGTGTACATGCCAAAAATTCCAAATAAATATATAACATGAATAAATTGCTCTGTGTTCTTGATCGTCCACAATCCTAGCTGCAGCAATCTATGAAGATTTCCATCTTTCGCGTTGATGATACTGAATATCGAACCAACTTACGCGCGGAGAAAACCACGCGCTAAGGTACATGCTTAGTGGTAACTACTAAATTTACTTCTCAAATAATATAATATGACAAATACATTTATAAATCTCATACATGAATATGCCACTTCACAAGACATATAAAGGTTACCAATTCCAGCTTATAAAGCATATAAAAACATCAATCAGTTAGAAAAAGATAGGATTTCACTTCTAAAATGCATATATATATATATATATATATATACATGTTATCACCGATAATATCTCAATTTAATCATACTTTTCAATGTCCACAGATCATTTATTATACTGCACTTAATCTTATTAGATTTATAATCAATAAGGTATAATTTCATAATAATATTTAAATATTCTCATCTCTGTTTATAGGTTATTTTTTCATACATTCTACCATGTTTGGTATCAAAATATATACATGTATATTACATTTCAGCAAATGCTTATTTTAAATGTAGTCATCATTAACCATATAATTCCACATTCCTGATTTGCAATGTACCCATATTACCGCCTCAGATAACACTTCATAGTTTGTTCATATCAAATTATGATGAGTAAATAAATTAGTTTCTTTAATTTGCACATACACATATATATTTATATATTCATTTCTTATGTCACTGAACACTCGGGTAAGCATTCAATTTAGATGTCAGCCCATACTAATATATCAATACTTGACATAAAAGCCTTAATTATTTACATGTGATTATGTATACAACATTCAAATATTTGTTACATTACATGTTATAAGGCATTACATAATTTATCATAACACTTATGTTATACTTATCATCTTTTAACATTAAAAAGTAGATAATCATACTTATGGAATCTAAATGGTTATAATTACTTTTTTGTTCCGGTTTCTATATAAAATTTACCATTTTTGCCCCTAGTCATGGACAACCACGAACTGGATAAACGGGATGTAAATACGGTGTACTGGAGGGATTCCATAACTAGGTGCGACACCAAAATCCCAATACTGATACATATAATAAGCTGGCTATCCAATCTCATATATCATAGTCATTTTTTATGACAACTATCATATACACTCATGGTATCCCGCGGAATAAATTTCTATGGCTAGCCATACTATCCAAAGAATTGGATTTCCCACTGACACTAAGGGCAACGTATTTCAATTTCACCTTTATTCTCAATTTCTCAAACACACCCAATTATAACACTTTTGCAAATATATAGTTATACCAAATATATTTACATATGTGTTAAGTGTCCTCGATTTAACATTTGTATAATACATTCCATCACTATTTAACAATTCCATTTCTTCATGATTGCTTCTTTATTTCACTTCAATTCCGTTTGCTGTCATAGCCTCATAATACTCAACTTAATATTTTCTAACTCAATTTATCATTCAATTTATGGATTTCTCATTTGTCATATTGTCCAAGTCATGCATGAAGTAGAAATTCTTAATCATTGATTATACAATCATTCTAGTTCACATAGTTATATCTTAGCATCAAGAGATCACTCAATTCAAATTCTACATCTATATATATACACTTTATACAATACGTTTATTTATTATTTATAAGTCTAACAATAATAACACAACACAAAACAACAAAGTATAAACAACCAAGAAGAATCACATTTTTATAATTAAAATAATAAGGTCATTTAGACCTCATAATTTAAGTAAGTATATTCATGGTTTTGTATCTCGATTGGCTTTTTATTTGATTCAAACATATCAAGCATATAGTTCACAGCGAAGATATCAAAGTTCGTACACCCGCATATGTATCTATATACATATATATATGGCAACTCATTTATCTGCTTGCCGTAAGTTTTAATTCTAGTTAGGTTCCTGAATGTAGATGCAGATATATTTATTAGTATAAAAATAAGTCCCAAATCATACATGATATTAGCCATACTTTTACTAACGAGCAGGTTGTGTATATCGCAAATTTTAGGAACAGAATTAACCAAATACTTAAGTTCTTAAAGCCAAAATCGACAAAGCTAAAATCAATAGAATTCAGTTTCAGTCACATAAATGCATTTCAAATGCTTCATTAAGTAGAAAATTTAACTCTTATATCAATACAACCGACTCAGTTTAAATTACTTCCCTTAAAACTTAAATCAAGAGTTATAAATTCTCATTTATAATTAACCATTTTAAATAATTCACAGCAACCAATCACTCAACTTTGCAGCTATAAAGATTTATCATTACAACTATAAAGCTAATACATAAATCACATGGTAACAAATTTAACATGTTTATATGTTCAATTTTATTTTGTGAAAATCATTAAGGTCTTCTAATGCATTTAATTTAACGACAAGAACATTTACCAAAATAAAACTTCAAATCACCCTTTATAAGTCAACATTCCATTTATATAAATATCTGTTTCTAAATCAACTAAATTATTTTAGTTGCATTGATAATAGACATGAAGAATTCTCCTTCTAAGTTTGACCTTCGACGAAGTCACTAAATTTCCTAATCATACATGCCATTATTACCTAAGTAGAATTTAATAACCATTTAAGTTCCTAAAGCCCACCCAATAAAAGAATATTGACAAATTTGAGAAAATTAGGATACAGTGAAAATACAATCAAATAAATCTCTCTATGGGGTGTTCATGAAACTAGTTGTATCCCACATAATCCAAGAGAATAAAACAATATTAACTTATAGAACTGACAATAAATTAATTCAATCTCTAGTTCTCCATTTAGTTGCTTTACTTATTAGCTTATCAAATACAAATTTCAAGTTTGTAAATAACAATATCCTATACTTTTCTATATCTAACTACATTTTCCACATAACTGACATTTGTTCCAGTTAAGTTTCAGTCCGTTAAACTAAATTTTAAGTTATAAAGTTCACTACCCACATTGTACTACATTAAATTTAACTTATTTAGAATCTCAATTCTGTTATATTCATATAATTAATGAGCCTTTGATGAATCCTAAACACTCATATCGTTTTAACATTTTTTTATTAACTATTTTCACTTAATTATAAACATAGGACAAACTAAAACAATAGATCCCACAACCAACCTTCTCAATTACCAATTTAGGTTGTATAATTAATAGTAAATACAATTCATAAATTTAATCACCACCCATCTTATATCAAGAGTAAGAATAATTTCAAACACCAAACATTTCATTTTTTGAGAAAAAAATGAAACAATCCTCAAATAAAGAAATAATTAAATTTTTAATTTAATATGGAAGTAAATTTGGTAGTCACATACCGAATAAAATGGCATTTTCTGCATTTTTCATCATTTTTTGTTCACCGATATGCTCATCGAAGACTCACCGGAGGCTCGCCAGAGCTTCACCGGAGATACACGATCGATATCAGACTGAGGCCTATGCCATCATGAGTCGACTAGTAACTGTCACGCGCTCCATCGCTGGTCCATTTAGCCAGATCGCTCGTTGGAAGACCACAGCCACCATTGCCTCGATCTGCTTGTCACCGCCGAGTAGGGAGGAGCTGCAACCATCAAACGGACCCACTCAACTTAAGGCATCACCGGTGTCGGTCACTTACCTGCCGCTGTCGTCACTCGTCGGAGAGAGAGCTTTGATCTCAAAACGAAAAAGGAAAATGACATCAAGGAAGATAGGCCGATGTTGGAGGGGCGGTAGACCCTTCACTGGCAGCCTACGCTGTTGAGCGACAGCAAGGAGGCCGACTGCAGCCGGCGTCCCTTTTCTGCTCCACCTCTGTCAATCTCCCTCCCTACAATCTGCTATTTCTCTCATTTTTTTTCTTTTTTTTTCTTTAATTTATGGCCACATCTCCCTTCATAGCCCCAAAATTTATTCCTATTTTTTTTTCTTGAAAATTCTAAGAATCTCTAGAATTATTATTATTATTATTATTATTATTATTATTATTATTATTACTACTACTACTACTACTACTACTTACTTACTTACTTACTTACTTACTTTATGTTAATTATGATTTACAAATTAAAATGTATTTTAATTTGCACCACTAATTCAAAAGTTTTCAAATAATTGCTTAATCGTCCTAATCTTCGAAAAACATATACGCCAGCTTACCTGAATCTAAATATAATTTACGAATTAGAAAATATTTCCAATCGACTCAAAGTCGGGACGTTACAAGTATTCTTTATCATTATAGATTCGTAATATATACATATAAACATTAAATTTAGTTTTAATTTTAGCTTGAAAAAATAAAAAAAAAAAGAGTAAACACCTTAGAACAATTCTTCAAAAAATAAACTAGAAAAATCATCAACAAAAGTAATAAAATATCTAAAACCTATTTTGGACACAATAGGACACGAACCCCAAACATCTGAATGAACTAATTAAAAGCAAACTCAGCTCATTTATTAATTTTAAAACTTAACGATCTTCAGTGGTGTTTTACAAAATGATAGGAATTATAATCCAGTGGTGAAATATCATAAAACTACAGATATAGTCCTTTTAAAATAGGTAAAGGAGGATGTCCCAACCGATAATGAGTTTCAAAAGGAGAAGTAACACTGGAATAAGGCATATAATGGGTGTTTATGAATCTAGTACATAAAGAAATCATATACCTGTCCTTTACAAAATATGTGCTTCATCACAAGATCCTAAAAAAAGTAAATGATTAGGAAAAATGAGATATAATACTTTAGGTCTTTAGTAAGTGTATTTACGAAAATCAAATTGAAAGCAAGATTGGGCAAGCTTAGCACTGAAGATAAAATAATGAAAGAAGTGGGTTTAACAACTTTAGCAGCCTCAACTTGATAAGTTAATCCATTAGCTATTGTTATAGGTGAAGATACATAATATGATTGAAAGGTAGAAAATGTACAGGGATTACCTATCATATGATTTGTGGCATCGAAATCAATGACCCATTTATTTAAAGAGGAAAAAAAGATATATTTTACTTGAATCAATAATCAGAGTGAATTCTTTTAAAAGCTCTTAAAACAAAGTATACTCATTAATTGAGATAGTGATAGATTTCTGAGAAGATGAACTGAATGCAACAATATTGGTAGTTTGAGTTCTCTGATTGCAATTTTTCCAACAATACCGCTTTGTGCATCTAGGTTCCTTAAAATAATAGTAAGTAATATTGCCGAAGTCATTATTTCTTATAACATCTCCTCTTTTATTGTGATTCTTTCTAACATTATTTCCCTTTTCTCCTTTAATAACTAGCACACTATGCTATTTAGTAGGTTGAATATTCTTCTTTATTTGTAAGAATCTACTGAAAACATCCTCTATAGTAGTGACTTTAGGTCTAAATAGAATTTAAGATTTGGCAGTCTCAAATTTTGAAGGGAGACTGGCCAAAAAACTTATGATAGCCATTTTTTCTCTCTAAGTTTATAGCTTTTTAATGTCTATGCTAAAAGGTAAAAGAACATTCAGTTTTGCATGTCTTGTTAAACTCCATAAAATGAGCTACGAGAAACTTAGTTTTGTCGATGTGTTAACCCTAGGTTAAGTAGTTACCATCAGCTTATCGATGTGTTAATCCTTATTCGGTAGTTACCATCAGCTTGTCGATGTGTTAACCCTCGTTCAGGTAGTTACCATTAGCTTGTCGATATGTTAATTCTTAGTTGACTATCTGATTAGTGTCGACTTATCGGCGTGCAAAATCGAGATGAGTTACTTGTATATGATGAGCACCAGCTTGTTGGCATGCAAAATTAGATAAGACTGTGTATTAGTTGATGCCATGTGTTGGCATGTCTAACTTTGTCAAGGTGGTTGATGCCATCTGAAGGCATGTCTTCCCCCTTTAAATCAATATTCTTATTGGAAAATTTCTAGCAAATATGCATTTGTAATGAGTCACTAATAGCATAAGCTCAGAGGCTAGATCTATATATGTAGATCTACCTTGGAGACGCTATAGCATAATTCTTTCCCTCGTTATTAAAAGTTAAAAAAAACTTCTGGACTAGTAGGTTTATCTTGAAGATTCTACAATATAATGTTTTCCCTCATCGTTAGAAATTAAAACAATTTTTTGGACTAGTAGGTCTATCTTGAAGACATTATAATATAATTATTTTTCTCATTATTGGAAGTTAAAACAACCTTTTAGACTAGTAGATCTATCTTGAAGATGCCACAACATAATTTTTCTCTCATTATTGGAAGTTCAAATAACCTTTTAGATTATTTCTCTTTTAGTATGCTTCAATTTTATACTGTGATCTTGGCTTTAGCTATGTGGAATAATTATTGGTGAAGTGTTTTACTTTGTTTTCAGCCATGTAGATCAACCACTGGTGAAGTCTTCCATCAGTTTAATAATTCCCTTATCTAAGAGAGGTAGGATTGATTTCTGCCTATCTCTTTTAAATCCTTCTAGAGTTAAAAAAATATTCGCACTTTTCTTTGCTGTGTATCTCTTTTAATTTTAACCTATTTAATTAGGTAGCATATTATGGCTTCATAAGTTTCTTAGAGCTATGACATAGGAACAAAAATCATCACAGATTCTTATCCATTCCTCATTTGTAAATACTTTATCCTTCCGATCCAATTTAGTATGGATAACATTAAATCCCCATTCATAAATACTTTATCCTTTTAATTCAGTTTAGTGTGGATAACATCAATGAGTTTCTCCCATTCTATAAGCAAATAATATATCTACTATAGGCTCTATAAAGTACGTGTCTCTTGAGAAGTCTTTGGTACCTCTGAGAAAAGGTGTGATATTAATGTCTTGTTTATTGAATTTGTAGTTGTTATTTTTATATTTACCAACTTGGTTGATGATGGTCATTTATTTTGCTACTTTATCCTTTTCAATTGTTTTGTTGTATCTTATTGTTATTTTTATCATGTATCCTGTCTTTTGTTATTTTTGTCATGCGTCCATCTTTCAGACAAAATAGAATATAAATCATAAATAAAGCATAAATGAAATATAAGTAAAATAATAAATAAATACGTGTCATAATCCTTATATACATCAAAATGTCAAAAAAAGGTCCCAAAAGACTTCCTGAATGCAAGGTACAACTACTGCAAGGATCTTGGTGCCCTGCAATAAGATGGTCTAGATGGAGGACCAAAGGTTGAAGGTTTGAGGGGTCTATATGGTGTCACTACCTATGGTGGTGATGGCAGTTGCTCCTACTACTGCCAAAATTTGAACTCGAATCCAGGTAGTGTGACATATAACAATTGTAAAATTTTTACAATCACCCCATCTAAATGATCTGAGCTCTCTCCTATACCTTAGGTTGCTCAAGAATGATAGTCTAAATATCTCATAAGATCATCCCTCAAGTTCCTGATGTACCTCTTTAGCTGTTCATAGTCTCAATCACAGCCTGTCTGCTTTGGGTTACCTCTACCTTGATGAGGCCTATCTGATCCCTGATCTGAGTGATGGAATTGTTAACAACTTGTAAAGCCTCATCAAACCTCTACCCAGTTGCTACCAGGTCTACTTTGATACCTTATACATCAATCTAGTGTTGAGCCTGTATAGACTACACTAAGGCTAAAACAAACTGTAAGGTCTAGTCCTGTTGTTAGATGACCTACTGGATGGTCTTAACAGATGCCTCAATGTCATCTAATCTCCCTAATATGTCGTCAAATGGTGGAGCTAATGCTGACTAAATAGGTGGTGAAGCAATGAAAGTAGATGCCCTGGGGTGGTCGTATAGCAGTGGAGCAATGGAAGTAGAGGCTTCTAGATGGCCATAAGGTGAGAAGCTCTTGGACATCCTAGATGGTGATGGTTGTGGCATAATGGAAGACCTTGGAAGTACTAGTGGGTGAGTTGATTTGCAAAGAAGGTCATAAAGATCAACTTGCATGTCGATCTGGAAGTCTAAGTCAATACCTACCCCCTACGACCCTTATGGCTTATCCTACTGAGGAGGATGATCAAGCTGTGCTAGCTGTGATAAAGGTGCTTGAAGTGGTTAAACCTAATCCTCCCTGCCTGTTGGAGGTACTGGCATGATGGGATCCAACCTGTAGCTTTCTCTCTTCTTGGGAATAGTTAGTAGTCTATACTACCCCTTCAGCCCCTGCACTGGCTCAACCATCCTCATACCGAAAGCAATTTGTAAATCTACAAAAATTTCCTTTTAGAGTGTCTGACTGAAGGTCTTCTCATCTGGCCCTAAATCTAATAACAAATGGGTGATCGCACCGGTAGCTACTCAGCCGACCTCATAAATATGTATATGAGGAGTGTTCACATTATTAGTTGTAATTTATGTGGACTTAATTACAATTTGGTGTTTTTAAGTGCTAAATTAGACAAAAGAGGAAGTTATTTGAAGAAAGGAAGAAAATTGGAGCAATTTAGGAATCTAAATTAACCAAAGTAACACTAAATTAACATCCTAAACACCTAAAAATACACTAATTAATATAGATAAAACTCAAAAACTTGATCGGATTTTAACAAGTATACTAAATTGGCTAGTAATATAGAAAAATATAATTATGACCCTAAGAATGTTAATTTAGTGTTACTTTGGTTAATTTATTATTTGTAATTTATGTGGACTCAAGTGCAATTGGGTGTTTTTTAAGTGCTAAATTAGAAAAAAAGAGGAAGTTATTGGAATAAAAGAAGAAAATTTGAGCAATTTGGAAATTTTAAAGCCAAGATGCACGTTGAATATAGAAGAAAAGCCCTCACCCAAAGGGATTAAGCCCTCACCCGAGGGATTAAGCCTTCACCCAAAGGAGAAAGCTGCTTACCTGAGGGGAGGACTTCCTATTATGATAAAACTTTTCTATCATCTGGTTTAGGAAGTTACAAGGCATTAAACTTCTTCTTTTCAGAGTATTTAAGTAAACTTAAACACCAGAATTAGGAGGACCTATAATAGTTTTATGGAGACAAATTTTTCTTTAGTTTAGCCCTAGTTTTCTTTAGTTAAGTATACATCAGTTTTTAGACTTAGTTTTTCTTTTCTTTTTAGTTTTCAATTCTCTTAAAGATTCAAGCTTTCTACTGCATGTGCTAAAAAGTCATCAAGAGCAAGTTTGAAGCTTCGTGAGTATTGTATCTTTTTATATTTATTTTTCAATTGTTTCAATCATGTTTGGTGAGTAATTTTCCTAATTTTGTTAAGGAAAACTTGAATCCTCATACTTCTATTGTAATGACTTTGATTTGAGTTTAATTTTCAATGCTAGTTTATTATTTCTTAATTCATGTGCTAAATCTTATCTTTGGTTATAGTTGGATTGATGTTTAAAGTATTGAATAGATGGTTGAATGTTAATTAAGACTTTAGTTGAGGATATGCATGTTCTTATCTTATTCTTCTCATATTAATGTATTGTTACATTTTGAGAATTGAGGTAATGATTTGTTGTTCATGTTCCTTTGGGTTCGATATTCTTGGGATCATAACTATATTTTCCTATATTACTACCTCAACTCATGAACAACAAAAATAGGTTTTTTGGAGGGTTTTTATTCTTTCCTTTAGCCTTTGTAAATTAGGATTTTATTTTCTCTTTTTAATTAGATTTAATTTACAAATTCAAGGAAGAATTCAATATTAAAGAAGAAGGAGCTTCAATTTTTATTTTATCTTCATTAAAGATGTCTTTTGAACTTATTATTTTCATATTTTGATAATTAAATTTTTGATTTTTGAGTAGTTTTTCTTGCTTAGGAATTCTTAAACCATAATTGTATTGGAATTTTTAGTTTAATGAAAATTGCATATTTTCTTATATTTTCCTTATGATTAATTATGCACTTATATTGATGTTTGTTTTTTATTTTTAATGTATCAAGAGATGGTTAATTATTAAATTTGAATGTTAATCCTATATGTTTACACCTTGTTCTTTTATTTTCTGCATCTAGTTATCTTTATGTTCTGAAAGAAGGTTTTGATTCCTATATGTGTTTTATATTGGATTTTTTTAGCGGAGACTCATTTGAGATCTTTATGAACCACAAAAATCATGGTATGGAAACCTCACAAACATAAACCACACAAATGCATTCAACATGAAAAAGTTCTAGAATTTTCCCCTTCTAAATATGCTCATACTCCAGCCTCAATAGATGGTCCACCACAAAGTTCCCTTCCCCCTTTTTGTCCTTAATTTCTAAATTGAACTCTTGTAAAAGAAGTAACTATCTAATCAACATTAGCTTATACTCCTACTTAGCAAAAAGTGTCTCAACACTACATGATCAGACCACACAACAATCTTAGCACCAATAAGAGAAGAATTAATTTCTCAAATGCAAAAGCTATGGCAAGAAGTTCTTTTTCTGTAGTGGTGTAGTTCACTTAGGCTCCCGTCAAGGTGTGGCTTACATAACAGATAGCATAAAAGACATTCTCCTTTCTCTATCCTAGAACTACTCTTTTTATAAAGTCACTTGCATCACACATTAGCTCAAATGGAAACCTCCAGTCCTAAGAGATAATCACCGAAGCTAAAATTATTCTTTGTTTTAGTGTGTTGAAAGCCTCTAAGCACTTGCTAGTGAAATCAAAAGGAACATCTTTCATAAGCAAATTTGATAAAGGCTCAGTAATTTTGAGAAGTCCTTTATGAATTTACGATAAAACCTTACATGCCCTAAAAAGCTTCTAATACCTTTGACACTAGTTGGGGGTGAAAGTTTCTCAATCACTTCTACTTTGGCCCTATCAACCTCTATTTCTTTTTGGGTATTTTATATCCCAAAAAATACCTTCCCTTATAATAAAATGATATTTCTTCCAATTCAATACTGAGTTAGTCTCCTTACACCTACCTAGTACCAAATCAAGATGCTCTAAATAACTTTTGAAGTCTCTTTCATAAATAGTGAAGTCATCCATGAATACCTCCATAAATTTCTCTATAAAGCCATGAAAAATTGCCATCATACACCGTTGAAATGTAGCCAGTGCATTGCTAGTCAGAAGGGCATTCTCTTATCAGTAAAAGTGTCATATAGGTAAGTGAAAGTTATTTTCTCTTGATCTTTAAGGGCTATTAGGATTTTCAAATACCCCAAATACCTATCTAGAAAGCAGTAGAACCTCTTCCCCTCTAATCTCTCTAACATTTGGTCAAGGGAAAGTAATCTTTTCTAGTTGCGCTATTTAACCTTCTATAATCGATATATACTATCCAACTCATAACCGTACAAGTTGGAATGAGTTAATTATCCTCATTTTCTATCACTGTGATCCTTCCTTTCTTGGAAACACATTGTACCTAACTTAACCAACTACTATTAGAGATTTCAAAAAGATTATACTTGCATCTAGCAATTTGAAAACTTCTTTCTTAACTACCACTTGCATTACCAGATTCAATCTTCTTTGAGGTTGCATAACTGGCTTGCAATCCTCCTCCATGGGGATACAATGTGTGCAATAGCTTGGGTTACTTTTATTAAGATCCGATGTCTCCCATCCTATTGCTTTTTGTGCTTTTTTAGCACTTCTATCAATAGCTCTTCTTCAATACCTATCAAAATACAAGATATTTTCACTAGTTTTATTCCATCCCCCAAAAATACATACTTTAAATGGAAGGAAGGTGTTTTAGTTCTATTTTTTAATCTCTCTTTAGTAGTTGAAACCCTTCTTCACTTTGATCCTCTTCTTCACACTTTATCTCTAACTCCCTCACAATCTTGCTTTCATTCTTAGTTAAATCCCCTTCTTTAGCTGAATGCATCAAGCAACTCTTTAATGGGTCATCTAACAAGATTTTCTCTTGTGCTTTCTCCCTACAATCCTCAATAGCATCCATAAGGCTTAGCGACTCCTCAAATTCATACGATGGATGCTTTATCACCATATTTACATCAAAAACCATCTCTTCATTGTTGAATATAAGGGTCATGATTTGTACATACACATTTATGAGTGCTCTTGCAGTGTTTAGGAATGGTCTTCCTATAACGAGTGGCACTTTCCTACCTTTATCCATGTCCATGACCATAAAATCTACTAGGAAGATAAAGTTACCCACTTTGACCAATAAATCCTCAATTATTCCCTTAAGATACTTGATCGAATAATTTGCCAATTGAAGTGTCATCCTAATCTCCTTAATGTCACCTAGCTTCAATTTTTTGCACAGAGAATATGGCATTAGATTCATCGTTGCTACCAAATCAAACAATGCATTTTCAATAAAATTTTCCCTAGTTCACAAGGTATTGTAAAACTTCTTGGATCCTCTAATTTAGCTGGAATTTAATTTGTGAGAATAACACTAAAACTCTTAGACAACCGAAAAGTACCTATCCTTTCTAGTTTTTTTTTTACTTGAGGACAAATCTTTCATGAACTTTGTATATTTTGGCATATAGAGTAAAACTTCAGCAAATGGTAAATTAACATGCAATTTCTTAAACATATTTAAAAATTTCTCTAATTGCTCATTATTTCTCTCTTTCCTAGCTACTGAAGGGAATGGTAAACGTGATGCATCAAATGGTAAACTAGAGTTAATGATGGCCTTACCCTTATGTTTTAACTTTGGAACCTCTTCTACATGTTTAGAGTTAAAATCACATACCTCTATTGTTGACTCCACCACTTTAAAAGAGGATGAAGATGTACCTTGTTTAGCTCTTTAGACCTCCTTACCACTCTTAAGAGTGATTGTTTTGGCCTCTTCTTTGGGATTTCTATCAACATTAGAGGAAAATATGCCCTGCTTCCTTGTATATATTGAATTGTCCAATTGCCCTATTTGTGTTTTCAAGTTCCTCATAGCTGCATCTTGGTTCCTGTTCCACTATTCTTGTGACTTCCACCTTGTATCTTAGCTAGATATAAATTGGGTTTATCTAGACATGAAGCTAGCAAACATATCCTTAAGGTTTGGTTTCTTATCTTGTGGTAAGGGTGGTCTAACTTGGAATCCAGGTGGATAAAAATGTATTTAATAGGTTGAGGTGCTTAGTATAATGCTTGAAAATGAGTATTTACTATTGAAGGTTTGGTATTGTTGATGGTAACTTTGGTTGTGGCTACCTTGAGCATGTATGGGTACATTAAATGGAACTCTTAGCTGGGTGTTTAAAGTAGAAGCTTAATTATCCTCTCTATAAGAAATTAGGGTGATTCCTCCACCCGAGATTTTAATGGTTACTAAATAGGTCATTTTTCTTAAAATCATGTAAAGCATTCATTTTTTCCATTCCTTGAGTGTAGGGTTCGATTGCCTTTAATTCACTCTCCAAGTTTCCTCCTTAAAATGCACTCCCATTTTGCAAAATTGCTGAAACATTTTGAATTTTCAGACCATTAAGCTCTTTCTTTAATAGCTCTATTTGAGCCTTTAACATAGCAAACTTATCTATGCTATGAACTCCTTATGTCTTGGTCAATGCTCTTTTGCTACACCATTGAGCTTTATTCATTGCTATTTCATCAAGAAGCAAGAATGCCTATTTAGGAATTTTGTTTATAAAGCTACATCCAGATGCTGTATCCAATAAAGATCTTGTATTGATTTTGCACGCTACATAGAATGTTGACATCAATTGATACATTGCAGTTGCATGGTGCGAACAACTTTTCAATAATCTTTTAAACCTTTTCCATGCTTCATGGAAGCACTTTCCATTCAATTGTTGGAAATTATAGATATTGTTCTTTATACTAGTTATCTTTGCTGGTGGGAAAAATTGAACTAAAAATTTTTCTTACATTTGCTCTCATGATCGGAAGGATTGACTGGAAAGCATGGATAACCAATCTATTGCTTTTTCTATAAGTGTGAAACGAAAGAGCTTTAGCCGTATAGCATCCACTGATACCCCTTGTATTTGGATCGTGTAACTTATCTCTAGAAAGATATCTAAATTTTGCATTGGATCCTTAATCTTCGATCCTGAAAAATTGGTTCCTTTGAACCATGGTGATCATTGCCAATTTTAGCTCAAAATATTATTAATGAGGCAACACAACCATCCTATACTCCTTATTCCACCATAGAATGACATAATCCTGAATAGTACTTGGTCTTTGACCATCTTGATTTCTTTCATGTTATTGCCCTTCTCCTTATTCATTCTTAAGTGGCACATTGGAATTTGATGGATCATCCATATCTCTAAATTGATTTTGATTTCTTCTTCGATGTAAGGTCCTCTCGATTTTAGGATCAAGCAATGCTAGATGTTGCTGCAAATGCAATCTGTTCACACACCAATTTCACCTAAAAAGAATAGGCAAACAAAAGTAACTAAAAGAAAAACTCATAAAAACAATCAATCAAATATGCAATTAAGCATGATAAATTCCCAGCAACGGCACTAAAAACTTATTTGCGACCACAACAAGTACACTAAATCAACAAGTAATATAATAGAGTATATTTAAGACTCCAAAGAATATTGTACCCTAGGGATTGATCTTACACAATTTTACTTGATTGATTACAAATATGTGTTAAAGAATTTCCCAGGTGTATTTGGTGTGAGTTATATCTATCAATTTTTAACAACTAAGAAAATAAAAGTGAGTTAATTAAAAAGTGTAAAACTAACAAGAGCAGTAAAAACAAAGTATAAGAGTTAGGATAATAACAATGACTAAAAAATATTGTTTGGAAATTAAATCCTCCCCACACCGAATGTAAGATTCATTTTAACATAAAATGTATATATTTTAGATGTGTGGATGACCCAACTAAACCCAAATTTCCCATTTTAGAGCCAACTATTTTAACTACCCAATTTCCCATTCCAAAGCCAATCTGATAGCTAGGTTAAGCATGAGTCTATAAATCTTAGATATGGATTAGTTTCCTATTTTGGAGCTAAACAATCTAATATCCATTCATTTTTCTTCTTATTTTTGGATCTACAACACATTAACTCTAGATTTAACAACCCTTATTCCAGAATTGCCATCAAATATACAGCAAATGCATGTAAAAATAGAGCACACGTAATGTCTACTTCAAACAAGCATAAATCCATTAACTTGAATAAAATTAACAGCATAAATACTTGAATAACATTAATATCAAGATAAGTACAAAGGAAAAGAAATATATGTAAATATATTTAATCAAATGAGTTTAGTTTCTTGCATTGATATAGGGATTCAAAGATGCCCAAACTAGAAGACTACTCACTATACATAGTATAAAAAGCAAAGACAAAGGAATAAGAAACTTTTAAACCCATTTTTGAAGATAGATCCAAAGTTGGAGTAACTCCTTCTATTTAATCTAAGCTAAACTTGATTTAAAAATAAAACTATATATGTTGTAACTTTAGCTAAATCTATAGTATTATTTTATTGTAAGTATAAAACCCTAGTAAAAATGTAGTTTTTACAAGTAAGAACAAAGTACAAAACCCTAAAAATCTCTAAGCAAAGCTAAAACTAATTACTCAAGCTAAAAATTATTGAAAACTACTTTAAAATGCCTCCTTGAACCTAACATAACATAGCTTTTATAGTATTTGTAGAGGTACATGATGGAGACACTTTGCTTTTAGCCGTGTGCAATCGGTTAAAATAATACTATAGCAATGGTACACGGTAGAGACACTTTGGTCTTTACCGTGTACACCCTTTTAGACTAAAGTTTTTTGAATTTTGCTTGGCACATGTCGAAGACACTTTGTTCTCTATCGTGTGCTTTAATGAAACAGTGAGGATTGTTAATTTTACAGGGCACACGGCTGAGACACTTTGGTCTATGTTGTGTGTAAGTCAAAATTCTGCTCAAAAGTTAAAATTTCACCATTTAAATTTCACCATTTAGTACACTAAAGCTTTATAATTCTCAATATTATCATATTTGGCATAAAAAGAGGAATTTAACACATAAAACATGAAAAATATGCAAAATAAGACATAAACACAAATAAAAATATACTGAAAATAAATACTAAATCAGAATTATCAATAGCAGCAGAAGCAAAATTGCCTTCAAACTAAGGTATAGCTGTAAAAGTGAAATCACCTTCAAGTTAGGGTATAGCCATAAAAGTCAAATTGCCTTCAAATCAAGGTGTAGTTGTAAAAGCTGAATCACCTTTAAATCAAGGTATAACCCTATAAGCAAAATCACCTACAAAAGTGGACTTGCTTTCAAATCATGGCATAGCAACAAAAGTGGAATCACCTCAAAATTAAGGCATGGTCATAGATAATGAAGTTCACTTAAAGTCCTTTCAACAAACATCTAATGTCTCTCAGGAGCATTAAGTCCCCTTAACGGGCATCAAAGTTCAAAATTCAACTCTTAGAGTTAAGATGTGCCGATAAGCCAATGTCATCCACACTATCCACCATTGATCCATAAAATCTCCTAAAAGGCAATAGGAGACTGTATGATTCAATCACTGCTGGCAAGCTGACACTGATCACTCTGCTCACCACCTTTGTGAGCCTTCTTAAGAAGTAACTAGAAGATCACCTCCTCAAGTATGTCTCTTTCTCCTTTCACTCTAAACTTTGGCTCATCTAGGCACTTCATATACTAGCCTTCTTAAAGTTGGGAGCAATTGTAGACACTGAGTCCTGATGAAGCTTTTATCATGGTTACTTAATGAGGAAGGATACTCTTTAAAATATGATAAATAAAGGTTTTAAGGTCTTTTTCATGTTCACAAAGTTTTTCAAAAATATTTTAAAGTGTTTTGTGTTTATTTTGAGCACTTAAGGAAACCAAAAGGGTTAAATAATGAAGAATATCCCCAAAAATGTACTTAAAGATATTTTTTTCACATTTTTACATTGCACACCCATGCAAAGAGGGAATATCTATATTATTTGAGCCAATTGCAGCTTGACTGCCATTTTTGTCTTAAATGCTCATGCAAGTCAAGTAATATATTTTTGCAAATCCAATTTGGCAAGTTAACTAAACACTCGAGTTGCACGTCTATGCATAGTGCCTTGCAAACCCCTGTAAGCGAAAAGTTAACCAACTTTTCATAATTGACTTGACAAGTTGGCTAACTTCTTAGCTTGCACACCCGAGCAAATTGCCTTGTACGCTAATGCAATCTGACTTACATATAGTCCACCAGCAGAAATAAAGAGTGCTTGGAAAAATTAATTTTGAAAGGTTCTTTTATAAAGTTCTTCTTTGAATTTTAGTTATTTTAAAATTTTTTTCAACTACTTTAATGTGTAAAAAGATCTAAAATTCAATATTCCATGATCTATTTGAGTAAATACACTAAAGATAATATAAAAAGCTTCTTTTTTTGATTTTGGTTTTTGATATTATAAGATTTTCATGTTTTTATTTAAATGTTGTAGGTTTTATTTATTGGTCAACTTATAGATGTGTTTTTACTTTATTATCTATGCTTAGATTTAGATTGTGAAACCCTTTTTTAAGGGTACCTTGCCATATGGTAGAAAATAAATAGGATTATTGCTTTATTATCCCTTTAAGTTTGTCTTGATTTCTATTTCATTTAAAAAGTTATTTCTTTTAAAAATTATTTTTAGCATTTTGCAGGTCTTATTTTTATTCCTTCGTGGACCTCCTCATTGATAAGAACATTACTTTAAAAAGGGAAGAAAACTCACACAATGGCGAGTACAGCATGCATCACCCGATGCACACTCATGCATCAAGTGTGATTTTTTTTTCTTTTAAAATAATTGAATCAACTGTATGTAACTTAATGCATATCCGTGCATTCCTCAACATATGCTCCAAATTTATTTTCTTTTCCTTTTGACTGCCTGCTTTATTTTATTTTGCTTTGTTATGTTTTATTTTCCTTTCCATTATTATTATTTTATCGTGAATGACCTTCTTGAGAGTACAATGGGGCAAGCGCTCAAGGTAAGTCTCTATCTCCTTCTTTTATTACAAAAAGGCATTTTTCAACCACCAAGGGAAAATGCCACCAAAAATATTTATATTATGTAATTTGGGTTTTCATTAATAAAACTGGACCAATGTCTCATTTCTCACCCCAAAAGTCACATGTAAATATCAGCTTTTAATAATGCTAAATATTTTGTATATAATTAAATAACACGACACATTTCTTAATAAAACTTAAACTGGCAAGTCTCTATCTTTAAAAGCTCACAATGAAATGCTTTTTCACAAAATTTACATACGAGTACCAATGTCCTCACCAAAAGGGATCATAATGAACCGCATGATATATGAATGTTTATTTAGTAGATGATTTTATATTGATGTTATGATTTACCACTTTCATATGTGATTGGATGCACCTTTTATTTATTATGCTATGATCTTGCATGTAAGAAAAAAATAACATAATTAATTTGAAATTTATCATGTCACCCGTGAAAAGTTTGATAAAAAGAGCAATTAACCTCCTAATATTTTTTTAGTGCAATATACCCCTCTAAAGTTTACAAATTGGGGCAATATTTTTTCAAAATTGATGGCTCTGTTATTTTGACTATTTTTTATTAGTTGACTGCTAATGTGGTATAAGTATGATACGTCAACAAGGGATTAAATTGCCCTAATTTACAAATTTTAGGGACTACACTGCTCTTTTTGGAATACTTTAAGAGTTTTTTTTACACCTTTAGTCTTGCCATGTGGCATTCTTTTTGGTATAATTTTGATACCACATTAATAGTCAACTGATGACAATAGTCAAAATAATGAACTCATCAATTTTAGGGTGATATTACCCCAACTTATAAATTTTAGGGGGAACATTGCACCAAAATAAATATTAAAAGGTTAATTGCTCTTTTTATCAAACTTCGGGGGATGAATTGCACCTTTGGCCAAAAATTTTATATCCTTCAGGCATTGGTATGCTTTCGATTTAATGGGTAAAGGCCCCATTACCCATTTTGAAGACTATGGAGGCTATGGAGATTATGCTGATGGTATATCAGATTGTGACTCTACATCACAGTGGCTACTTGTGGTGTCCAAAGAGAATTGCATGTCTGACACCTTAGCATGGTAGCAGTTTGATGGCGGAGAGCTTGGCGTAGATGTAGCAAAGCTTGGTAGTTTTTTTGGAGAGTTTGCGTAGACATAGGAGAGCTTTTTTTAGAGCTACATGGCAACACTTCATCTAGGCAGTGAGTAAGCAACCTAGAATGAATCCTAGAAAAAATGCAGCCAACTAAAAAGGAAAACAAAATGATATAATACAAAAAATGGTAAAGCAAAAAAAATGCAAAGTTAGAGAGAGATAACCTCCACTTGAACCTTTATTATTTTGAGTTCGAAAGGAAAACTAAACCAAAAAAACATGTAACGTGAAAAGAAAAAGAAGAAAATGAAGCAGAATAAGAAGAAAGAAGGATCTGCAAGCAGATGAAGAAAAATAAGTAGATGAGAAAGATGGGATAGGTTTATGTTTTCAAAGAAAGGAAAAAAAGTCATAATCTAGAAGCCGGTCGGAGCAATCAAATCAACATTTATTTATTTATTTATTATTTCAATAGAAATATAAAAATTAAAATTAAAAATTCCAATAGAAATATGAATTCCATATTTTCTTAAAATTTGAAAACCAAACCAAACTTTCTAGAGAATATTAAAAATGTGTAACACATTCTTAAATTTTCTAAATTTGATGTATCAATAATTCAGGGGTGTATACTGATCAGGTTTAGGTCAAACCTAACCCGATTCGATGTATAAATAATTGGGGGGTATATATATATATATAATAACAAGTCAGGCCTCAAACCTAACAACTCTAAATTTTTGGGGTCTGACTCTAATAAGCCTACCAATAGGAATCTTTTATTTTTCTAATTTACCACCATTTCCATTTCTTCTTCTACTAAAGAAATGCCCTAGAAAATCAAACATTTTTTTTTACAAATTCACAGCCAAAAAAACAATAACATTGAGTAGTCACAAAAATATAAAAAATATAAAAAAGAAAGTGATTGTAGAGATGGACCAAATATTAAATTAATTATGAAATTCAACATGCAAAAAATAAAACCCATGTTCTAAAATTTTTAAAATATCAGCTTGAACCCAAAAAATATTCATTGTCAAGATCAAAATATACAACCAAAAAAATATTTATCATTAAGATCAAAATATACAACCAGATCTAATTCAAGAGCCTAATTTTTTTTAGAGTAGATCTTTACACTCAAACTCCAGATTGCCCCTGATGTTATCACGTCTCTATTTCATTCTCGTTAAGATACGACAACGGCAAGTCAAAAGGAAGGAGAGATCGAGAAAGAGATAGAAGCAAAGAGAGAAAGAAAGATGGAAGCAAACAGAAGACAATAAATATATATATATTATATATATATATATATTTTTTTTTCAGTCGGTTAGGTTGGGAAAAGTTTTAACGCGATCCGACCTAACTACAAAGAATACCAAATTTCACCACCCCAACCCGATCCAAATAATCCTAACAATTCTTGTCAAATGCAAATTTTAGGTTGGATTTTGCATATCTCTTAATTCTTGCTAAGTTTAATTCTTAACTATTACTAATTTAATCTAAATTATAAATTAAAACAATTTTATTTTCCTTTTTTATATATCTAATATATGTAATAAATATTAAAATTAAATTTTATTATGTTATTTATGAATTCGATTTTCCAATTACAACTCATTGTTAAGTGACTTAACAAAGGAGAAATGACCCTAATATCTTTATAAATGCTCTCTTTTGCATTATGTTGCCACGGGATATAGTTTTTTTAAAGATTCATTTAAGAATATTTAAACAAATATTAATTATATTAACTTAAAATAAATGTAGAATGAAAAACATTTTAAAAAATAAAACAATAACTAGAATCATTTTTGTATTAAATATGCATTGTAAAATAAATGTAAAATAAAAGGCCCTTTGATCTGCAGCCCACCAAACATAGGGATTTTTTAATTTTTGATGTAATTTTGATAAATATTTAGAGAAATTGGGTAACAGTAAAAATATTTAGGAGAATAGGGTGTCAGAAAACGGCAACCAAGGGTGCCATTTTCGGACAAGTGGGGTCTGTTGATTTTTTTTTGTTGAAAATTGCACAGAAAATGGCAACATACCATGATGTTTTTTCACTGTGCCCAAAATGACTAGGAATGATTGCGGGCCGGGGCGGGTGCGGGGAGTGCCTCCCCACCTACTGCCCCACACAAGGGAGGGGCGGGGGTGGAACGGGAACCGATAGTATTTCGGAGGAAAAATTTTCCTCGTTCCCGTCCCCGCGGGGATCCCCATCCCTCTGGGATCCCCGTCCCTACATAAAAAATATTTTTATTTTTTTAAAAAATTTAATTATAACTAAAATATAATATTTAATAATTAATTATAATTGAAATATAATATTTAATAATTAAAAATATAAATTCAATTACAAATCAAACTAATATAAATTTTAACAATTGATAAAACTAAAATTAAATATAATTTAGAATTAAATTATATAAATATAATTAAATTTAGTAATTAAATTTTGAAAGTAGAAAAATTTTGGGGTGGGGACCACAATCTCTGTCCCCGCCCCGAATTCTAAATTGGGGAATACTTTTCTCCCGTTTTCATCCTCATGGGGGAATTTTTAGGAAATTTTCCGCCCTATTCGGGGCGGTTTCCCACCGGGGACAGAGATTTTTCGCCTCGTGATCATCTCTAAAAATGACGTCGTTCTGGAGGGGAAGAAGGCGCGCTGAAAAATGGCACAAGGAGCTGCCATTTTCTGACATATAAAACGGCGTCGTTTCGTTCAGTGAGAGGTGGCAGATTTGAATTATTAAGGTGGGGTTCATATGTTAGAAAATGGCACTGACACCTACCGTTTTCTATGTAAACTTTTTTTAAAAAAAAACCATAAAAAGCAAATTATTTATTGCCTTCCCTTTGCCATTTTGCTCCCCGTACCTTAATCATAAAAAAAATTTAATGTAATTTCTATTATGTTATAGAACTAGAAGTTATCAATTTAAAAGTAAATTTAATGTACTTTTTTTACTTTACTCTTATTTTGGTATTCTAAATGTACTTATATATTTGTTGTCATTTTTATATTAATTAATAAAAATAATAATATTTTTTATAATATTAATATATTAATTATTTTTTAATTTGTATGTCAAAATTAATTTTAATATATATTAATTATTTTTAAATTTTTTTAATTTGAGTTTTTTTAAGTGTGTCTTTTAATTTTTGACCTTAAGATTGGCCAAAAAAAGGTTTTGTTGTGTAGAAATAAACGGATTTCCAGTGTCAATATTAATTATTTTTAATTTGAGTTTTTTTTAAGTGTCTTTTAATTTTTGACCTTAAGATTGGCCAAAAAAATGTTTGTTGCGTAGAAATAAACGAATTTCCAGTGTCAGGTAACTACGTTTAGAATTAATATGTATGTCAAAATTAATATTAATATATATTAATTATTTTTAATTTGAGTTTTTTTTAAGTGTCTTTTAATTTTTGACCTTAAGATTGGCCAAAAAAATGTTTGTTGCGTAGAAATAAACGAATTTCCAGTGTCAGGTAACTACGTTTAGAATTAATATGTATGTCAAAATTAATATTAATATATATTAATTATTTTTTTAATTTTTTAATTTGAGTTTTTTTAAGTGTGTGTTTTAATTTTTGACACAAATTAAAAAATAATTAATATTATAAAAAATATTATTATTTTTATTAATTAATATAAAAAAGACAACAAATATATAACTACGTTTAGAATACCAAAAAATAAGTAAAGTAAAAGAAGTACATTACATTTATTTTTAAATTGATAACTTCTAGTTCCATCACATAATAGAAATTACATTAAATTTGTGATGATTAAGGTATATTATTACAAGAAAAATTTAATATCCTGACGAAAATTTTCAACGGAATTGAGTGAAATTCCGTAGAAAAATAAAAAATTCGACGGAAATTGGTGAAGGAGATATGGTTTTAGGTACCATTACAGTCAGCAATTTTACCGACGGACAATAATTGGTCGTGAATTTACCGACAAAGAGTAATCCGTCGCTAAATAAAAACCAATTATTGTCATCGTCTACCATATTTGACCGACAGAAAACTATTCCGTAGGTAATATATTTCCTACGTATATATATTTCATAGGTAAATTTACCGACGAAAATAGTTATTTCGTAGGCAAATTTAGCGACGAAATATTTTCTGTCGGCAATATTTTCCAACGGTATGATATTTTCCATAGCTAAATTTACCGACGGAAATCGATATTTTGTAGGCAAGTGTTTTCCGTCGCTATATTTCGACTATATTTTTTCCCGCAATTTGCTATTTTTCCGTCGGCAAATCTCAAAATTTATTTTTTATTATTATTTTATTTTCTCTCAAATTTCAATTGTTTTATTGTTTTATTTTATCTATATAGTGAAATTATAATCAACAATATAATATAAAATATATAATTTACAATAATAAATTCATAAAAATCTAATAAGAAAATTAAAGTTATAATATTCAATAACATATCATTTTCTTACAAGTTTTTAAAGTATAAATATTAACCCTAACATTGCAGTCAAATCGTTATTAGTTCCAAAAGTATTAAAATCTAAAACCCTATGTTATCGACATAGGTGGATTATCTGGATGCTACGATGTGCTGCCTTCCGCCCTTACTTTTTTCATTCGAGTACGAAGCTCGGCTATATATTCCGTAGACTCACGTCATTGAATTGCTAATAAACTAACCGTAGTCCGAAGTTCAACTACTTCCTGACCTAATGCGACTTGTCTACTGGAGATAACTGTACTGAATGTAGAAAAATGCGTATATTGTGTATTTGCAAAAGATTCAAAGCCAAAAATTCTGCCACGACAGTCCCTACCACCTACTTGTAAATGTCTAATTCTCATCAATATTTGGGTTATCCTACGATTGACGTTGTACCTCCTCTTGTATTTGATTCTATCATTATAATTATTTATACTGTGTAGTTATAATTTTAAACTAATATTATATATAAAATGAATATTGAAATATATATTTTACATTACATACATTTAATTGCCTGCATCGATCGTTGATGAATGTTACACCATCATGCTTTTTGGTGTGAGTATACACAAAGACCTATCGTGATGTAGGCTTTTGGCCAATAGACTTTTCTTGCATAGAATAGAGATAAATTACCTACGATTTGCAAAAATTTTAGCAAACTTTCATCTATTTTTATGATATTTACCCCCTATTAAATAAAAAATAAGTCTCAACCAGATAACCATTAATAAGGCACCAAAAATCTTTTTTCCAAAATGAACCGTCATAATATAAAGATTACAATTAACAGCATCGAAAAAGACAATAAATGATTCTAAAAAAATGGCAGTAACATAGACATACAATAACAACCCTATGTTTAATTCTATTTCTATACATATATATACAATTACTATAATCATCATTATTATTATGATGTCATATATTTTACGAGTTAAGCTTACTCTGATTGGTAATTTGCATTCCTAACTTCCATTCCATATTTGGCATATATTAGGTGCTGATAATTTACTATTCATTTGGTAAAATTTTTGGCAGCATAACAGCTTAAAAATCATGATTCCCAAACCTGCAAATAGCAAATTTTACACTCCCAATCAAGGTCCTCCACCTCCATAACTTCATTGACAATCACAACATATGGCAATAACAAGACATACATAGTAACAAGACATACAATCGAATAGAATTAAACGTAGTGATTCTAAAAGAATGGCAAGATCCATCAAAAACACAAAATTCAAAATATAAATGTGAAGTTTTAATACTTACAATTTTCTTTGCATGCTCCTGGTGGGTCATAGATCCATCAGTGTGCACAGGTAGACTCTCCTCCTCAAGTCCTCTCGGTCTGTTACTTGAATTTCGCTCAGAAATAGATTTAGCCTCGGACGTTAACCAATAATTCTACCAATTGTCCCATATTTCTTCAGATATAAAATGAAGCCGTTCACCGCTCATTTTATAGGAACTAATAAAATCTCTGTACCGTGCACGAGCTCAACTTTTCCATACATTGTAAATAAAATCAAATTTTGAATTCCAAAAAAATTCTTTCTGAAAAAAAAAATTTATAAGTATTTATAAACATCAATAATAAACTAATTAAAGTCAACATATACCTCAAACTCCTGATAATAGAGATCTTTTGTTTCATGAGAGAGATTCTTCCATATATAACCGTTAAATTCTATTTTATCCTTGAATTTGGAGGAGATGCTACTAGAGCACAATCCAGACAGGACCAACCTATAATAAATATTCAGAGGTTAAAATAATTTTCAAATTAAATACTATAACAATTATATAAACTATTACTTCCATCATGTATAACATAATTTTTAACCTTTTCACTCACATATTATTGACAATGGTAATGTATGTCCGTCCATTAACTCCTTTTGTTCCGGGCTGCATGCCACCACCTCCATCCTCAGCTGGTGTTCCAGTTTTCTCAATTGGTATAAATTCATTGTCGGATGTGGGAGTAGATGTTTCACCAATAGATGGTGATGGTGTAGATGTAGCAGGGTTTCCTGATGGTGAAGTACTATGTAGGACAGGTGAATCTACAGGGATTATTGATGAAGAAGGTAATGCCTCGTATGGTCGTGCATAGGATGCTCCTCCCGATGGTAACCTAAGCCTTGGCGGTAACATACCATTCTTTCTCTTTGGTGGCATATTTTTGAACCTGAAATATATAAAATTAATTATTTCATATTAGAAAAATATTAAGTAAATACAAGAAACAATATACTGTTGACATAATAATAAATGTAATCATATAATATTAAATTACTTACACCAATTAATTGCTATCATCACTCAAATATAAATCAAAATCACCATCTTCTTTTTCTAAAGAATTAAAATCAAAATCATGCTCCCCTTCAGATCTCTCGCCCTCTATAAATTTCTCATCCTCTTCAGATGAAATGTCAACAAATTCATTGTTTGGATCATTTAATGGTTCATTCTCCTCGTATGTTACGTCTTTATTTATTTCATGAACCTCCAATTCTTCTTCCTAAAATGCCTCACTTTCAATTTGTTTATTTTCTCCTTTTGCAAGTACTGAAAAAACAACTATCGATCTTATTTTGCAAACAACCAACCAATTTAACTTATCTAGTCTTAAGCTGGAAAACGGAATATAATACACCTGATTCACTTACATTGCCAATACAAATGGTTTAAATTGACTTAATCTTCTTCGCTGGTTGATTTCAACTGGATTGTATTAGCTATACAGTTTTGTTCCAACATTAGGAGTAGAATCAAACCAGTCACACTTAAATAGCACACTTTGTTTTATTGGCAATGCAGGGTATTCAATTTCAAGTATCTCAATAATTTTACCATAATAATACGTCGATTCGCCCTGTACACAAACTCCACTATTTATTGTTACCATACTGTGAGCATGAGATTCAGTATGAAATTTGTATCCATTAACAAAATACACTGAATATGATTTAACACTTCACAAAGGTCCCTTTGCAAGATCATATATAAACTTATTTTCTATCTGATTTTCCAAAGCCTACATATCAAAAAAAAATTATCATATAAAATAGTCTAATGTTATTTAAAGATATAATGCCATCTAATAGTCTATTCTTTTTCATTTCATATGTAGAAAGTCGGAACTTACATATTTTTTGAACCATCAAGGAAAGTGTTTATCGACCTCTTTATTGATTTCATCCTGTGTTTTTTATGGCATTAGCTCGCATAACCATTCTTCATATATACTACAAAAAATATTAGTTGGTAAGAAAATTATATCCACCTACCTTGAAAACCAAAATATAACAATTTAAAAGTTATTTCATACTTACTGCATGAAAGGTTGAACCTCTTGATAATTCAATAAAATGTAACCATGGGCAGCCTTCATTTTTTCATCTATCAACATTCTTCTACTTGATCATCCATATGTTCGGCCAGGATATGTGAAAATGGATAAGTTACCAACAATTTCACTCATTTCACCCCCATCATCATTATGAGGGACTTTTCTCTCTTGTATGCACGTATGGCTCAAAATAATGTGAACAAAATGTACTTAATTCCTCTACTAGGTATGCATTACATATAGAACCTTTAACTTTAGCTTTGCTTTTAACATTTTTTTTCAAATGATGCAAATTCCTACATTAATTAGTATTTTAATAAAAGTTTAAAATGAACCCAAAATTATAAATATTATCTAAATTTCATATGTAATTACCTCTCAAATGGATACATTCATTGATATTGAACTGGACCAGCAAGTTTAGCCTCATGCGCTAAATGTACAAGTAGATGCTCCATACAGTCAAATAAGCTTGGAGGAAAAATCCCTTCTAATTTGCACAAGATAACTGGTATTTCTTGTTCTAGTCTTTCAATGTCAGCCAACTGTATTTCAAATGATGTTAAAGTTTTAAAAAACAAACTTAATTCTGTTATTGATTTCCAAACCTTTGTCGGTAACAACTCCCGAAATGCAATTGGGATTAGCCTTTGCATAAACATTTGACAATCGTGACTTTTTATGCCAAACAATTTGTATCTCCTCATATCCATACACCTTGCCAAGTTCGAAATATAACCATCTAGAAATTTCAGACTTTTTAACCATTCACACAACTTTCTTTTGTTTTTTTGTCCAAAGTGTAACATACTTTTGGATATTTACCCATGTGAGTATCTTTATCTAATTCATTCCTTTTACAAACAAGTTTTAAATCAACTCTTGATTTCACATTGTTCTTTGTCCTCCCTTCAATGTTCATGATGGAGTTGAACAGATTGTCGAAAATATTTTTTTCAATATGCATTACATCGAAATTATGACGTATTAAATTAGATTTCCAATATAGCAAATCCCAAAAGATGCTCTGTTTTCTCCAACCGAAGTTTTTATTTATGCTCCTGTTATTTCTTCCACTTCAAGTTTTGTAACTTTCAGAAGCCCTAATTCATCAATCTCCTGCAATATATCTTCACCAGATTTATTAAGGGAAGCAATTGTTTTTACCATCCTGTTAGCCCTAATTCATCAATCTCCTGCACTATATCTTCACCAGATTTATTAAGGGAAGCAATTGTTTTTACCATCCTGTTCTTAATAAACTTGTGTTTATTGTGCCTAAATGGGTGATCTATAGGAAAAAATTTCCTTTGGTTGTCAAACCAAGACGTTTTGCCCCCATTTGGAAGATAAAATGCATCAGAATCATTACCGCAGTAAGGGCAAGCCAATTTTCCTGCTATGCTCCATCCAGACAATATAGCATATGCAGAAAAATCACTCATCCAGACAACATAGCATATGCAGAAAAATCACTAATAGTTCACATAAAAGCTGTTTTCATTTGAAAATTTCGTTTAAGGGACACATCATATGTTTTCACACCATATTCCCAAAGATAATTCAATTCAGATATCAATGGTTGCAAGAATACATCAATTTTATGCTTTGAATTTACAGGTTCTGGCACGATCACTATTATTATAGTGATACTGCTACTATGATAGTCATTAAGACAGCAAAGTATAAATGAAGCAAGTCAACAAGCTGCTGCCTATATATAGGGCAATCCATATATATATATATATATATATATATATATATATATATATATATATATATATATATATATATACTTACAGTTTTCGACGCAATGCCCAACCTGCATAAGCTTCAAATTGCGAGGAGCTCATATGCACAAGTTAGGGCAATCCATATATATATATATATATATATATATATATATATATATATATATATATATATATATATATATATATATATATATATATATATATATATATATATATATATATACTTACAGTTTTCGACGCAATGCCTAACCAGCATAAGCTTCAAATTGCGAGGAGCTCATATGCACAAGTTTTTTAGTTATCAATCTTCAATAACCAAGCAAGTTGATATGTTATGCTTGTAACCAAGATGTTCATAATAGAAGCAAAGAAAGACAAAAAGCAAAAACTATCATTTGTTGTTTGTTTTATTGAAGCTAATTACATTCTTAACATAGAAAGAAAAGAGTACTTTACCAAGTTGACCATGCACATTAAGCCGTGAATATCTTTAATTGACCTGAAAGCTCCCTGAGAACACAAGAACCAGGATTGTTAATTGCAAGAAATTAGGCCATTATCCATAATAAAGATGAACAGACCTCTTTAGCAGCTGTAAAATCTAATGGTAAAGCATTTAAATTAGCAGTAATGTTAAGTTAGTACACAACTCTACCAGAATTTTCAAGCTTTTATAATACTATGTGACTATATGCATTTGTAATTAGAAGACAACTTTGACCTGTACCAAGTCATAATCCAAAAGAACCTTTCTACGACTCTATTTAAAAAAAAAAGAAAGAAAAGAGAAGAAGGAGATGATGATGAAGAAGACTAAGAAGAAGAAGTAGACCACCACCAATGCAATCTTCATAGCTAGATGGAATGCCTACCTATGACTAATGCAAGATCTGTTCATAAGATTCACAATTCAAAATAGAAAATATACAGGATATTACACATAAATATGCATATCAATCAACATGTTCATTTATGCGTTTCATTTTCTGCTAAACATGGCATGACCTGCCTAACATAGATGTCACACCATAATGGGTAGCTAAATTACTAAATATTGGCAACTTATCTGTGTATTACTAATAAAGATAGCTGTGCACACATAAAAAAAAGGGAACACATTATAGTAAATTTCTTAATTCTTTAGGTCGATATTTTTTTTTCTTTTTCTTATTGAAGTTTAAATTCGGATAATGTACAATAGCTGATTCTAGTAGCATGCTCCCTAGCAATGTTCTGATTATGGTTCACTTTACTGCTTAGAAAATACGAAACACCTGTTATCTACGAATATGTCATGGACTGATTTAGACCATGTCACATCCTTAATTAAAAACTCTTCAACTCTTTCGAAAAGTATTATACTTAAATCGGTTAGATTAACCAAAGTGAAATACGAATATAACTGTCTTATTTTTTTTAGTTAGTAAAATAAGATTTTAGCATTTTTAATTAAGTTATTAAAAAGCAATAAATCTAGTCATTTTTATTTGTAAAACAAATTTACAAAATATAAATATTGTTATTTTGGTTAAATATATGCCTAAAAATAACGAATAGCAAGGAGAGAATAAAAGATTAGTCTATATTTCTTCAAAAAAAAAGTCTATTTTTAACACTTGTTAAAGAAAGCCATACAAACATACACACACACGATTTAATTACTCTTAATTACTACTCTCACTTATTGCCATTAAATCCCATCTAAATAAAAGCTAAGTGTAAGTGAAATAGCGGTTGCTTCCCAGACAGTAATAAATATGCAGACATCCTATCTCAGGATAGTAAGCCTTATGTTAGGCCCCCGATTGTGAAGACCTATATGAGGGGCAAAGGCAGAAATATGGGGAGGGACAAATAAGGAAATTCTGCTGGGGGTAGTTAGTTATTGCATTTCACATTTTCTGTTTCTTATATAAGGATGTTTAGTGTAGGGAAGGGGTATGGGAAAATTGAGTAAAAACACTTGTTTGGGAGAGAGGTGAGGCTCTCGAATACCTCACTGCATTTGTACTCCTTTTACAGAATCAATACAGTATACAATAGCCCTTATTTGGCTAGTTCTCTTTTTCTTGAGTTGATGTGTTTGGTGAATTGACACAGGGTCCTAACAGTGGTATCAGAGCATCGGTCCTTGTATGAAAACCCGATTTCAGCAGATGGAGAGCAGGCTTGAAGCCATTGAAGCTGATCTTCAGCAGGTTTTAGCTCGCCTGGATCGGTTAGAACGTTTGGATGTGGATACAGTGAACCAGTCCATGGAGAGATTGTCCCTGATCGAGGATGGAGTCAAAACCATTCTCCTCAAGCTCAACATGACTCAACCAGATAAGCCCCAGTTTTTTCCGGGCACAAGTCATGAGACCACACATCTGAATCCAGGAAATCGCAGTGCTGGAAAACACCAGCAAGAACAGATAGAGACGGCAGAGACAGGAGAAAATTCCAACCCCGTTCCTGTTTGGCAAAGATCGGAGGGATTGCCAAGGAAGCTGGAACTCCCTGTGTTTGATGGAGAGAATCCAGACGGTTGGATCTTGAGAGCTGAGCGTTACTATGACCTCAACGGTTTCTCACCGGAGGACAGACTCCGGTCAGTTGTGGTCTGTCTTGAAGGGGAGGCTTTGGCGTGGTATTATTATGAGAGCAGTCGGAGGAGTTTTCATGGTTGGGGTGAATTCAAGAAATTATTGTTGGAGCGGTTTCGTAGTTCTCAGGTCGGAAATCTTATGGAGCAGCTTTTCTCCCTCCGGCAGACATCTACGGTGGGTGACTATCGGAAGCAGTTTGAAATGTTATCTGCTCTTTTTCCTGATCTACCCGATGCTGTGATGGAGAACACATTTGTCAATGGGCTGCAAGATGAAGTGAAATCAGAGCTGAGGCTGTGGGAGCCTCAAGGATTGGGCCGCATAATGATGGTGGCCCAAATGATTGAAGAAAAAAATGAAGCTGCAAGGTCTCGGGCCTTATCCAATCACCCAGGATTCAGCAATCGAGCCCGGCCCTTTTCAGGTATGCCTCTGGCCACTAAAAACTTAATTCCCACCTCTTCTTCTAAGTCTAGTCTGCTGTCGCCTAAGGCCCCATCACCGACTTCTTCTACTTCTTATTCTGTGGCTGCAACCGGCCCCACTCCACAACCACCACAAAAATTCCGGCGACTCACTGAATCGGAAATAAGGGCCAAACGAGAGAAGGGTCTTTGTTACCGTTGTGATGGCAAGTATAATCCAGGCCACCGATGTCCAAACAGGGAGTTGCAGATTTTGTGGGTAGATGAACCAGACTCCATCGCAGAGGAGGGCATAACAGAAATGGGGGCAGAAGAGACAGATGACGTGGGAGATTTGGATCACTTGGAAATATCCCTCTCTTCTTTGGTTGGCTTAACAGCTCCCCATACTCTGAAGTTGCGAGGGACAATCAAGGGGTATACAGTTGTGGTTTTGGTGGATTCGGGTGCATCCCACAATTTCCTCTCATCCAGTTTGGTCTCCGAACTTCACTTGCCAGTCACTCCTACCAGGCAGTTCGGGGTCACCTTGGGCACAGGACGACAGATTGAATCAATGGGGATATGCAGACAAGTCTGCCTGTAGCTTCCGGGAGTAGAGGTATTTGCTGATTTCTTTCCTCTCCAGTTGGGTAACACAGATGTAATATTGGGATACCAGTGGCTGTTATCAGTTGGGCAATCCTTTATGAACTGGGCAGAAATGACTATGGAATTTCAAGTGGGTCAGCAGCGAGTACAACTTGTAGAGGACCCCGCATTGTGCAGGTCACGGCTGTCCTTACATGCCATGGAGAGAACAGTTAAGCGGGAGGGGCACTGCATTTTGCTGGAGGGTAAAGTATTGGAGTTGAACTCCCTGGAAATGCAAGCACAAGTGCCCGAGGAGGCAGCAATCCACCCTTTGTCTGCACCCTTGCTAGCTGAATTTCAGGATGTTTTCCACCTTCCCAAGGGACTGCCCCCAAAAAGGTCACATGACCATGCTATTACCGTGAAACCAGGGACTGCACCAATTTCAGTCCGTCCCTACAGATATCCCCATTTCCAGAAGACAGAGATTGAGAGACTGGTGGCTGAAATGCTGGCTGCAGGAGTAATTCAGCCAAGCCATAGCCCTTTCTCCAGCCCGATCCTACTGGTCAAGAAAAAAGATGGGAGTTGGAGGTTTTGTGTCGACTACCGTGCATTGAACCGAGAAACTGTTCCCGATAAGTTTCCCATTCCAGTAATTGAGGAGCTTTTGGATGAACTACATGGGGCTGTTATCTTCTCCAAGATTGACCTCAAGACCGGATATTTCCAGATTCGAATCTGCCCAGAAGACATTCCTAAGACAGCATTCAGGACTCACCAGGGCCACTATGAGTTTAGGGTAAAACCATTCGGGTTGTCTAACGCCCCATCCACATTCCAGTCCCTGATGAATGAGGTATTCCAGCCCTATCTCCGTAAATTTACTTTAGTTTTCTTTGATGATATACTTGTATATAGCAAGAGTGTGGAAGAACACCAGGTGCATTTGAAGCAAGTCCTTACTTCCTTACGCCTCCACAAGTTATTTGCCAACCCAAAAAAGTGTGTATTCTTTCAACCAAGGGTGGAATACCTGGGGCATATAATAGATTCTGCTGGGGTGGCAGCCGACCCAACAAAAATCCAGGCCATGGTGGATTGGCCTATCCCCACTACTTTGCGTTCCTTGAGGGGTTTTCTGGGACTCACGGGCTACTATAGGCGGTTTGTCCAAAATTACACCAGGATTGCTTGGCCACTTACACAGCAGCTTCGCAAGGATGCATTTCATTGGGATGCCACTGCCCACACAGCATTCCAGCAGCTCAAGGTAGCCATGACCACTCTTCCGATTTTGGCTCTTCCTGATTTTTCCTTGCCATTCACTATAGAGGCCGACGCCTCAGGTTTTGGTTTGGGGGCAGTACTCATGCAACAGGGTCGACCACTAGCATTTTACAGCCAGAAGTTGAGCCCTACTGCACAAGCATCCTCGGTTTATGAGCAAGAGTTGATGGCTATTGTCTTGGCTATAAAGAAATGGCGACCTTATTTGTTGGGGCATCGATTTATAGTAAGAACTGATCAAAAGAGCCTGAAATTTCTGCTGGAACAAAGGATAGTGGAGGGGGATTATGCCAAATGGCTTAGAAAACTGTTGGGGTACAACTTTGAGATTGAGTACAAACTGGGATCCACTAACTCAGCTGCTGATGCCCTCTCCCGTGCCCCACAATTAGCTCCCCTTATAGCCCCAATTCTGCTGGATTTCCAAGACATTCCAGCCCAACAAGCTGCTGATCCTTTCCTCTCCAATATTCTCCAGACTATCGCCCACCAATCCACTGCCCATCCTCACTTCCAGTTGGTGGGAAACTTACTTAGGTATAAAGGGAGACTTGCTTTGCCATCGGACTCACATTACATCCCATTTTTGCTCCAGGAGTTCCATGGCAGTCCCATTGATGGGCATTCTGGTATGCGACGCACTTATCAGCGTTTAGCATCCGAATTCTACTGGAAGGGCATGAAGAAGCAAGTACAGGACTTCGTGGCAGCTTGTGACATTTGTCAACGCAGCAAACATGAGGCTGTGGCTCCTACTGGATTTTTACAGCCCCTACCTCCACCGGACAAGGTACAGGAAGATTTAACCATGGAGTTTATTGAGGGCCTTCCGAAATCTCGGGGGTATGATGCCATTCTAGTGGTCGTTGATCGGCTCACCAAATACGCTCACTTTGTTGCCTTGAAACATCCTTTCACAGCTCCCGTCATTGCCTGCATTTTCTTGCAAGAAATCATCCGTCTTCATGGCATCCCAAAGAGTATCATCTCGGACCGGGATAAGATTTTCATGAGTTATTTCTGGCGGGAACTTTTCCGCCTTCAAGGGTCTGAATTGAGAAGAAGCACAGCGTATCATCCCCAAACCGACGGCCAAACCGAAGTGGTCAACAAAGTATTGGAGACGTACTTGCAAAGTTTCTCTATGCACCACCCCTCTCAATGGTCTTCTTGGTTGGCATGGGCTGAATATCACTACAATACTGCCACACACTCTTCCACTGGTGTCACCCCATTTCAGGCAGTCTATGGCAGGCCTCCTTCCCCCTTAGCCCGGCATGAGTGGGGCTCGGCTGCTAATCAAGAAGTTGATTCCTATTTGACTAGCCGAGATGCCATTATCACCGAACTGAAGCATCAGTTGCAACGAGCCCAATAAAGGATGAGTTTTTATGCTGATGGTAAGCGCAGGCAGCTGGAATTTGCAGTTGGGGACTTGGTTTACCTCAAGTTGCAACCTTATCGGCAATCCTCACTTGCCTCCCGCCCAAATGAGAAGCTGGCCCCCCGGTTTTACGGACCTTTCCCCATCGAGAAACGCATTGGAAAGGTCGCGTATGCTCTCACTCTCCCTCCTTCCACTCATATCCATAATGTTTTTCATGTGTCACAGCTTAAAAGGCCATTGATAACCACCCCTGTCAACCAGCCATTCCTTCTTCCCTCACCTCTAACATGGAGCTGTTGGTGGAACCACAAGAAGTTCGGGGCATTCGACCTTCCCCTACTGCTGGTCCAAACCACCTGGAGGTGCTCATTCGTTGGAAGGACCTGCCACCCTTTGAAGACTCATGGGAGCCCTTTGACATGATCTCCTCTCAGTTTCCAGCATTCAACCTTGCGGACAAGGTTGATCTTTGGGCGGCAGGTACTGTTAGGCCCCCGATTGTAAAGACCTATATGAGGGGCAAAGGCAGAAATATGGGGAGGGACAAATAAGGAAATTCTGCTGGGGTTAGTTAGTTATTGCATTTCACATTTTCTGTTTCTTATATAAGGATGTTTAGTGTAGGGAAGGGGTATGGGAAAATTGAGTAAAAACACTTGTTTGGGAGAGAGGTGAGGCTCTCGAATACCTCACTGCATTTGTACTCCTTTTACAGAATCAATACAGTATACAATAGCCCTTATTTGGCTAGTTCTCTTTTTCTTGAGTTGATGTGTTTGGTGAATTGACACAGGGTCCTAACACCTTATTCTCCTAAAAAAGCATCATATGACATATCCTCTGTTCCTTAAGGACAAACACTTGTAGCCTGCCCTTATTAATTTTCCAAACTCAAAATTCTAGAGGACAACATAAACTGAAAATATGATAAACAAATAAATATAAGTGCCATAATTCTCACCAAGTTTCATTCTCAAAGTTTTGATGCATCAAAACTGGGCAGGTTGAAGGCCAAGTTCGTTCCAGGAAAATATAATTCAAAAGCATGCCATGAGAGTTAGAGATCAATACAGTGATACAGGCAACAGTAGTTTAAGACAGGCAACAGTGGCTGTGGAAACAAGGTCTCATCCTAAGAACACTAATCTTTGCTTCCAATTCCTTTTTCTGATTCCAGCTCAAGAATTTGAACCGGAGGTTGTAAAATGTATTTAAAAAGGCAAAAAATTAAGTTCTAATGTATCCATTTTAAAATTTTTCAGTTGCAGACTTATTCATTTATTTATTTATTTTTAAATAAAGAAATTTTAACCATTCGTTTTTAACTTGAATTCAATGATCATACAAAAATGATAAGATAATTTTGAAGTTTAGTTTTGCAGCTGCAATTTTACAAGGATGTTAAATAGAAATGTCAAAATTAAAGAAATGCTCACAGGAGAAGGGATATAAGTTGGTTTGGGAGAAACACTACCACAAAGACTGCTTTGGATACTGAAATTCCAGGTTTTAGAGAATTCAAACCATCGGTTCTGGTTCTGAGATCATGGCCACCCCTATTCCAAAGGATAATACTGCAAACACCAAAAGTGATGTCCAAAAAACTTCAAAACGATGCATTATGTGCAAGTCATTAAAATGTCCAATGCTAACCATCTCAAGAATCAGGAAAAACATATGAGTTAGGTTTTGATTATTATCATAAAATTCATTTGCTTAACTATCTTTAAACCCACAAGTTTGAAACAGTTTAATGGTCTGCCAAACCTTATTGACATGGTCAGATATTTTAACTCCTAAAAATTATGAACATAAAGTGTATGAAAGCTTGAATTATGCCAAAAGACGACCACAGTAGTATGATATGCTATATCAATTACAAGCAGTCAATACTCATAAGATTATTGGTAATTGTCAACTCAACTTTCTCTTAAGATCAGCATCCTTAATTTACAGCTATCATTAAATAAGAATTGGATCAACCTTAAGAGCAAACTAAACAGAACCTGTCTGTAACATTTTCTTCTATAATCATTGTGTCCTAAATTCTTTTATTCTGAAAAACACTAACTCGTTATTGATTGCCTGTTTGAGCTTCTAGCTATGACTTTACCATATATCCAATGCACTTCTCTGATTCTATTTTTGTTTTCCATCGTCTGGAAGCATTAATTTTACAGGTCATTACTACTACCTCTTGACAATATTGCTGTAGACAAAGCAGCTGATTGCAACAAACTATACTTTAATTGTATTTCTAAATGCCAAATCCATTTAAACTAGCGAAATGATGAAAATGATGAAAAATTGCCATTTAAACGAATCCTCACTAATTCTCCAATTGTTGATTTACTAACAAGCAACTCTGAAAATGATCGCCACCTTTAACATTCAACCCAATAATAAACTTTAATAGCACCTAATTAACCGCCAGACAGCTTAAAAGAAAGTAAACGAAGATGAAATAACTGACAAGATAAAGAGAAGAAGAAGAAACATAAACTTATCTAAACCCAGTCAGATCACTGCCAACCAACAGAAATCCCCTATTTATCACAGACAAGTAAATTTGCAAAATGGCATGTCAACTGCATACACTAACATGTATTTGTCCTGCCTAATAATATCATCTAATTAACAAGAGCCCTTGACCATTCTTGTCTATAAATAGCTATACTACCATTAAAAGAATCCATCATTAAGAAAAATATGAATGGATTGAGCTTCACAATCATAACAAATAAATAAAAAAAATAGCTCATACATCATAACAATTAAACAATCCCATATGAGCATAAAAGAATTCAAATAAATCAAAAGACAAGTGTAATATGAATGAGAATCTGACTTTATTCATTCAAAGAGTTTACTTGCTAAATTGAATTATTTTATCTTTAATAATAAGCTATTTTCAACAGTCAAAACTAAGTGTAATATGAATGAGAATCTCTAGCTTCATTAAACTTCAAAATAAAATTAAACATAGATGCATAACTACATACTGTCATAAATTCTTATTTATTTAATTATTCAGCATAAAATCTGTATCTGTAAAGAAAAATCTAAATTATTATACTCAAATACTCCAAGGGAAGAAAAATAGCTTAAAATTTTTGCCTCAAAAATTCAAGAAAAAAAGACCAAATAACTAGATGAATGGCTGCAGACCTCAAGCACTCTTCTTGACAGTGGCAGACTTGATGGTGTTAACAAACTCCAGCTGATAACAAGAAAATAAAGACAACAATAAGCCATTTAAGTTGGAAGATACAATAAAAAACATAATTAGAAAGGAAGAAACCATGGCAATGTCATCAATAAGGTAACTACCTTAAGGAAGCTCCCCCGACCAAAAATCTATCAACATCTGGATTAGCTGCCAATTCTTTTTAGTTTGCACCATTTACAAAGCCTAGAACGAGCTCAGAGGTGAAGAAGTCAGTTTCCAAGTAGAATTTATCATTCAACTTAGCAACATAACTTGGGAGGCTCCAACAAATCTCCTTTTTTTGGGGTATCCAATAATTTTTAAGGAATTGATTCCAAAATGTAAAAAGGGCACATATAATTAAGCTGGGTGGGACAGAATGGTTGAAGATTCACTGCTGATTTCAATTAAAAGTGAGAAATCCTACTACTATTTCTAATAATTACGAAATTAAATCATTAATATTTCTAAATAAGATATATCTACCTCAAATTAAGAATCGAAGGTCGGTAGGATAAACCAAAGGACAAAGGCAGGCGAACGGCATCACTGACGATTCGATGGAGGGTAGAGGCGGCGGCAAGCGAACTGAAGAGGAGAATCAGCTACTGGTGTGGTGGGTTAGGGAAAAAATGAAGAGAATAAGGATTCCATAATTACACAACACATTTTAACCCTTAAGCATAAATAATAAGACGTAGTTTTAAGCATAAGCAATTTATTTATATAAGAAATAATCAGCGACGGAATTTTAATTGAGAGAAAATTTTGCTTGATAGTTTCAAGATACGAGCATTTCTAAAGAAGCAGAAAAAAGTTCGAACGCTATAGTCAAATATATTGAATCCCCTCCTAAAAGGTAAGTTAAAGTATGGTGGCTTTAATTAGTCAATAAAAATATATCCCTGTTATGTGTCTTTATTGATTTTTATTTTAATGTTGATAGTTATGTGAAGAAAGGAGATGCAATTCATGTTTTTAGTGTGGGAAAATCACAGTTCAGGAATATTCTAAATACCAATGAATTCTAAAATAAGTTTTTATTCTTTTGACATTAAGCTCCTCTTTCATCTTTTATAATGAAGTTTATGGTTTTGAAACCCATATGAAATTCATTAAAAAAACAAAAAAAAAGTATGCAAATTTTATCAATCTCATTGTTTTGTCATTATTTTAAGTTAAGTTTGCAAACTTATCGTAGAAGTGTTAGTAATTGGATATTGTTTATTGTATGATGCAAGTGTTTTCCCTATATTTTATTCTAAATATTGATTTCTATTGATTACTCATGTAAAGGAAAAAGAAGTCTACATAGTCGATTCTTTGATCCCTTCAGAAGAATGCTACGAGGGTATAATGCATCATGTGGTATTTACAAGTAAAATTGCTGCTTATCCTCGTATGAAAGAATGGAAGATGACCGTATTTTCTTCTTCTTTTTTTTTCAAGTGTAGGTATGGAATTTGAATGCATTCTTGGATGATGATTGCTGATGGACTTTTTTTTACCGTAAATTACAATTCAATAAAGCATATAGTACAAGTCGTGGAATCTACAAATTAATATTTATGCAATGTTAGGTAATGGAATGTCAACCCAACATTACTACCAAAGTGAGTGCACATATATATACATATTGTACTTACAGCAAGCATAGTTTATTACTTTTACCACCTAATATTTTTTTGTACAAGTTTATGCTAGTATTGCTAGGAAGTTTATTGCAATAGGAAAATTGGTAGACCCATTGCCATAGAGATTTGAGGAATGGAATGGCATTTCTTCTCCATTTACTTTGCAATCAAGAAGGTAATTGAGTTTTTCCAAAGATTGCGACACTCGAAAAATTGAGATCAAAAGAATTGAAAACTTATGCAATTACAAAATAAAAAGAATTTAGCAAAATAAGATAATACATATGTCTAAAATTTTCATAACAAAAAAATTCTAATGTTCCTTCAAATATAGGCAATTTCCACAAATTGCCTAAAACTAACAAAATAGTCAATTTCCAAATACTACCTAAAACTAACAAAATGTGAAACCTTCCAACAAAAAAAAAAAACAAATCAGTAGATGGCATCATAATATTCAGCATGCAACTTCCATTTAAAATTTTTTTATCATTCCGAAGATGGTATACTTTCGGTTTTATGGGTAAAGGATCCATCGCCCGCTTTAGATGCTGCGGAGACTGTATTAACGATGTATTAGACTCTAACTCTACATCACACTGGCTGCTGGTGGCATCCTAAGAGAATTGCATGTGTAACACATCAGCGGAGTAGCAACTTGGTGGTAGAGAACTTGGGGTAAACGTAGCAAAGGTTGGCAGTTTCCTTAGATAACTTGGCATAGACATAGGAGAGCTTGTTTCAGAGCTGTGGCGCAACTCTCATCTGGGAAATGAGTAAGCAACCTAAAATGAATCTAGCAAAAATGCAACCAAATGAAAGGGAAAAACCAAATGAGAAGTAGCAAAAAATGGTAAAGCACAAAACAAAGCAACAACTGAGAGAGATAACCACCACTTGAACCTTTATGGTTTTGAGTTTGAAAGGAAAACTAAACAAAAAAATATGTAACGTGAGAAGAAGAAGAAGAAGAAGAAGAAGAAGAAGAAGATGATGATGATGATGATGAAGCAGAAGAAGAAGAAGAAGAAGTAGATAAGAAAGATGGGACAAATTTATGTTCTCAAAGTGATAACCATGGAAATAACATTTCTGTGGGTCCAGACAATCGGCCCAGTAGCACTTGATAAGGCTCAAAGCCCACTAGCAAGGAGCACCAAGCGTGAGCTGAAAGCAAGGACAGGGAGCCGCATAGCATACGATTGGACTGATGGGACAGCATGTCCTATTAGTCCTTTGACTCAAGGTAGCTCCCATGCCTTTCACCCACTTCCCATCACTTCATTGTTCATCTGCTTCAACTATCAGTTATCACACCCCAAGCACTTAAGTGAACCTCCTTTATCTCCTATAAATAGCCTAATGCACAGTGGATCTAGGTATTGAATCTCTGAGACTCTCTCTCTAAGAACTCTCTCCCTAAAAAGCTACTAACTTGAGCTTCGAAATGCTTACACCTAGTCCGATCAGACACTCTTCTGGCAAAACCCAAGCATCCGTCGGCATAGTCCAGCCAACTCTCTCTCTCTTTTCAGAAAAAAGGTTTCCACACTTTATCATTTGGTGCTTTTGTTGAGAGGCATGGCTGGTTCAAGATCTACTGAGCACATAGATTCCAAAGAGCACCACCGCGATAACCATGGTTAGGGCAGATCTAGACCCACAGGGAGAAGAGAGAGATCTCATCAATCCCCAGCTGGGGGTAAGCTTCTCTCGAAGTTTGACAATGCCATCCTACAACAGTTGGAAAACACCCATATTACGGTCAAAGACATGCGTATTCTTCTTAGTGATTTCACTAAGAGCGTTGTCCAGACCATCAAAAAAGGCAAAATACCTAGAACCTTTGAAAACGACTATGAAGAAGACTTCAGAAGGGGAAGAAATCGAGGAATCTCCATTAATGAGCCGCGAGCTCATGATGGCAAAAGAATAGGTATCAAACCCCAGGGAGATATGATAAAGGCAAAGGAATAATGTCCTCAAGCAAAGACTCCCCTACTACCCCAGTAGGTCTTCCACCGCCTCCATCAGGGATAACATGTCCTTCATGTGCACGCTTAGCCACGGCCGCTCCAAAAAGTCAAAAGACGAGTTTACCTCCACAGCCATGAGCAAGGAGGATAAATGATTCAAGCAAAAGCTCAGGCAGTTTGGCTTGGCCAACCCCAAAAAAGGTATATTTGAAGGAAACACCTATAAAAATATTACATCATCATTTTGTATGGAAATAATAGAGTTCGAGCTGCCTCCCAGATGGAGAGATATAGTGATGGATAAATACATAGGCAAAACTGATCCCACTACCCATTTGGTAGAATACTTGACCAAGGTGCAGGTCTACACCTATGATAGAGGATCGCCTGCAGAATATTCCCTACCACCCAGGGAGGAGATGCTCTGAATTGGTTCTATGAGTTACCTCAGGAATCAATAACCTCCTTCAGATAACTCAAATATCTGTTCACCACTTGGTTCATTGTGCAGATCCGAACGTCCAAATCGATGAGTGATCTATGTAACTTCTACCAAAGGACTGATGAAAGTCTTAGAGACTACATCAACAGGTTTTAAGCCATGATGTCCGAGGTGAGGAATGTAAGTGTGAAAATGGTGACCACTGCCTTGGCTGGGGGCATCACCGATCACCCCTTATTTGAATCAATAACAACAAGACCTCCGACCAGCTTCTCCGATCTGATGGAAAGGGCTAGGCAACACATCCAGCTGGATGATGCCCTAAGGTCCAACAGGTAAAGGAGGGCTAGTGTCATGGATAGGTTGCAGTATCTGAATGGGCAATCATTCATCTGAACTCTCGTATTCGAGTGGATAACGAGGAGCCCTAATTGGACCTCTACCTTAAAATGTCTAGGTAAGTGAAAGGAAGTCGAGTGGGGTAGGTTCTATCGGTCTAATAACCAACCAGCCCAGACCTTCACCCCACTCAACACTAACCTTGTCCAGGTATTGATGTGGATGAAAGAAAAGCATAAGAAAGTCAGCTAGCCCAGAAAGCTGCCCGAGGTCAAGAATGGGGAGGGATCACAGCAAATATTATGAGTTTTACAGAGACATCAATCATAGAACTAACGAGTGTTACTCACTGAAGGATGAGATCGAATGCCTCCTACAAAGAGGGTCCCTCAAAAGATTTGTAGGTCTAGCTAGAGGGCGAAGTCCCTGTAGATAGCCCGATATCAAGAAAGATGATTTTGGCCCAGATGATAATGATGAGCATAGAAACCCCAGGAATTCAGACCCACGCAGGCCATAAGCTGGGGTCATAAATGTGATTACTAAAGGATCATTATACGGAAAAGACCTTTCCAATAAGAGAAAAGGAAAAGGCATTTATGTCTCTCAGCAAGCCAAGCGATTTGCTGGGATCACCATATCCATTGAAGATGCCTGAGATGTAATGTTCCTTCGTAAGGATACTTTAGTCATCAGGGCACGGATCCATAATTTCGATGTGAAAAGGATTTTGGTACATAATGGAAGCGCTATAAATGTACTCATGCTCCAGGCTTACAAAGCTATAGGATTATCGATCGAGGAGCTGAAGCCGAACGCCACCCCTCTAATCAGGCTAAGCAATGCTACAGTCCTAGTAGCGGGATCAGTAGAGCTGTTTATTGAACTTAGCCATGAAGCACTCTCCCACGTATGCAAGGTAATCTTCATGGATATTAATATGATTTTTACCTATAATGCCATTTTTGGCAGACCCCTACTCTTTTAAATCGGAGCTGTCACTATCATACGGTACATGGTGATGAAAATCCCCACAAAAAGAGACATTGACATCCTGAGAGACGACTAGAAGGCATCTCGGGAGGCATATATCACCATGATCAAATAGTAGAAAGAGGCCATGATTGTTGAACTGAGTCTGGGTTGATCCGAGCCTGCAGTAAAGCCAAGAATGGATCTCGTCGAGGAGGTGAAGGCAAAAGCACTATCAAAGGGCAAAAGTGTCCAGATGGGGACTAACATAAGCTTGAAAGTGAAGGATGTGATCATGTATGTTTTGACGATCAACTAGGCATCTTTCGCCTGAAAGCCAGAGGACATCCCCAGGAATTGGAATGTCGAGGTACTAAAAAAGTACCATATATAATCTTGTACCAAAAATTGAATTCAAAAAACAGAGAAATTACTTTCCATCTCCAAAAAAGGTATGTTTGGTATGACTTGTTCGCTAGGTTCAACTTCATCCCAAGCCTGAAATGCGAAAGTTGGAGTCCATTTATTTGCAGATTATCTATTTTATTCCAATCGATGAAAACCTTAGTCAAAGTAATTAATCCTGACCGATGAAAATCCCGATTGATGATTTAATTAATCCTCGATCGATGTGCATCCTGATCGAAAGAACCAGGTTTCTTAATTAGTGTATTTATTCTGGTTTCTTGAAACTGATGATCTCAATCGATGCAATTAACTTTGATCAACGAAAATCCCGATCGACGATCTATGATCAGTACAGCTTATCCGTTAGGCTTGACATCCATCCCGAGCCAAAAATATGAAAGTTAAAGTCCATCTATTTACAGATCGATATAGCTTATCCGCTAGGCTCGATGTCCATCCTGAGCCAAAAATGCAAAAGCTGGAGTCCATCTATTTACATATCGTATAGCTTATCTGCTAGGCTCGATATCCATCCCGAGCCAAAAATGTGAAAGCTGAAGTTCATCTATTTGTAGATCAATACAGCTTATCTGTTAAGCTCATTTTGAGCCAAAAATGCGAAGGCTAGAGTCCATCTATCTATAGGTTTATCTAAGATCAGTACAACTTATCTGCTAGGCTCAATGTCCATCCTGAGCCAAAAATGCAAAAACTGGAGTCCATTTATTTGCAGATTAAATTTGTTCAGCAATTTCTCCTGAGTTAAGTGTTGGGCAACGATCATGCATCAGAATGCAAGTTAAAATGCTAACTCGATGTATGAATTTGTTCTCAAGATCACAAGTGAATGCAAGGCCTAAAGGTTATCGTCTATGTTCGGAGTTCATATGGCTAACCGATCATGCATTTCGATCCGATTATGCACCTAAGCTTCTAAACTTATTTCTTAACTATACCACAGCTGATTACGTCTTTTCAATCAACCATCAGTTTATAAATTATTTTTCTACAAGTTCAGAAAGTATCTTCACTACTTAATTCGTTGATTCGATTTAACATCGACACAATTAAATTTGAAGGTTTAAAGATGCTACTGAAAATGAAAGCATGTATTAGATTGCATTGCAAACACAAGGACTGCACATCTGAAAAAGGAAAAGTATTCATTGAACTACATTACAAATATGTACAAGGCAAACTTGAAAAAATGATTGCATTTTATTGATCAAACAAATGGTACAAGTTACAAACTTTAGAAAAAAAAGAGGAAAAATCCTAATTTTCTATATCTATAACCTATGCAGTAGATGGCTCCCTAATAGGATCGGTATTAAGTATCATTTTCAATATGGCATCATTTAAATGCACATGCAGTGAATGATGATTATGCTATACTCTCTCCTTCTTCCGATCGCAATGCTCACGTTCTGTGTCTTTGCTAGCATCAAAACTGGAGGAACCACATAACATCCCCAGCAAATAGTTGGAGTTATATGGCTCCCCCTTCCTTGCCACAGCGTCCATCAACTTCTTGATGTCAGCCTCGTACAAGGATTGCCCAAAAGCTTGGTCTTTCAAGCTAGTCACTACCTCCGATCGAGTGATGCTGACTCCAAACCCGCCGGACATCCCCATCAAGAAAAATTTCTCTTTGAACCCTTTCAGTGAGGATGGGACAGTGAAAAGCTTCTCATTTGGTTGGCTTGTAAAGAAATATTCCATCCTGTCATTTCGACCTAAAATATAGAAAAATGGGTGAACAGATCCAGTGTCAGAGCCACACTTTCTATCTTGCAGAAGATCTTGAAGCAGGCCATGGTCTTTCACCCGTTCAGGTTCAGCTGGTTTGGGGCAATTCCATAACCTCTTAACACTACTATCTCGAATACACCAAACGACAGCCTCAACCCTGCATCCAAACTCCAAAGGTGGTAGTTGAACCACTTATTATTTTTACTGTCGAAAGGTCCCTCTGTCATTGCCATAGAATAGGGGTAAGCCAACATGAACACCTCTGAAGGGAGGTTGTATCTAGTTGGGATCTCAACCACTTCTCTGAGGCCTAGTCGAGAGAAGCAAGTAACTGCTTCCTGGTTCTTGTATGCTTCAAGAAAGTTCTTGTCTATTGACTTATCGCTGTTGGAGGCCATTTTTAGTAATTCCTAAGAAAACTCTGGGGATCTACACTAGAAATCTCTTCTGAGGAATGGGGATGAAGAAGGATGCAGATGAAGTAGATGAAAGAAAAGTTAAAAAAAAACAATAAAAATTACTTACGTGGATAATTTCATAAGAACTCCAAAAAATTTGCTAAAAATTGCTAGAAAGTGAAGAAAAAATCGCCAACAATTGCTTATTTATAGGCAAAGACCTCTTAAATGCACCAAATATCTCTCCACAGGATGGCCTCCATGTGTCATCAAAGTTATCATTATGTTACGGAGAATGAAATACCACTCTCGATATGCGCGCACAACATTAAATACGGAGATAGTTATCTGAATTGAACAGACGCATCTCTTTAGATGAGTGCCTTTTGAAATTCAAAAATCCTGCCAGCGATCTCAAAAACATAATTCACTCGATTGGACCCTTTGGAGGGGGGACATGTGATAACCATGGAAATAACATTTTCATGGGTCCAGACAATCGACCCAATAGCACTTGATAGGGCCCAAAGTCCACTTGCAAGGAGCACCAAGCATAAGCTGGAAGTAAAGCCAGGGGCCGCATAACGTACGATTGTACTGATGGGATAGCATGTCCTATCAGTCCTCTGACATAAGGCAATGCCTATGACTTTCACCCACTCCCTATCACTTCGCCGCTCACCTGCTCCAACTATCAGTTATCATGCCCTAAGCACTCAAGTGTACCTCCTTTATCTTCTATAAATAACCTAACGCACAGTGGCTCCTGGTATTGAATCTCTGAGACTCTCTCTCTAGAAAGCAACTAACTTAAGCTTCGGAGTGCTTATGCCTGGTCCGATCGGACACTCTTTCTTGTAGGACCCAAGCATCTGATCGGCATAGCCTATCCAGCTCTCTCTCTTTTCAAATAAAGGTTTCCACGTTTTATCACAAAGAAAGGAAAAAAATTTTTGATCTGGAAGCCAATCGGATCGATCAAATCAACATTTTTTATTTCAAAAAAATATAAAAATTAAAATTAAAAATTCCTATAGAAATATGAACTCCACATTTTCTTAAATTAAAAATCAAACCAAACTTTCGATAGAATATTAAAAATGTGTAATAGATTCGTAACTTTTATAAATTTGATGTACCGATAATTTAAAAAATATATATATGCATCGGTCGGGTTCAGGTTAAACCTAACCCGTAATCCGAAATTAAGCATATATTTACACCTAACTCTACCCAAATAAGAAGTTGAGTCCCGATCTTAATAATCCTGCCAACTTGAATTTTTTGTTTTTTTAATTTACCATCATTTCCATTTCTTTTCTTCTCAAGCAACTCTCGTGAAAATCAAACATTTTTGTCTCAAATCCACAGCCATATAAACAATAACAAAGATATGAAAAATATGGAAATAAAGTGATTTTAGAGATGGAACAAATAAAAAATTAATCATGGAATTCAACATACAAAAAAATTTATGTTCTAAAATTTTTTAAAAAATCAGCTTGAACCTAAAAGTATTCATTATTAAGATCAAAATATACAACCAAAAAATATTTATCATCAAGATCAAAACAACCCAAAAAAATATTTATCATCAAGATCAAAATATACAACTAGATGAAAATAGTAGATCTAGTACCAGATCTAATTCAAGAGCTTATTTGTTTAAGAGTAGATCTTCACCATCAAACTTCGGACCCCCCTGATGTTCATCGCATCAGTCTAATTTTTGTCAAGATATTGGCCACGACAAGTCAGGAGGAAGTAGAGAGAGATCAGTAGAGAGATGGAAGTAGAGAGATATATATAGTGAAAAAAAAACACACATATGTATTTTTGGTCGAGTCGAGAAGGTTTTAACCCAATTTGACTCGAACTCGAAGAATACCAAATTTCACCACTAGACATGATACAAAAAACCCTAACAACTCGAATGTGAAATTCGGGTCAGGTTTTGCACACTTCCTAATAATTCTTGCTAAGTTTAATTCTTAACTATTACTAGTTTAATCTCAATTATAAAATATAAATTAAAACAATTTAATTTACCTTATTTAATATATCTAATATATTTGCTAAATATTAAAATTAAATTTTATTATGTTATTTATGAATTGGATTTTCCAATTACAACTCATTAAGTGACTTAACAAAGGACAAATAACCCTAATATATTTATCAATGCTCTCTTTTGCACTATAACCCATAGGATAAAGTTTTTTTTAAAGGATTTATTTAAAAATATTCAAACAATATTAATTATATTAACTTAAAATAAATGTAGAATGAAAAACATTTTTAAAAAATAAAACAATAAATATAATCATTTTTATTTTAAATACGCATTATAAAATAAATGTTAAAAAAATGGATCCTCCGATGTGCAGCCCACCGAACCTAGGCCATCCTATGAAAATTGTTAATGCGAAATAGTTCTCATGAACGTTAACGGTTCCACATTAACAAGTTTGAGCTCACTGTATGTTTTAATTTATGTTGTTCATGAGCCTAAATGGGACATTGCAGTAAATCACATGTAAAAGGCTTGCTTTATATGTGTCTATATGTGTGATAATAGTTCAAAAATTACCAGGCTATTATCGAGTTGTTTGATTTGACTACTGCTCCAAAAGTTTCTAAAATAATGAAACTCCAGCAAGAGAATTCTCTGACAGTTAAATCCGTGAACAATAAAGGATGATTTTTAGTAAAAAATGGCTAATGGAGTTAAATGTCTAATGATCTTGGCTATTTATAGTGATAAGTTTCCTACTTCAGTCAGGAATTTTAAGAGCCATGAGAGTCCTACTGAGAAAGGAGTCATGCTAAAATAGGAAGTTGAGCAAGAATCCATGTCCTAATAGAACTATTGAAAATGACATCGTTAAGTCTCATTGAGGATCTTGGGTGATCCAAGTAGCTTGGAATCTAGGTTGTAGGCTTGGACCAAAAGCCTAGTCCAGTTATCATAGGTCCCTCCTGGGGTATGAGACATTTATGTTGAAAGTAAACCCAACTCTTATTTTGCAATTACACAGCTACTCCAATTGATGAAAATGAGGTGACACTTCGGTTTATGTACCAATAATAAGTTCAATCCCTTCGGTATTTGTGATGACAGAAATAATCATAATGATGTGTCCTCGAGTCCTGCATGATGATAATGGTGATTTATATAGTGTTTTTAGTATGTTTTTAGGTGTTTAATTAGGTTAGTTTTGTGTTAGTTAGGTTAGATTTGAGTTTAATTGGTTAATTTTATATTTTTGGAGTTAATTATAAATTTTGGTATTTTTTAGGATTATTTTGCAAGAAAAAAGACTTAATTGTAAAAAGGCAAGAAGATTTGGGCCAAAACTGTGAATTTGGAAAATTCATGTTAAGATATTATCGTGAAGTCCAGAAGACAAACACATGGCCACGTGAAGGTTGAAGCTAAGAGACCCATGGCCACGTGAAAGACAATTGATGAAAGCCAAAAGAAGACACGTGACCATGTGTGGAACAAAGGAAGACCACACGTGACCACGTGTGAAGAACACCTAGAGGGACACGTGACCACGTGTAGAAATACACTGGGAGACACGTGACCACGTGTAGACTCTCCCATGAAGCGAAGGATTTATGATCTTCTCCAATTCAAGAAGGATTCTTCTCCTACTCCAATTTGGAAAGTTTAGAAGGCTTCTACAACATATTTTGCCTATAAATAGCAGTCTGAAATACTAGAGAAGAGGATCAATTAGGAATTAATTAGAATCAATTAGAAGAATTCTTTAGTTTTAGTTTTACTTTATTTTTCTAGTTTTTCTATTTTTATTTTTCCTTTCGATTTTGTTTTAGCTTTTCAACTCTATTATAGTTTTTTTTAATATGTTTAGGAAGTAGTTTTTCTTCTTTTGCTAATGGATTCTTGAAAACTTATATTTTCATTATTATGACTTTATTTTGAGCTTAATTTCAATATTGGTTGATTATTTCTTGGTTTTAAGCATATTCTAATCTTTGATTGTGTTGAGATTGATTGTTGGTTTATTGAATAAATAACCAAAAATTGATTTTGACATAGTTAATGATTTGCATATTCTTGGGTTAATTCTTTAATGTTTATGCATGATTATTATCCGAAATATGAGATAATTATTTGTTAATTTTATTGGTTAATACTAAGAGAGGAAGAACTAAGAATAAATTGGAATTAAATCACTTGAGAAAGGCTTCAATAAATATTTAGGAAGTTAAAACTAGATTTTCATGCTAAGTATTAGATTTGTCTATGAGTTTAATGCTAAGAATGATATACTTGAATAAAGATATCTTGCTTTATTACTAGTTTTTCCATAATCACTGGTGTTTCTATTGAATTTAAGTCATTACAATAAAAGTTAAGGTGGATAGTTTCTTTAACAAAAGAATTTCAGTTATTGTTTTATTTTTAATTCATGTTAATTTAATTTTAGTTTTTGTTTTATTTCATTGTTTATTTTGTTTAATTTTTCCTTTTAAATAAAAAATATTTGGAAAACAATCTCAGGTTGATTTAACTCATACATAGATATTATTCTTAGCAATCCATGTTCCCTTGGGTATGATATTTTGGGGTCTTAATCTATATTTTCCTGTATTACTAGCCGATCTAGTACACTTGCTAGATACCGATCACATGACAACTGTTGATGCAGTTAATATCACACACATCGGGAAAATCTATACCATCCAACCCCTTATGATCCAACGGTTCGCCCTAGCTATAAATATTCCTTATCCTTCATCATTTTCACCTGTTCACTCTGCCTTCTTGCTCCATTCCTTCATTTTCACGCACTTTGCTTCTTCAAACCTCCTTCGATTCTTTCATTCAAAATCTCAGGTCAGTGCCTTAAATCTCTTCCTTTTTCACTTCATCATTTCTTGTCCTTTCTTCATTTCCTTTATGTATTTATTTTTCGAAATGAATGGATCTTTAGATTCTAGTGAGATTAGGATATTGAATGGTTTATTGGACGATAGCATGCCAAGCATATTCGCTCATAGCTCTTCCACCGAGAGAACCCCATCAAACTCCAAGAATTTCAAGCACCTTCACAAAACACACACAAATCTATGGAGAGCGCTCCCTCAAACACTCCAACCATTGAAACCCCTAAACCAAGCTGACCTAAATTTAGGAGGCCACCAAGGGCTAATCCCTGAGTTCCTAGCATAAGCTTGTGTATCCATGTCTCTGAGCTGCCCAACCTAAAAGTTAAATTAGGAATACCAAACCAATACAAACTTATAGCCCTGAGCTCCCATATAACCGTCAACTATAATTTTAACGATAAAAAAAGTTAGTTCTTTATGAGGCCAGTGTTCAAGCCTGCTTCACTCTTCCCCTGACTCATTTTGAAGTTTCTTTTCTGAAATACTACGACCTTAATGTAAGCCAGCTACACCCCAAAGCCTGGCTTACTCTCACCGCCTTGCAAATATGGACATCTGAGAATAGGATTGACCTAATGATCCATTTATTCAAACAACCCATATCATTGATCTTCAGAATATAATTAAATACCATTGTTATATCTAAGCCCAAGTAGGCTATGGTGTCTTTGGGAAGATAGATTCTCTCAAGAACTGGAAGGATAGGTTCTTTGTTGTAGAGGGTAAGATTGACTTTTTTGTCTGAACTTCTTGGGGGTTATTCGTCAATAAGAATGACTAATGCCTCTTGCTAACCCAAGATGAGGAAAAAACTTTAGAGCAGTAGAGAGAGCTCGCTCGTAAGAAGATCGATGTATATGACTTCTTGGATCCCAAGTCATCCCCTAAGCCTCCTAACAAGATAAGAGGTACACCTTTCCATTTCTTTTGGTGTGAGTCTAATTTGTTTCTCTTTGTGTACGTGTTTTGAAGTTATAAAGAGGGCTGGCAAGTATTTTGCTAAGAAGTTGAAGACTAAGAAGGCCAAGATTGAAGAGAGTTCTGGACAGGTTAGCTCGGCACCTCCCCAAGCTCATGGTGCTTTGCCCGAACAAGCAGCCAGCGTAGCTTCTACTCCAGCAGCCAGTTCGGTACTCCTGGCTGATTCTACTACCCCTACCAATGTTGTCTTGCCTCCAAACAATAGTCCATCCATAGCCATAACAATCTCCAAAACATCTCCAACTTCCCCAATCTGTAACTCACCACACTCAGGTTGACCTTCCCTAATGCTTTCTAATCTTTCATTTGATCGAGCTTACTAGGAGAAATCATCTCTCTTCCCCAAGCTGGAGCAAGAAAGTCAGCAAGACGATAGAGGAAATTCAAGGTATGTGGCTATCGAATAAGTTCGCCTACAATTCCACCAACCCCGAGTTCAATAGCTTCTGCTCTTTACTCACTTGCATCCTAGACGAGGTATTCTCTTTCCTAAACTTGAATGTGGACCACCTCTGTTCCATTATAAGGTTGCATCAAGTAGAGATACTTCCCTTTGCTTAAACTATTAGGTTGACCTCTTTTTTATGTGCTTACCCATATTCCGTACAGAGTGCAATTTTATCAAATGCAGTTTTGGCAAGATAAGTAGGCTACTAGGCCTTTCGAAAGAAGAGAAGTGTATTACTGTCGAGCTTGACAAGAAACTAAAAAAAAAATCCAACAAGCGGCAACAGTTTGAAAGACCGTGCCTCCGTTCTTAAGCTTAAGGTTAAGTATTAATTTGCTATAGTAAAAAAAATAGCAAATATTAAAAAATATTTATCAATTATAAATTATAATTTTTATTTTATTCATAAAAAATTTATTAAAATTATCTAAATTTCAATTATTTTGTATTTATATTTATATTTTATTTTTTTCAGCAAAAAAACAATATTGTATATATGTTTTGGATAAAAAATGGTTTTTCTAACTCAAACCAGTTTTTTATTTTCAACCTATTTTTCCAGTTTTCAACTGATTTCAGGCCGGTTCATACTTGTTTTTTACGATTTTTAGTCGGTCTGTTTTTATGCATTGTACCACCCAAATAGGTGTTGGTTCGTGGTTAAACCGGTCCGGTTTTAATAACATTGTTTATTTGGATTCGGCTCCCCTCCACTTATCAAAAACCAGTGGCTGAATCTAGCTAAGCCAGACAAGAAAGGAAAAAAATGTCTCTGCTGCTCTTGTACCCGCCTCTCACTTCGTTCTCGCGTCTTTCCCCTCCTTCATCTTCATCCCCATCGTTGAGATTGGTAGTAACTGCTACTCCTGGTATCTATCTATCTCTGACCCTCTCATCTCTAATTCTTCGCGTGCCATGCTTTCCTTCTCAGTTTTCTTCATTTAGTTGATGGAATTGCGTATCGATTGTTCTTTTACTGTTATTTCTCATGGCATTTTAGCGCAGTCATTTAATGCTCAACTGGCATTTCATCGAATGATTATTGGCTTTAAATCTTAGCTTCATTTCATCACAATGGGAATTGCTCCATTTATGCATTGTCAATTTATTTTTGTTCATTTTAATGGCGTTCTCTTTTGTTCTTGGAAAACCCCTATTTTTATTTGGGTTTTTGTGTAGCCATTTTTTTTTCTTTCCAATTTTTTAATTTCTGAATTTGTATTCTTTTACAGTCTCTAGGCTGCAGTGCGAATCCATCGACCTTCATCTAAGTTCCTTCAATGGACTTAGATTCCAGAATCCTATTCATCGCAGCAAAACAGTTATTGTGAATGCATCTTCAGACGCTGATGGGGCAGCTCCAAAAGAGGATAGTGACCACCCTGCAGAAAGCAAAGGGGAGTTTGTGCCTGTAGACAAACTGCCATTAGAGTCAAAGCTTCAGGAGAGAATGGAACAGAAAATGAGGATGAAACTGGCGAAGAAGATTAGGCTTCGTAGAAAGAGACTAGTTCGTAAAAGGAGATTGAGAAAGAAGGGCAGATGGCCGCCTTCAAAGATGAAGAAGTTGAAGAATGTCTGAAGTCGGTCTAAAGTTTTCTTGCAGGTTTTATTGCTGACTTCTCAGCGTCTTAATCACGTCTCTTTTAGCAAGCCTGCATGTATTTTTCAATTTCCATTTATGGTATTTTGGTATCTGAAACTCTAGATACATGAGGGTGTATTTTGTCAACTTTGTTATGAATCGTAACGTTAAATGATATAATACGTTCATTTCTTCATTTGTTTTTAATCACTTGCTAAATTAATGATCCTTGTACTTTTAGGCAGCCCAATGAGATTTTGTTCCCTATTTCACAAATATTTGCAAAGTTCAATGAGCATGTAGCATGTTCACCAAGTGTAAACTTTAGCTCTTGTTGTGTTTAATATTTGATTAATTGAAATCCTCATCATATATGTCATGATGGACATATTGAAGCAAGATATTTGTGAACTTCCAGAGTGGTAGATAAAAACTAATGGATTTATTCTAAATTAGTTTATCTTTATAAGAAAGTGACTTGTGTGTGGAGCAGAGTGTCAACACGAGGATACCTCATTCTTGACTTCCATCGAACGTTGACTGTAGGATTTGATATTTAGCTGGTGAAATGGGGTAGGCTAGGCCATTATGTTTTGGTGAAATGAAAGATTAGGTAAAAAATAAAAGGAAGAATTAACGAATTTTGGGGACTATATTTGAAACTGGTCTTTGATAATCATTTGATTCACTCTGGTTCTGCTTGTCTTTTTATTTTGCTTATTCTTTTCCGTGATTGTAACTTTGTCGAATTACAAGCTTGCCATTGAAGTTTCAGGATTCAAAGTATTTATAGATGATATGTTTGTGGGACACACATTATTATCTGTGGTATGCGGTGCTTTTGTTATGAAATGCATGACTTGAATTTATTTTGAATTTCTATTGATTGTTTTGGTAGTATTGTTGAATTTCCTATTCACATTAATTCATAAAGGTAGTTTTCTTTTTGATGGTTGCCCTGAGACAGCGGAGTGGAGATACCAAACAGTATTAGGGTGGCAATATACAAAGGTTTTATAAGCTTTTCTAGAAATGAGGAAACATCTAAGCTGCCACTTTGAGTACAATACTTGGTTTGAGAGCTAATGTTTTTGTAGTTTTTGCAGAACCTCAATGAAGTTGACAGTCATTTTCAATTAAATTTTCATGCCTTGAACTTGTATTAATCTTTCAGGCTCATGACCAAGTACTTTCTTATTTGTTGTTACTAGGACACGCTATATTCCAGGTTGAAGGTGGTAAATAGATGAGGACATTTTGTATTGGCCCTTGAGGTGCCTAAGTTCAATGCTGCACTACACTGTGGCATCGGTGACAAATATGATGTGGGGCTCAGTTAGCAATATCCTTAGGTTTGAAATGTTATATAGCTTTTCTGCAATGTTGCTTTCAATTCAAACATTGACCCAAGTTTTGGTGCAATTAATCTATGTTGGTGCTCTGTTTGGTTGTTAAGACCTGATTATTGTGTTCGACTCTTCTTCTTCTTGGCAGACTTAATGTGTGACATTGATGGCTAAGGTAAGGTAAGCATCTCGCGGGCTCTGCTATGGTTGGCCTTGATTGTAGTGTCTGTTATCATTGAGTTCTTTTTTCTTTGTTTTTTCCTCTCTTTCCTCTGGAGGTGTTTGAGTTGTAAAAGTCTAATTTCATATCTCATTTGATTGGAAAGGAGAGAAAAAAGTTTAGCAAAATTGCTTATAATGCCTCTTGTTATGCCTTTGCCTTTCTTGGATTAACAGATAATGGTGACAAAAAATTGACCTGGGCAGAGGCTTGGTAAGGTTTGATTTGCTTATAATTTGTGGGTTGTGCGTGAATTTTAATGGTGAAATTAGATTTTCATTCCATTGTCACATAAAACTATGATTTTCCTAAAGTTTCGTAAATTCTGTAGTTTGTAAATTGGGGTATGCATGTGGACCGATTTTTTGTGCAGACAGGAACACCATGAGTGCACTTGCTAAAACTGGCATTGAGGTTATGACTTATGATGGCCATACCTAATGACCAGTTTCATGTGATGAATTATTATGATCATGCTAAAGATTGGGTGATTGTTACTGTTTAAAACTTGAAGGAGTTAATATTAAGTAAGTTCAGAGCTTAAGTCTATGAGGTTATTTGTCACAATTTGTTGATGGGATTTGTCACAGTTTGGAATTGTTATTTTAATTATCTATAAAAACTTTTAAATTGAATTTCATCATGGAGCAGTATCCTGAATTTCTCAATTTCAATCTGAAACATGATCATTTTGCTGAAGTTTGTCTTTTTCTTCATGAAATAATGCCAATTGTTACTCTTCAAATTTTTCCACCTGGGCAATTGAATCTAGTAGTTTTGTTGTCTAAACAATATGAATTGAAAATCACTAACTGTTATAATCTGAAATGATCAAATAAAAAACTGCCTACAGTTGGAGGATATAAAGGCGCAGTGGAGTTGCTTTCTTTAGTCTCTGCGGCTAAGGATCTTTCATAAACCTGTTAAACTTAAAGAAGGTTGGTCGTTCATTGTAGTCACTGTAGCTCTAGCGGCCCAACTGAGCTTGAAGCGTTGAGAGTCCATAAATCTTTAGCAAACTCTGTGAGGCCCCAAGTTCCTTGAATTGCTCCCAACTCTTTGGTTTCTCACATCGTTCTTCCAGTGACCGCTAATGTGAGTTTGCTCTGCTAAATTCTTTTTATTTTGTAATTGCATGAGTTCTCAATTCTTTTGATCTCATTTTTTCGAGAGTCGCAATCTTTGGAAAAACTCAACTACCTTCTTGATTGCAAAGTAGACGGAGAAGAAATGCCATTCCATTCCTTCAAGACCTATTCCCAATCCTTAATTGTGGAAGAAAGTACATATTTTCCAAGTTTAAGCATGACTTAACCGCAGGCTTAACACTTGCCAGGCGCTGCATTCCTCAGGTAAACACGTACCTTTTTATGTAATTAATATTTTTTATTAATTTAATAAGCATAGTAATGGATTTTATTACAATTTTATGCAGAGTATTGGGCATGCTAATGAGCGAGGAAAGTATGTGATTTCTTACGGTATGGAACCCACCAAAAATAAAATCTATTATCTAAAACAAATAAAATCTATAGCCGTGGTAGTAGGGTCGAACCAATAGAGACAAAAGATATAATTCTTTTTATGAAAACAAATAAACAAATGAGTGGAGATTTTGACTGCAGAAAATGGTGAATAGAAAATTAACTAAAGCAAGGAAAATAATTATGGAAAAATCAGTGAGGCAAAATTTTCAGTCAAAGATTTTATCAAAATTTCAATCTAATATTTGATTACAGACTCAAAGATGAATTTTTCAATTATTTCAGTAAACTAGTTATAATTATTAAAGGTGCTTATAACAATTAATTTTTACTTATGTGTAAAAACCCCTGTACGGTTCCTTGAAAACTTAAGCATGGTATTACCTTCAAAAGCACAAACATTAACCTGTACCATTCATATTTACCATATTTATATTATAATGGTTGGAGGATGTTTATACCACAATTTTTTTTTTCTTCATACATAATTATGCACAGCATAAAGTGTATTTACATTCTTATAAAGTTTAGATTTACGTAGAGTTCATTTTACAAACACTTAAGCAATCCATTACATCCCATTTACAATATACAAAAGTTCATACTTTCCAAAATTCTTCACTCTAAGCAAAAATTCATAATTTCCAAAATTCTTCACTTTAAGCTCCGTGTTGGCCTTCCCTGTAATGCTTCCTCTAATACCTAACTTGTAACCACTGTACTGAATTATAAGTTCACTTACAACTTTACAAATCATTTATGTGTAATATTATCTATAAACATATTCGAAATGATCAAAACATTGGTATTATAAAATTTCACTTTTAATATACAAGTTTAGATTGCAATACATAACTGTTACTATACATTTCTATAATATAAATTCATATAGATACATTAATGCTGTACAAACTTGAACTTTAAAGAAAATCCTAATATCTTCCTTTCATGTTGGCCTTCAATATTGCTGATGATCTTTGAGCTCAACTTCCTTAACCTGAACCTGCACGGATTAAAAATCCGTACTAAGTTTACTAGCTTAGTGAGGAACATAAACAATGAAGACGGCCTCTTATAGAAGTCGTCAATAATGCACACACGTATGAGCATACAAATTGCCATACAATAAAAATAATACCCACAGTAGATAATATACTCATAACATTGCTGAGCATTATGCAACTTTGTTTACTATGCTCAGTTATTATGTCATCATTAAAATCTCAACCCATTAGTTAATCGCGTGCCTACTTTGTTAAATCACTTAATAAAGGAATTACTTAAGTATGCAAAATCATATAGGCTAGATAAGCAGTCACAAACTTCTCCAGCATTGTCATAAATAATTCTTACATTTAACTTCATCGTTTATTACTAATTTCTTACTTATTTATTCCTTATTGCCTTTGTACACATTCATGTAACTCTTAAATGTGCATACATTTATTTGATTTACTTGGTTTATATATATTATTCTTGATTAGTCTTAGTGACACACGTGACTTTTCATGTGTATGTGTATATAAAGGGCTAAATATATAGTTGAACCCTAATATTTGTTTTTAAGTGATTAAGCTAGTAAATTAGATCTATATACACCTATTCTAACTAACAATTTCCATAATATATATATATATATATATATATATATATATATATATATACATACTTTACTATTGCTATCCCATATGCATTTATCAATAGTCTTAATTTGATTATCATTATTATGTCCTTCTTTTATTTCTTACATGCCTTTCTAGTTTATTAATACGTTAGAATAGTAGCTTGTATCTTGCTTTTGAATCAATCCAACATATATCCAAGTTGTAAGTTCATATTTTGAAAAGCCATCTATACAATGAATATTTCAATCTTAAACTAGGCATGATTTATACAACCGTTGTTTGATATTGAATATGTAACATGTAACTACAAAGAATATATACATTCGTAACTTGGCTTATGACATCAAATAATTATAAATATTCATATGTAATTTACAGCTTTAAGTGTAGAAAGCATTGGCTAATTGTAACATCAATTATGCACTTATGGTACTGTACTATTATAGTACTATATGCTAAAATATAACATTATCCAATTTTTGTGTTTTCCATTTGCTATGCATAGATTCATGTAAAAGTAACATTTGCATCAAGTCATAAAATATCATATCATCTCCAACATATTGCTTTTCATAATACTTTTTTTATATCTCATAATATGCCTGCACTTTTCTAAGGGTGTGGATAACGGATGATACTATGGTACCTGAAAGTACAATAAAGGTACTTGAAGGTACAATAAGGATACCAAAAGGTATCAATCATGTGGATCCAAATGGGTCAATCCAGTGGATTGGTCAAGTGGACTCAAACGGGATTGGACTATAGATCCAAACGGGCTCAATCCTGTGGCAGCTACATTATATCCTTATAGGCATACCTATCTATTCACAATCTAGACATAGATGCAGACAACTGTAACCTCTTTTTTTAATCTTTTTCACTTTTCTTTTCTCTTTTCATTTACGAGTATAAAATCATATAAATGCTCTTATAAATGCTCTTGTGATACATTTGGTACTTTGAAATCAATACAAAAGTATAGAACTTTCCATCAAGTCATACCATATGGTTTAAAACATATATTAAATATGTATTTGTCTTTATAGATGTATTTTCCATTTCTATACTTATACGATATGTTCCCAATAATTATCAATTATATGTGAACTAACATATATATATATATATATATATATATATTATTGCATATGTGTGTATCTATATGATTCACTCTGTACACATCTTATGAATCTTTATACTAAAACACATTACTACATATCCAAATGAGTTGACATACGTGGCACACTTAATCAAAATAATATAACCTATATAGGAATTCCAATATGCATACCATCACAATTCTTATCACAACACATATTTATACATGTTCATATTGTAATCGCATCTATTAATCTCTATATACTCTTGTAATTTTAGTTACATCTCTCATTCATATCCAAAATTTATCTTTCAAACTATAAGTATATAAACATTTCCCAGTAACCATATTAACGTAGCATTAGTCACAGATTCATATACTTATGCCTATAAACATTTATTTAGCTATGCATCATCTTATTGAAACATCCTCAACCATAGATATTTACACATATCTTTACATATTCAAGCTCATATGCCATTATTTGTGTCCTTGTATCCTAGTTACATTAATGTACATTTATAAGATTGATATATAAATTTAAGAGGCCTAGGCTAACTCATATGTTTATGTCCTCTTATGTTTAGATTTAGGTTATAACTATATTTCAATGCTTCAGTAGGATTTACATGTCTCTCATGATATATATTACCTTTACCTTTATACTTATATGTTTTAAAACTATTTGAAAAAGTTTGAACAAGTTTTAGTGACAATTCAAAGCCAAAAAATCAAGTATAAGAGGAAACTAGAAGGCTCACGGTGGCAATTGATTCATTGTGACCATGAGATAGGTGCATAATTGATTCTGAAAGGGGCTCACGATGGTGATTGATTTGTTGTGACAGTGAGGTACCATTTTGCCCCAAGAATCGTAAAGATAGATTTTTGGGTTCAAATTGTCTACTAAGTTAGACCTATTAAACGATATTTTCAGGTAAAGTGGTCTTCTACAAAATTATTCCCTTTTGTTTTTAATTTCTTAAACATTAAAAATCATCTTATTTGCAATTCTAAATCTTAAGATATTCATGAAATACTACATACTGTTCCTATTGACAGGGCAATAGGAATGTCTGGTTATCAAGCCGAAATAGAGATAGAGTTAGATTTCAATTTCTTCATGTGAAATCTAGGTCTGTGAGTCTAGTTTACTCTCCAATTTGAATTTCTCAATTTAAAGCTCTATAGAATGAGATATCCTTAAATTACTAAACCTGGTTCAAGTGAATTCTATGATAGAATTTAATCTAATATCAATTTCGTGGTACCTTTCACATTGTTCATGTTATTTTTCATCCAACCAACACTCTATCATCATTTTATCATCCATAACAATTTATAATTCCCATAAATATGCAAAATATTCACATAAGCAAATGAGTAAGTTCATATACCTCATTTTAGCCAAAATTCTTCTATTCCTTTCTACTTCATTCTTCTTTCTCCTGTTGGCTTCTTCTTCTACACATATTGGATTCTACAAATAAATATTCACATAAGCAAATGAGTAAGTTCATATACCTCATTTTACCTCTAAACTTTTAAACTCTTTTTATTTTATTCCTTTTTTCATATTAAACTTTTGTTTTAACTTTATTTTTCCACTTTTAGCACTTTCTTATCAATATGCCCCTAGTGCTGACCCGGTAGAAAATTCTCAGACCGGATATGCGGGACGTGAACCTCACAGGGCCACAACAGAATGAAAAATGACCTCCAAGAATTATCCCTCATATAATATATGAACATATGATAGTACGTATGATATATATACTATGGAGATCAATGATCCAACCATAGTAAAGCAAGTCGCCATGACTTGCACCGCGGTATATATATCCCTATGGCTAGCCAATTATATCCTGAACTAGATTTTACTGCCTAACTCTTTCTAAGGGCACATATTTTCTTACTTTTCATTTTATTATTTAATTATTCATGATTTTCATTACTTTTCATTTCTTGTCAATACCATACCAATGCATTACACTCACAGTTAGTATTCTTTACACAGTTTGTGAATTATTTCACAATAATTCACCATTATATCTATAAATTATGCAACAATACAATATAATTTCATATTTTTCAACTAATACCTAACTAAAACTTATTTTGAAAATATTCATTTAATTCTCATAAATTCTATAAAAATTTATAACTATTAATTTACATTAGTATTAAAATTAGAAAGCTTAAAATCACTAAAATCACTCAAAATTACATTAGTTTCTTTTGAAATACCATTCGGCCTACACTACAACTCCACCATATAAATTCTTTTAATTTCATTTAAGGTCTCTAGTAAGCATATATAAGTCTTAAATACATAAATATAGCATTACTTTTAATTTTACTTTAATATATGAAATTTTCCTTAAGAAACCTAAAGGAAATTCACTTAATTCTTAGGGAAATAAAAGGATTAATTAGTCACACACCTTTTTCTATTGATTAGCCTTGCCTAGACTTCCTTTCCTTTTCCTTTGGCTTGAGAAATTTGCTCTTCTTCTTGGATTCCTTCACAAACTAAAATTCCCATCAAAGTAAACTCAATTATTTTGGCCTCAAATGCTAAAATTAACAGCAAAAATGAACTCTAGGCACCCAAAACTAGTAGTAGATACCTAAAAACCAAATTAAAATTAATTAATTCACTTACCTAACTTTGACACCTAAACTTTAATCCTTGATTTCTCTTGATTCTCTTCCTTGAATTAAAGATTAGAGATGGCTAGGGTATTCTAGAGAGGCTGAAATCTCTTTCTTAGGCTTTGATTTGGTGAGATTTGGTGAAGAAATGAAAGAAAAAGAGACAAAAATGAAAGAGGAGTGATTCGGCCACCAAGAGGACTGAAGAAGGAGGAAGTTTTTGCTGGAGAATTCTGGAGAGGAAGGGCTTATATAGCTCTTCAATTTGGGCCTTGGGCTAGGTTTAGCTTGGGCTTGAATAATTTTATTATTTAAGCCCGATAATTATCCGATAATTGGCCCTAATTAATTTCTCCTACTTTCCAACTTCAATTCTCTTCAAATTTGATTCCGTTATTCCTATCATATTAAAAATAGGCTATACATAAAATTTTAGCCCAATCGGAGTTTATTTCGGGTTCAATTCAATTTTATCTGTCCGATTCAGAATTATCGGTGTTATCGAAAAATTCACTTTTTGCTACCAAAATAAACTTCATATTATTTTAGGCACATGTAAATTTTTTGATAATTTTTAGACTTCATTTGCTATTTTTAATGGCCAAAACGATCAAAAATCAATTAAAAATCCTAAACCCTAATTATCTCGGTTTTCGTTCTTTTGGCTTTCGGAGGCCTATTTGACCTCAAATTCACTTCAAATTTCAACCTTAAACTATCCATGACTAGTAATTTCCAATAGTCCAATAAAATATTTTTCACTTTCGGGTGTCCTTTTTTAGCCCCGAAAATACTATTCACTATCGAAAAGTACTATTGACGATCAGTCCGATGTTGAGGCCATTACAATTCTCCCCTAATAAAAATATATTTCATCCTCGAAATTTACCTGATTCGAAAAGTAGAGGATATTGCTGTTTCATGATCGCTTCTGGTTTTCAAGTAGCTTCTTTCATATTGTGATGGTGCCATAAGACCTTCACTAGTGGAACCTATTTATTTCTTAGCTGTTTAATTTCCCTGGCCAGGATTTTTACCGATCTTTCCTCATAAGTCATATCAAGCTGCACTTGAATATCCACTGGTGTAATGATATGGCTAGGGTCAGATCTGTACCTTCTGAGCATTGACACATGGAATACATCGTGGATCTTTTCCAACTTTGAAGGTAGCTTTAATCGATAAGCTACTGGACTTACTCATTAAAGTACCTCATAGGGGCCAATAAACCTCGGACTTAGTTTCTCCTTTTTGCCAAATCTCAAGATTTTCTTCCATGGAGATACTTTCAGAAAAACTTTGTCTCCGACCTGAAACTCTATATCTTTTCTCTTTAGATCTGCATAGGACTTCTATCGATCCATGGCTTCTTTCAATCTGCCTTTGATAATTCGCATTTTTTCCTCTAACTCGTTAATTAAATAAGATCCTATCAATCTCTTTTCATTTAACTCCGTCCAACACAGAGGAGTCCTGCATTTTCTCCCATATAAAGCCTCAAAAGGAGCCATCTTTATACTGGATTGATAGCTATTATTATAGGAAAATTCTGTAAGAGACAAATATTTTTCCCAACTGCTACCAAACTCTAGTACACAGCATCGCAACATATCTTCTAGTGTCTGAATTACTCTTTCTAACTGACCATCTGACTAAGGGTGAAATACAGTGCTGAAATGGAGTCTTGTACCCAAAGCTTCTTATAGAATCTTTCAGAAATGGGAAGTAAATCTAGGATCTCTGTCCAAAATGATGGACGATGGTACTCCATGAAGCCTTACTATCTCATTAATGTAAATTTTTGCCAATCTAGTCAAAGGATAATCTATCCAGACTGGCAAGAAATGAGCGAATTTAGTGAGTCGATCAACAATCACCCATATTGCATCATGTTTCTTCTGAGTAATAGGCAATCCTGTGACAAAATCCATAGTGACCCTATCCCATTTCCACTTCGGTATTAAAATCGGATGAAGTAATCCAGAAGGAACCTGGTGCTCAGCCTTTACTTGCTAACATATCAAGCATTTACTCACAAACTCTGTCACATCTCGCTTTATTCCTGGCCACCAGTAATAAGATTTCAAATCCTGATATATCTTATTACCTCCAGGATGCATAGCATAACTACTATGGTGTGCCTCTGTAAGGATATTCTTTTTCAGTTCTTCCTGGTCTGGAACACAGAGTCTTTTATTGTAGCAAAGGCTTCCATCTACATTCAAAGAATAGTCTCCTTCATTTCCATCCTTTAACTTATTCATAATGATCTTCAGTCCGATCATCCTCTTTCTGAGCCATTTTCACTTGATACATGAAGTCTGGTTTTAACTACATTTCAGCCAGTAAAGCTCCGTTTGATGCCAAACTCAATCTAATATTCAAAGCATGAAGAGCTGCAACCAATATTATTAATCAATTACACGCATAAATCACTTATATCAATTCATTTGAAAATGTTTACATTACCTGTCATAAATTTTCTGCTAAGTACATCAGCCACCACATTAGCCTTTCCTGGATGGTAGTCGATAAAACAATCATAGTCTTTTATTAACTCCAACCAGTGCCTCTGTCTGAGGTTAAGCTCTCTCTGAGTAAGCAAATACTTCAAACTCTTGTGATTTGTATACATATAACATTTCTCTCCATACAGATAATGCCTCCGTATCTTCAGTGCGAAAATAATAGCTGCTAGCTCCAGATCATGAGTAGGATAGTTCTTCTCATGAGTCTTAAGCTTTCGAGAAGCATAAGCAATGACCTTGCCTTCCTGCATCAAAATGCAGCCTAGTCCATTTATGGAGGCATCACTATAGATCAAAAAATCCTTACCTTGCTCGGGGTTGAGTGAGAATAGGAGCTTCTGTTAACATACTTTTAAGTTTCTCAAAACATTCTTGACATCTATCAGTCCACACAAACTTGGTGTTCTTTTGTAACAATCGAGTCAGTGGAACTGCAATAGTGGAGAAACCTTTTATAAATCTCCTATAATACCCGGCTAATCCCAGAAAACTTCTCACCTCAATCACAATCTTAGGTGGTTTCCACTGAAGAATTGCTTTAATCTTTGATGGATCTAATTTAATTCCTTCTGCAGAAATCACGTGGCCTAAGAAAGATACTTCATTCAACCAGAAGTCACATTTACTGAACTTAGCATACAACTGCTTCTCTCTCAGAGTCTGCAGAACAATTCATAGATGCTTATCATGTTTCTCTGGCGTCTTAGAATATACCAGAATGTCATCGATAAAATTCACTACAAACTGATCCAGATAAGGATGAAAAACCCTATTCATTAGATCCATGAAGGCGGTTGGTGCATTTGTAAGTCCAAATGGCATGACTAAAAACTCATAATGGCCATACCGAGTACGGAAAGCAATTTTAGGCACATCTTTAGCTTTTACTCCCATCTGGTAATATCCTGATCTCAAGTCAATCTTTGAAAATACGCCCGCTCCCTTCAGCTGGTCAAACAAATCTTCAATGAGAGGAAGGGGGTATTTGTTCTTTATAGTGACTTTATTCAGTTGTCTGTAGTCGATGCATAGCCTGAGCGTCCCATCCTTCTTTTTAACAAACAGGACAAGTGCTCCCTTGGGAGAAACACTAGGCTTGATGAATCCCTTGTCGAGCAATTCCTGTAGCTGAATCTTTAATTCTTTTAACTCTACAGACGCCATTCTATAAGGAGCAATGGATATAGGTGCAGTGCTTGGCGCAACATCGATAGAAAATTCTACTTTCCTGTTAGGTGGTAAACCTGGTAATTCATCAGGGAACACATTTGGAAATTCTTTGACAGTGGGAAACTCTGACACTTTTGGACTATCTTTCCTTGCCTCTACTGCATAACACATGTAGGCCACACATCCCTTTCTGATCAATCTCTTAGCTGCTGTAGCAGATATCACATCAGACAGAAAATCATACCTTACACCTACTACTATAATTTCTCGATCATCTTCAAGCTTTAAAGTGACTCGTTTCCTTTTACAATCAACAGTCGCTTGGTCGGCGGATAGCCAATCCATCCCTAGAATTACATCGAACTCATGGAAGGGTAACTCAATAAAGTTTGCCAAGAATATATGTCCCTGAGCATTAATAGGATACCATCTATACACCTTATTTACCACTACACTATGCCCCAGAGGATTACTTACCAAGATATCCTGGTCCAAACATGCCTCTTTCATCCTTTTATCCCGAGCTAATGCAATATTTATTTATGAATGAGTCGAACCAGGATCAATCAAAGCATGAACTAAATCAGATAATGGGAGAAATGTACCTACTGTCACATTTGGAGCATCCTCCTCCTCTCTGGCTCTCACAGCATAAGTCTGGCCTGCAGATCTCCTCTGACCCTGAGATGACTATCCAACTAGTCTAGAGGCTAATGTGATAGGGGCAGCTCCCCTACCACAACCTCTTGGTGCAGAGGACCCTGTATCTGACGCTGGAGATGCAATTGAAGCAGTAGGTAATACCGAATAATCTTTAATCTGGTGCTCCCTGGACCCACAGCGAAAATATGCTCCAGTCTGGAATCTGCACTCCCCATAATGAAATTTACCACAATAATCACAAGCTATAGCTGTCCCACTGTCTCTATCCCGAGGGTTACTGACGGTTGGTGTAGCTGAACCTCTGCCACAAGTAGCACTGCTCCTACCCTATCCTGCTGGAACTGGAGGACGGCTTTGAGGTGTAACTGATCCCTTTGACTTTTTACTCTGATCACCCTTTTTACTCGACTGTCCTTGCTTTCACTTTTGCTGAAATCGAGACTACCTCTCAGCCTGTTCAATCTGGATGGTCTCTAACTTAATGGATGCTTCCACCATAGCTCTCAAGGAGGGTATTGCTGGGTCCCTATAATCTATCTGAGCTCAGTATGCAGTCCTCTCTCAAATCTCTGTCACAGCTTTGCATCAGTAGACTGACTCTCATCAAGGTATGCACTGAGGCACTCAAACTCGTGCTTATACTCAGCCACTGATCTATTGTGGGGCTGAATGTAGTCAGCCATAAGATTAAGGAAGTCTGCTGGAGAGGAAGCCTGCCGCTGTGGGGCTTGTGGGGCCTCCTGCTGTCCAGTACCTATGGAAGCTTCACTTTCACCATCCCCCACCTGTCCATCATGATCAGATGATATCTTTACACTATAAAATAAAGAGGAGCAAGTACACATTAGATTTCCATCACAATTTATTACTTACAATTGGCATGTATATATAAACAAATAGATAGATCATACTTATTTCCATTTCGATCTTAGAACCGACTAAACCAATGCTCTGATACCACAAAATGTAACACCTTTACTGTAACAGTCTTATCAGACAAGTGATTGGTCGGAAATTTTTTTTTATCCTTTATACTTAATCAACTCGCATACCTAATTCCATTAATTGCTAACTTATAACTGTCCAGAATTTACTATGTATTTAATAAAATTTTGGCAATATAATGGCTATATTCTTAACTAGTCCCGTAAAAAACAGACAATTACACAGCCTCTCAGAGGCACAACAATTTATATCCAATCATATAACCAATCCACAGATATTATCAATCAACACATGCATACCATCCATTCTCTGTAAGACCTCAGCCACATACTACTATATACAATACAAAGTACGATTATTAATACAATATCGTTCTCATAAAACAAAACATAATAGGTATATATATACATGCCACAAAATATTCTTCCTAACTCTTCAGCTTCAATTTTCTTCTATGTACCCACGCTCCAAACTATCTATACCTGTATGCAGTAAATCCTACGTACTGAGCATTAAACATGCCCAGTGGTGACTAAAAATCATAGCATTTCCCTTATAAATATTCCTTTTTCTAACTAATTTCAATTAAACATTATTGATTTTTCTTATTTAAAAGCAATATTTATTTTATTAACAATTAATTTTCAATTCAAGTTATAAACTTTACAATATTCTCAATTTAGTCATTAAACTTTTCATTTATTTCAAAAATGTCCTTTTATACTGTTAATTACTAATTTGTCCTTTTATTCCTTATTTTCCTATTTTAACCTATTAATTAGCTTATAATTTACTGATTAATCCTTGTATTACCTTCTTCCATGTAAAATTACATTTTAGTCCTTTAACTTATTAAGGTTGACTTTTTACACAATTAATTGACCAAATTACCATTTTACCCTTGTTAATTGTTTACTTCTCATTTTTACTCATTAACTTCATCTTTTGGAAAAATTACCATTTTACCCCTAAACTTTTAAACTCCTTTGATTTTAGTCTTTTTTCATATTAAACTTCTGTTTTAACTTTCTTTTTCCACTTTTAGCACTTTCTTATCAATATGCCCCTAGTACTGACCCGACAAAAAACTCTCAGACTGGATACGCGAGATGTGAACCCCACAGGGCCACAACAGAATGAGAAATGACCTCCAAGAATCATCCCTCATATAATCTATGAACATATGACAGTACGTATGATATATATACTATGGAGATCAATGATCCAACCATAGTAAAGCAAGTCGTCATGACTTGCACCACGGTATATGTATCTCTATGGCCAGCCAATTATATCCTAAACTAGGTTTTACTGCCTGACTCTTTTTAAGGGCACATATTTTCTTACTTTTCATTTTATTATTTAATTATTCATTATTTTCATTACTTTTCATTTCTTGTCAATACCATACCAATACATTACACTCACAGTTAGTATTCTTTACACAGTCTGTGAATTATTTCACAATAATTCACCATTATATCTATAAATTATGCAACAATACAATATAATTTCATATTTTTCAACTAATACCTAACTAAAACTTATTTCGAAAATATTCATTTAATTCTCATAAATTCTATAAAAATTTATAACTATTAATTTACATTAGTATTAACGTTAGAAAGCTTAAAATCGCTAAAATCACTCAAAATTACATTAGTTTCTTTTGAAATACCATTCGGCCTACACTACAACTCCACCATATAAATTCTTTGAATTTCATTTAAGGTCTCTCGTAAGCATATATAAGTCTTAAATACATAAATATAGCATTACTTTTAATTTTGCTTTAATATATGCAATTTTCCTTAAGAAACCTAAAGGAAATTCACTTAATTCTTAGGGAAATGAAAGGATTAATTAGTCACACACCTTTTTCTATTGATTAGCCTTACCTAGACTTACTTTCCTTTTCCTTTGGCTTAGAAATTTGCTCCTCTTCTTGGATTCCTTCATAAACTAAAATTCCCATCAAAGTAAACTCAATTATTTTGGCCTCAAATGCTAAAATTAACAGCAAAAATGAACTCTAGGCACCCAAAACTAGTAGTAGGCATCTAAAAACCAAATTAAAATCAATTAATTCACTTACCTAACTTTGACACCTAAACTTTAATCCTTGATTCTTTTCCTTGAATCAAAGATTAGAGATGACTAGGGTATTCTAGAGAGGCTAAAATCACTTTTTTAGGCTTTGATTTGGTGAGATTTGGTGAAGAAATAAAAGAAAAAGAGAGGAAAATGAAAGAGGAGTGATTCGGCCACCAAAAGGACTGAAGAAGGAGGAAGTTTTTGCTGGAGAATTCTGGAGAGGAAGGGCTTATATAGCTCTTCAAGTTGGGCCTTGGTCTGGGTTTACCTTGGGCTTGAATAATTTAATTATTTAAGCCCGATAATTAGCCCTAATTAATTTCTCCTACTTTCCAACTTAAATTCTCTTCAAATTTGATTTTATTATTCCTATCATATTAAAAATAGACTATACTTAAAATTTCAGCCCAATCGGAGTTTATTTCAGGTTCGATTCAATTTTATCGGTCCGATTCAGAATTATCGATATTATTGAAAAATTCACTTTTTGCTACCAAAATAAACTACATATTATTTTAGGCACATGTGAAATTTTTGATAATTTTTAGACTTCATTTGCTATTTTTAATGGCCAAAATGATCAAAAATCAATTAAAAACCCTAAACCCTAATTATCTCGGTTTTCGTTCTTTTGGCTTTCGGAGGCCTATTTGACCTCAAATTCACTTCAAATTTCAACCCCGAATTACCCATGACTAGTACTTTCCAATAGTCCAATAAAATACTTTCCACTTTCGGGTGTCCTTTTTCATCCCGAAAATACTAATCATTATCGAAAAGTACTATTCACGATCAGTCCGATGTTGAGGCCATTACATAATCAATTTACCATAATTCTCTTAACATTTAAGTTAATTCCATTTGGGTCCTTCCTACACTTCCAATATTTATTTTCTTGTATTGTCTCTTAATGTATCATAAACATACCTGATTACCACTAAGGTATATGTTGAAGCCTTATATTCCCTCTGTGGACTTTATCCCTGTGGACACGTGCTATCTTAAGTACCAACATGAATTAATACTCATGCTAAGCTATAAATTTTAGAGGAGGACATTTAATTTTGAACGATCCCTTATAGCAATCATTTTCAAAGCATGCAACAAGATTGTAATAAAAATCATTAAACATTGAACAAATAATATCAAACTAATTGTATAAAGTTATACATTTAAACCCAATAATATGATCTTATGTACTTGAACATGCAAATACAATTTGTTCATCTCATTTACCTCTTTTTCAAAATCATATTTTATGTGTCCCTGTACACATTCTGTAGATGTGGATAATAAGTGTACTATGGATATCTTAAGGTATCGAACATATGGATTTCCATAGGTATTATTCATTTGGATAACTGGAGGTATCAAGGATATGGACCCAAACGAGATTAGTACTATGGACCCAAGCAAGGTCCTAGCCCCATATGCAGGCATTATGGTTTTTTGTGTGTTACTTTGCATTTTTTTCATGAAGTTATATAATTGTAATGTCATAAACATATACATCTATGCATAAATCACATTTATCAAACATCGTGCAGTATGCATATTTTTTCACCTTTACACATACCATTAGGCTATGAGTTTAAGTATTCATAAATTTAAAACTATGCAAGTAATGAAACTATTCCATAGTATAATATATACATGCATTCCATAATACACACACACACACACACACACACACACACACATACACACACATTCCTAATTAATTGCATTATCACATTTTCCTCATACTCTAGGTCATGTGATAACCATTCATATGTATTTGCCAAGTATCATTATCATCTAAGCAACATTGGAATCAAATTAGTATAGAAAACTCACGTTTTATATTAAACAAAGGTGCCTCACGACGGGCAAGAAATCCTTCAGCTGTGAGGAGTATAAATTTTAGGTCATTATTACTCCAATAGCTTATCTCACGATGGGCAGTAAACCTATCAGCCATGAGGGTCATCAAAAGGCATACCTTACGGCAGATAGGAATTTCTAATAGCCGTGAGATTTACAAATTTACTATTATTCCAATAGCATGTCACAAAGTGGGCAGCAAATTCTGCCAGCCATGAAAGCCTTCAGACAAGGCAAAGTTCCAATATAAAGGCCAACCTCATAGTAGGTTAAATCCCTACTAGCCGTGAGGTACACATAAATTTTAGAATTTTGATAAATAGAATTTTTAGATGATTTTGCCCAACCTTCTAGACCTATTTACATCAATTTTAGCTCTAGGCATCTTTTTAACATTTATTCTATTATGTCTCTAATTTCTAATGGTGAAAAAATTATATCAATTGAACCTATATATTAGGAATTATACTTAAAATGCCCTGAAACAAAGGACAACATCCAATCACTAGATTCAACCTTAATTTTCAAAACCTTATCAAGAGAATTAGCTCATGACTTCTTAGCAAAGTTTTAGGGTTATGTTTTATGAATCATCTTCAATTGGAATCATCCAATTTGGAGGTCTATAACTCAAGATGTAATTTAAACAATCCAAATAGATCTGATAAATCCTATGAGTCTCGCATAACTTATTGTTATATCTCACCACCTAGACACAAATGAACATCAAAAAACTCTTCCACATCATTTACACATCCAATTTTCAATTTCTATCACATTTTTTCAAGCGAACACATGCAATAAAATTAAATGTTCCTAGACCTTTTTAAATATAACCAACTTGCCTCTTCAATTCTTCTCTTTCTTTTTTTCTTTCTTTTTGCTAGATTTTCCCTTTAAACATGATTAAATACACATATAAATACTCATTCTCAATACCAAATTTCAACTTTCCATATTTGGAGTAAGAGAGAGATGAAAAAGAGTAAAATTTTTATCCTTAAATGTTTAATCTCTAAACACTTTCTCCACACTTCACTTGATAGGTTGAATATACAATTTTAAATAAAGAGAATAGAAAGAAATGTTAAGTGAAAAATTCTGAATTTTTAGCCTTTGATTTGGCCAACAACTACTCTTCTTCCCTTTACATGATTTTTCTTTAACTTCCTAGAGTTAGCAAGGTGTGATCTTCCTATTGGTCCACTTGTTGGACCTAAGAAAATCACTATTTGCTCCCTCTTTAATTTTAATTTCACAATTTTATCTTTAAGTCTCTCTATTTATGCATATGCATGCCACTTAATTAATTTACCATAATGCCCTTATCTTTTAATTTAATTCCCTCAATGTACCTTTCTATACTTCATTTACCTAACTCTTTAAGTTATAATTCCAACACATCTTAAGACATGCAAATTCTATGAGGGTATAAGTTAGAGCCTTACATTTCTCTTCCCTTTAAAAAAATTTCGTCCTCAAAATTCAAACCTGAATTGAACAGTTATGGATACTGTGACCTTATACTCAATTGGTGTTCCCAAATTGCTTCTTTTTATCCATTGTTTTGCCAAAGCACCTTGACTAAGGAAATTTATTTGTTCATTAATTGTTTGATTTCTTTAGCTATGATCTTTTTGGGCTCCAAATCATAAGAGAAATCAGATTAAACTTTAATCTATTGGATAGGCAACATGTGTGATTTATCATAATGGTATCTTTTAATCATTGAAACATCAAAAACGTCATGTAACTTGGATAATTCCATTAGAAGTGCCAAATTTGCATGCCATTGGCCCAATTCTTTCAAGAATCTCATATGGACCAATTAATCTTGGACTAAGCTTTTCCTTTTTTCACGAACCTTAGCATTTTTCTCCATGGTGAAACCTTTTAGAAAATTGTTACCTACTTGGTATTCAATATCTTTCCTTTTTAGGTCTAGATATGACTTCTATCCATCACTAGCCGCTTTTAACTTTTGCTTGATAACTTGTATTTTTTCTTCAGTGTTTTGATAATGTCCTGGCCATTCATCTTGTTCTTTGTTAATTTTGTCCAGCAAACTGGAGTTCTATATTTTTTATTGTACAGTGCTTCATAGGGTTTTATACCTATGCTAGATTGCCAACTGTTATTATATGTCAACTCCATTAAGGAAAGATACTTATCCCAACTTTCGGAAAAGTCCAAAACACATCCCCTTAACATGTCGCTTAATACTTATATAACAGTTTCACTTTATCCATCTGTTTGTAGGTGAAATATTATGTTGAAATGAAACCAAGTACCCAATGTTGCTTGCAAACTGTTCTAGAATCTAGTGGTAAATCTTAGATCTTGGTCAAAAACTATGGATAATATAATACCACGTGATAACTCCAAATTATTCATATATTTATATGTGTTTTAAGTTTATTTTTGAGTTTAATTAGTGTTTATTTTATGTGTTTTGTGTTTAATTTGCTTGTGAATTGAAATTATAGAGTTTGGAATTAATTTATGTTGATCTTTTAGAATTTAAAGATCAACCTAGCTGAGATGAAGGGTGACTCAGCTTGGTAATTGGCAGAAAGTTGATTTAGTTTAGAAGCATTAGAGCCGACTTAGATGAAGTGTGACTCAGTCGGGTCACTTGGAATTTTCAAAAGCAGAGGCATTGGATCCAACTGAGATGGAAGATGACTTAGCTGAGTTGATTTGGAGTTTTTGACGAATTTAGAGGATTTTGGCTAGTAGATAGGAGTTCAAATGGTGGTTGGACTCTGCTATTTTAGGGTTTTTTAGTTAGTTTTCATAAGTCATTAAATTTATTCTTTCATTATTGTAAGTTTAACTTAGTTTTTTCAGTCAAGCAAAGATTTGAATCGCCTTTCAGATACTTAGGGTTAATTTTAAGCTTTCTTCTTCTGGTTCAAGAGTTAGAATCTAAAGTCCAATTTTAATTCATAAGTATAGTATATGGTTTTATATTCATTTATTCGAATTACATTATAACAATGAATAGTTTTCTTCTTGTGTTAAGGGATTCTTGAATCCTCATTTTCTACTGTTATAACTTTTAATTAAGCTTAATTCAATTTAAGTTTTGCTATTTCATTATTCCTATACTTATCTATATTGGCTAGCAAATGGGAGTTCAAGTGGCTACTGGACTCTGCTGTTTTAGGGTTTTTTAGTTAGTTTTCATAAGTCATTCAATTTATTCTTTCATTGCTGTAAGTTTAACTTAGTTTTTTCAGTCAAGCAAAGATTTAAATTGTCTTTCATCTATACTTAGGGTTAATTTCAAGCTTTCTTCTTCAGGTTCAAGAGCTGGAATTTGAAGTTAAATTTTAATTCATAAGTATAGTATATGGTTTTATATTCATTTATTCGATTTACATTATGAGTACCCATACTTGTCACCCTGTTATGAGTACGTTAGGTGTATGTCATAGTATACAGTAATTCATAAAGAGTTTCATAGAGATTTTAGGTCTAAGAACTCCGATGCAAAACTTGCACATGAGAAACACTTATGACTTGTACCATGTAGTGTTCTCATGAACGGATCAAATCCAGATACCATGTTCTAAACATGTATCTATGATCTCTGATTGATACTCTTGTCCTTATGATCCGTAAGACAGAACTCAACTTATCAGAAAGAGCATACTAGCCTTAATTCATTTATTATTCCCATAACAATGAGTGACTAGGGATATTCAGAATGAAGTCTCTATTATTTCAAGGTCTTACAACCATCTGTCTCACACATGATAACTTAAACTGAAACAACATTCTTGGATAGTTCTATCAATTAATATGCACAGGAATGTAATAGATAAAATAAATGTCTCATTTATTATATTAAATGCTTTATAATAATGTATTGGGGCTAGGGCTTACACTAATAATCTCCCACTAGCCCTAATCCCAATTGGGCATAGCCCTAAGATCGAATGCTCTCAAATGAGCTTCGTGCAGATTTGGACGCAACTATTTCGTCAAAGGATCTGCTACATTGTCTTCACTTGCTATCTTGCTAACCTTGACATCCCCATGATCAATGATCTCTCTGATCAGGTGGTACGTCCTGAGTATGTGTTTGGATTTATGGTGTGATCGGGAATCCTTGGCCTGTGCGATGACCCCATTATTGTCATAGAAAATTTTTAATGGATTTAGGATGCTTGGGACCACTCATAATCCAGAAATGAAATTTCTAATCCAAAGAGCCTCTTTTGCAGCCTCGCTTGCTGTAATATACTCAGATTCCATAGCTAAGTCGGTAACGGTCTCTTGCTTTGAACTTTTCCAGCTAACAGCACCACCGTTCAAAATAAAAACAAACCCAGATTGCGATCTTGAATCCTGAGTGCTGGTCTGAAAAGCAGCATCGGCATAACCTTGTATGAAGAGCTCTTCTTGACCACTATACACAAAGAAGTGATCCTTAGTCCTTTGCATGTACTTTAGAATCCCCTTTATAGCAGACCAGTGCTTCTCACTAGGGTTTTGCTGAAACCTACTAGTTATACTCAGTGCATGAGTAACATCTAACCTAGTACATAACATAGCATACATGACAATAGTAGATGCATATGGGATTCTACTCATGTTATCCCTTTCCTCTTTGGTTTTAAGGCACTATTCTTTAGTTAAAGGAACTCCCAAAGCCAAAGGTATGTACCCTTTCTTTGAGTCTTCCATGCTAAAATACTTTAGTACTTTGTCTATGTACTTTTCTTGACTTAGTCCCAAAAGCCGATTCGATCTATCTCTATAGATCCGAATATCAAGTATTGTCTCGGCTTCACCTAAATCTTTCATTGAGAAATACTTCCCCAACCATTTCTTAACCTTTTGTAATGTTGAAATGTCATTCCCAATGAGAAGGATGTCATCCACATATAGGACCAAAAATACTATTATGCTCCCACTAACCTTTTTGTACACACAAGGCTCATCTTCGTTCTTGACAAAGTCAAATTCTTTGACTGCCTCATCAAAATGAAGATTCCAACCTCGAGATGCTTGCTTTAATCCATAAATGGATTTTTAAAGCTTGCAAACCTTTTTAGGATGCTTGGGATTGACAAAACCCTCAGGCTGTGTCATATACACATCTCAAGTAGATTTCCATTGAGGAAAGCAGTTTTGACATCCATTTGCCATATCTCATAGTCATGATATTCAGCTATGGCAAGCAAGATCCTAATGGACTTAAGCATGACTACAGGCGAAAAGGTCTCATCATAGTCTATACCATGAGTTTGCCGAAAACCTATTGCTACTAGTCTACCTTTGTAGGTCTTATCAGCTTTGAGTTTAAATAGCCACTTGCATCCAATTACCTTAGCACCTTCCAGTGGATCAACCAAGGTCCAAACTTGGTTATCGTACATTGATTGCATCTCGAATTTCATGGCTTCAAGCCAATTTTTCGAGTCTGGGCTCTCAATAGCTTCTCGGTAGGTAGTAGGATCCTCACGATCTACTAACTCAATAGTGTCACTATTGGTGATTAAAAATTCATGTCTTTCAATCTCCCAACATATCCTATCGAACCTTCTAGGTTCTTGTGTAATGGGTTCTTGTTCCACAACTGGTTGTGAACTTGATCCCATTCTCTATAGGAGTTTGTGGTGCTTAAATTTCTCTAAGTTCTACTTTACTCCCACTGTCTTTCTTGAGAAGAAACTCCTTTTCCAAGAAAACAGCCTTGCGAGCAACAAATACTTTGTTCTTGGCTTGTGAGTAAAAGTAGTATCCCTTTGTTTCTTTGGGATAACCCATAAATAAGCAGACAGTGGATTTAGACTCTAGTTTATCAGATGTTAATTTCTTAACATGTACTTCACAACCCCAAATCCTAATAAATGACATATTGGGTTCTTTCCCAGACCATACTTCATATGGTATCTTCTTAACTGCTTTAGTTGGAGTATGGTTTAGTAGAAACATAGCAGTTTCTAATGCATAACCCCAAAAAGAGATAGGAAGATTTGCTTGACTCATCATTGATCGAACCATGTCCAACAGAGTTCGATTTTTCCTTTTGGATACAACATTCCATTGTAGTGTTCCAGGAGGAGTGAGCTATGAAATAATACCACACTCTTTCAGATGACTGTCAAACTCTTGGCTTAAGTATTCGCCACCTCGATCTGATCAAATGGCTTTTATACTTTTGCCAAGTTGTTTTTCTACTTCGTTCTTAAACTCTTTGAATTTCTCAAAATATTCAGACTTGTACTTCATTAGATAGACATAGCCATATCTACTGAAGTCATCTGTGAATGTCACGAAGTAGCTAAAACCACCTCTAACTTGTGTACTTAATGGTCCAGATACATCCGAATGTATTAGCTCCAATAAGTCATTAGTCTTCTTACCTTTCTTGTTAAAGGACTTTTTATCATTTTACCATGCAAACATGGCTCGCATGTGTCATAAGATTCCAAGTCGAATGACGTAAGCACTCCAGATTTGTGGAGTTTTGAAATGCATTTTTCGTTTGCATGCCCTAAACAACAATGCCAGAAGTAAGTAGGGTTCAATTCATTTGATTTAACCCTCTTTGTATTAATGTTGTATATGGACTCTTTGTTTTGTAGATCAAGGATATAAAGGCCATTTTGCAACATGGCATTGCCATATGAAATGCCTTGGCGACGAATATGAATATTGCCATTATTAATAACAAAATCAAATCCATCCAAATCCAAACAAAAGACTGAAATAATGTTTCTGCTCATAGCAGGCATATAATAATAATTTTTCAAATCTAAACAAAGTCCAAAAGGTAAAGTGAGTTGATAGTCGCCTATCTCCATGGCAGCAACTCGTGCTCCATTCCCCACACGGAGGTCCACTTCATTCTTCCCAAGTAACCGCCTATTTCTTAGCCCCTGCATATTTGAACAAATGTGAGAACCACAACCAGTATCCAATACCCAAGAGGTAGAAATAGAAAGGTTAATTTCAACAACAAAAATACCAAAACTGTACGCCTTGGCTCCATTCTTCTTTTGTTCTTTCTTGAAGAGAGCTAGGGATGATCGCGGGGCGGGGCGGGGGCGGGGAGTGCCTCCCCACCTACTACCCCGCGCAAGGGCGGGGCGGGGGCGGGGCGGGGATCGAAAATATTTCGGGGAAAAAATTCCCCCCGTCCCCGTCCCCGCGGGGATCCCCATCCCCGCGGGGATCCCCGTCCCCGCATAAAAAATATTTTTATTTTTTAAAAAAATTTAATTATAATAAAAAAATTATATTTAATAATTAATTATAATTGAAAATATAATATTTAATAATTAAAAATATAAATTTAATTACAAATCAAACTAATATAAATTTTAACAATTGATAAAACTAAAATTAAATATAATTTAAAACTAAATTATATAAATAAAATTAAATTTAGTAATTAAATTTCGGGGGCGGGGAAATTTCGGGGCGGGGACCACAATCCCCGTCCCCGCCTCGAATTATAAGTCGGGGAATACTTTTCCCCCATCCCCGTCCCCACGGGGAAATTTTTCGGGGATTCCCCGCCCCATTCGGGGCGGGTCCCCACCGGGGACGGGAATTCCCCGCCCCGTGATCATCCCTAAAGAGAGCGTAATTTTTCCTCCAATGCCCTATCTTGTTGCAGTGGAAGCATGTGCTCTCACTCTCCTTGAGCTTTTGTGCCTTGGGCTTGGGTTGGGTCTGAGGTGCACTCTCATTTAACTTGAGCCGAGCCAGGTCATTCTTGGATTTTGCCCTTCCCTTTCCCTTTCCCTTAGCGGGTCCCTTCTTAATGCTCCCTTTAACCATAAGTACGGGATTAGTCTTTCGAATGTTCTCTTCAGCATTCTTAAGCATCCCATAAAGCTTGGTGACTATCTTGTTCATTGCATGCATGTTATAATTCATAACAAATGGATCATAATCATTAGTCAATGAACCCAAGATTAAGTCAGTGGCCAATTTTTTCGAGACTTGTACCTCAAGCTTCTTAAGAGTATTAAGATACCCTTTCATCTTGAGTACATGGGTACTAACAGGAGTACCTGCAGTCATCTTACAAGAAATTAAGGCCTTTGTTGTCACGAATCTCTCGTGATGAGCTTGCTCTTGGAACATCTCCTTAAGGTGCACCATGATCGCATAAGCCTCTTGGTCCATGAATTGCTTTTGCAAGTCAGGCACCATAGTGGCCAGCATCAGATAGGTCACATCATTTGAGTCGCTCTTCTTGGTCTCAAAAGTTTCCTATTGAACCGCAGAGGCATTCCTAGCAGGTTCTTCGGGCAAAGGTGCATCCAAAACATACGACTTCTTCTCTTGCTTAAGAATAATTCTCAAATTTCGAGACCAGTCTATGAAATTGATGCCATTCAGTTTGTCATTTTCAAGACCGATCGCAATGAAAAGTTGTTGTTTGAATAAGCCATTTTCAATCTACAATAAAAACTTAGCAAGATTAAATGAGGTCTTATTTATAATCCCATAAACCGAATTAATATCCCTTTAAATAATTTACTATAGTGATTTAATGTGGGCCAAGATCCACTTTTCTCAACAACTTATTAGTCAAGCTGAGTTTGTACACCTAACAAGTTAAGTTACTTAGGTAGGAAAACTCCAATCATGTCTCGTACATGATTCTTGGATCAAATGGGCTAACATCTTAAGATGTTATAGCACAAACCCATTTATTAGTTGCCTAGGTCCAGGCATCCTTTTCCATGTTAAGTCCAACCTACATTCATAACCCATGCCTCACAAAGATAATCAGGCGCATCTAGGACTCCTAGTCTACGTGACCGATGATCGATGCCTTGACATATTTCGAATTAGGAAGGCAACTTTGAGACTTACTATTTTAGGGATTCATTTTATTACGAATTACATGGAATACGCTTTGTCATCCATTCATAGCATGCATATATATATAATTTCATAAAGTAAAGTGTGACAAACATGGGCCCAAAAACCTACAACTAAGATTCTATACTATTACATAAGAATCTTCGAGTTAGGCTTCTCCACTTCGATGGGCTTCGTCTTGATTTACAAAGTCTTCAAATAAATTCTATACTAAGAAATAAATGAAACTTTTACAATAATACATAATGGCTCGCAGGCCATATTTAATTACAAAAAACCAGGGCCCATTAATGCACCATGCATATACATTCATCACACAAAACAAGCAAATAAATATACATAACATTCATGGATAAAACAAAGTCCAATTTTAATTAATTTGGTCAAGCCCATTAATGGAAATTGTGTACTTGAAATTTTAAGAGAAGACCCCATGATGGGCCTGGGCCAAGCCCAGTGGACTAGATCCTCTTATTGAATAAGTTCTCTTAAAAGCCCAAAACACTGACTAGTTAGATTTGTGCTATAAATCAACTCTAGTATAATTTCCAATTTTGCCATTTTTAATTTTATGTCATGCAGCCCATAAATATTAAAAATACATATAATATGTACCAACATGAATTAAAACATAAAATCATGAAGAACATATATCATACACGGCATTCATACTAAAACAAACAAACAACAATGAAACTAGTTGTTTAATGCTCATATAATGCCACAAAATGCACAAACACTTAAAACAATTTTATGAGCCATTTAATAATTTAAATAAGGTCATAAAAATTGAGTTAAGGTTCTGTTCAGATCTGATCTAAATGTGTTTTTTCCATTTTAATCAAAACAAAATAAACAATGTTGATTAAATATGCAACAAACACAAACTAGCCATAGTTTTAAGTGATTTTAAAATTAATCAATTAAATTGTCATGGACCAAAATTAAAATAAATTTTAAAATATGTCCAGACCTGTTATTAATATTTAAAAATCACTTACTAACATGTCAAACACATTTATACATTTAATTTTGAAAAATAGTTGTTAAATAAACACATATCATGCAAACTAGCACCTAGTTTTAAGATTAACATGTACCTTCAGGTATTTATAATTAAATCCGACCATGAACAGCTCTAAGAACAGATTAGGACAGTATATTAACATGTCATAATAATTATAATACCTATCTAATCATTTAAAATCATTTTTACACCAAAACAATGCAAAAAACTCAAAACAGAAAATTTCAGCATTGCATGTTTTTAAATGAATGATTTTTGAATAAATATTTAATGCTTCTAAAGCACTAAAATAAGCATGTTTAGGCTCTGATACCACTGAAGGAATATAACATGGCATATACATGATGATTACTAAGCGGAAAAATAAAAATATTGATCATACATACCATGCAATCCATAACAAGAATCGAAAACATGCAATTTTAGGGTTTTAAAACTTACAATCTTAGATGCACTTTAAATCTTGATTTTGATTATAACTAGCAAATAGGATGAACTTATATGCTTTAGATCTTGATCACCAATGCCAAATAAACAGCCTTTATGCCACTCCTCTCTATGTTCACACACACAATTGCAAGGTAGGCTTAAAACTTATAGTGCTAGCTCTAATCTTTGTGTATATGGCAATGGGTATTAAACTAAAGACACAAGACCCGATCTTGTTCTTCCTAAGGTTGCTCAAAGGCTGCCCAAAATCTAAGAGAAGAAGGAAGAGTCCTTTCCCCTTGAGAGTGGCGGCTTAGAGAGAGAAACTCAACTAGGTCAAATAGAATTAACTTATTTATATCACTAGATTAGGAAAGCTTTATGGTTGCCGAAGTCCCTTAGAATTAGGTCTTATATTCCGCCTCCATCACTTCCTAATCAATTGATTTAAATTAGTTCAAATTCTATTAAATTTTAAATTCAAATTAATTTAAAATGGCATAAGATATTTAATCAAAAACTACCACTTAATTAGGATATACACATGTGCCAAAATTCTCAATTATTTTATCTTTGAATTTTGGTCAATCTCTCTCCTATTTAAGTATTTTATTTTGATTTAAATGTTATTAGGCTTTAATACTTAATTAACTTAATTAATCCAAGATAATTAATTAATTGAAATTAATCCTCGTGGGCAAAATTTCTCTCTCTTATGGACCAAGGTCCATTTAGCAATTTTAATACCCATTACATACATTAATTTGACTTTAATTAAAAGCCCAAATTAATGTCTAATACTCTATTTAAATATTTTAAGCCCAATGCTTTATGTGCGATCCTATAGGTCCATTTAATATTGGCAATGAATTAATAAATTAATCCAAAGGCTATATATATTCTCTAGCAAGATATTATAGCATTCCAAATTAAATGAAAATGCAATGGCATTTAGTGACCTAATGCAATTTTGCATAGTCCCTTACCCTTAAATATCAGAATTAATATAAGGCATGGAATTAGTCATCCTTATATATATTAATTCCTTTCTTGATATTCCAGTGACACTGAACTCTCAGATAAATAATGATTACTTATTATTTCATCTCGGTATGGCCATACACTTCTCAGTTCACTAATCAAGTGGCCGATGATATTTTCTCTCTTATTGAGAAGGGTAATCCCTTTACTTCTCTCATGCTCTCTAACATGAATCAATGCATACCCAAGCATACCCATACTTGTCACCCTGTTACGAGTACGTTAGGTGTATGTCACAATATACAGTAATTCATAAAGAGTTTCATAGAGATTTTAGGTTTAAGAACTCCGATGCAAAACTTGCACATGAGAAATACTTATGACTTGTACCATGTAGTGTTCTCATGAACGGATCGAATCCAAATACCATGTTCTAAACATGTATCTATGATCTCTGATTGATACTCTTGTCCTTATGATCCATAAGATAGAACTCAACTTATCAGAGAGAGCATACTAGCCTTAATTCATTTGTTATTCCCATAATAATGACTGACTAAGGATATTCAGAATGAAGTCTCTATTGTTTCAAGGTCTTACAACCATCTTCCTCACACATGATAACTTAAACTGAAACAACATTCTTAGATAGTTCTATCAATTGATATGCACAGGAATACAATAGATAAAACAAATGCCTCATTTATTAAATTAAGTGCTTTATAACAATGTATTGGGGTTAGGGCTTACACTAACACTCATTTGAGTTTCTTTCAAACTCTTAAAATCTGTATATTCTCTTTTTTTAGTCGTTATACTCTATTCTTCCCTCTTCTCATTTTCTCTCAACCCTTATACTTTATCTCCAACAATCTTCGATCAAGTAAGTACCTCTCCTAATTTTTTTCTTCCATTTATCTGTAATTAAATTTTATATTACTTTTTCTTTGCCTATTCTTAATTTAGTTTGTATCTATTACTTTATTTCCATATGAAAGACTAAGGTCAAATGCTACATGTTTGTCTATTATTTTCTTTTTATTTTAGTAATTGAGGTGTATTTTGATGATATGAATGGTCAATATGCGTGTTAAACTGCTTATCGGGTATATACATTTTGCTACTTTGCATGCATAAAGATTTGTTCATTAGTGCACATACCTTATTTGATAAAATGTTGCAATGATTCTTGACTTTCGATTTTTGCATTTTTATTGAATTGTCTTATCTCAATCATATGTGTTTATTCTAGTTATCATTTATTTTTCTTTGTTGAAATAAATCCACTTGGTGCTTAATTGTTCAATATAATGGTTACACTTTAAATTGGAGAATGCTTACAATGATATGCCTTTTTGGCATCTTTCACTATACATCGCCTATATTCCATAGGTAGTTATATCTCTATTACTTTCATGTTATTTATGAGTTATTAAGCTTGTCATACATGTTAAGATTGCTGACATATTGACTGTGTTATTTTTCATCTACAACACTATTACATTGCCCTTTTGATGTATTAGTATACTTTCTGCATTTTTCCACTTCATCAATGTTTTATAGGTTTTGTTTGCAAATGATGTGATTGGACCTTATTACTTTGCATTGTGATTCAAGCACTGTTGTTGGTCTTTACATTCTAATTGTGTTTGTTTTGCAGTGGCTTCTAAGCGCTCAAAGAACAAGGCAATGTCGAAATTTTTTGCATTTCAAATGCCAAGTTTTATAGATAAGAACCTGCATAAGATTTACAAGTACCTACTTCTCTAAAGTACAGTATGTCCTATCGATGTACTTAAACAAAACTATTATGGGCAGTATAGATGGTGTTATGAAAGTTTAGATGAAAAGGACGATTAATAACATAGGATGGACTAAATTTTTCAAAAAATTTATGTTAGAGAGTATGCCCTAGAGCCCATGTAATAGGGATGTTTTTCATATATATGAAATTTATATTCTTAATAAAAGGCATTATTCATTTATTAATGCTATGTTTAAATACATGAGTTTGTAAATCTTAAATTAATAAATGAAGTCCTAGATATTATAAACACAGTGCAAAGGCAATCATGAAGGTGTTCATGATGTGAGATGTCTATCGCATGCAAATGTGTTAATATCTAAATATCCCTAGTCATAGAATTAACAAGATAGGACATTGTTAATTCGGACAGACTAGCACATGTTATGCTTCTTGAATGGTTCAAGCAGTGGTTCTCATAACTGTGATTATGGATGATAATCAAAGCTAACATGTGGATGCTTGTTAGAGGAACAAGTTCATTGGAGACCTGCAAAGAGAATCCTCATATGGATATTAAATCTATGTCAGTAAGGAATCTCTTCATAGCAGTTGTGCAAGTATCCTTAGACTTGAGATCACCAAAGTTATCTTAAGTAGCAAGTGGTATACTTTGACTCCATAACTGATTACTTCCAACTGGGAGTGAACATAGTTAGGAGATTGGGTATATCATGACCTACTTGAAGATAGTTGAGTGATTGACAAAGGATTCTCCATCCCAAATTTAACAAGGGAAGTTATCTCGCATGATTCTATAATTGCCTTGTTCAGAGAATCTCTGGCCAGAGTAATATGTCGAGATGGATGGAGATCCATGAAGGGCATTTTAGGAACAATGGTTAAATTAATAGAACATACATAATTAGATTTATATGAGTTGACAGAAATCCATACTCAGAATCTAATTGAGATAAGAGTGGTGAAAGGAGTAATTGCACGGTAACTGTTTCTATGGAAGGGTACAGTCAAACCACATGACTTTCCTAATATTTGGGTAGTCATGATGCCTAGCTAGAGGCCAATCATAACTTGTATAATGATGTATCAAAATATCAATAGAGATTGATAAAATGATTTAAAGGAGTTTAAATCATGTGAGTTTTGAATAGAACTCACAATTACATATTATACTGCCAACATGGACAGGAACCCAATAGGTCACACACATATAGAGAAAAGGGTAAAATGGTAAAATGACAAGGATAATAATATTTGATATTATTACGAAGGTAGAGAAGAGAATATGATAATAATTAATTAAAGAGTTTAATTAATTATGATCAATTAAAATTGTCCGCGGAACTTTTGAGAAATGTTCTGTAAATTGGACCTAAATGAAATAATGTATTTCATGATTAATTATTATTGTCTTATAAGTGTTATAAGACTACTATAAGTGTTATAGGATTGATATAATAATTAATAGGACCATTGAAGGAATTATTAAGGGCCAGAGGAATAAAGAAAGTTGGCGAAAGCCCTCCAGAAGAGGGCCACACGCCAACTCCATACAGAAGGGCTTAGAGGGCTTTTTCTTGGACCAAATTAATTTATATATGTTACATAAGTGTTATGGAACTCACATATTTAATTTGGTTGGATTTGGAATCCATTTGGGTATTTAAATCCAATTAGATGCACAAAGGGCCTAGTTTGTGGATTTTGTGCATGGTCTTTTATGAAAAGATTTAATTTGGATTTAATTAAGCCCAAATGATTATAATTAATTCCAGAGGCCCAATTAATGATTCTCCAACAATTTTAAAGAGCCCAATCTCATTAAGGAGTTGGAATTTTAACCTAACTATAAAAGGCCAACTAATGTGAATTAGGGTTATGTGATTAAAACAAAAGGAAAGTCTTTTCTCTTAATTTTCTCTCTCCCTTTTGCGCCAACTCCTAAGCTAGCTCTTTGGAATTTCGGCCAGCCCTAGTTAAACACCAATTTTTTGGTTCAATTTACCCCTCTCTAGTGTGGATTACTCATTGGAGGTGTTCGATTTTGGACACTGTGGTTTGCTACAACCCGGTGCGAAGTAAAATCAACTGTTCAACAAAAATCAAAGGTGATTTTTCTTATTCTTAAATAGTTATATTGTGTATTCATGGCAAGATCAGATCTAATGGTTAAAAAATTTTAAAATTCCGCTCATGTATGTGATGCATGTAACCGTTAAAATCCAACATGGTATCAGAGCTAGGTTTTGCCATGGATATACAATTCTATATTTTTCTGCGGAATAAGTTTTGTTTTGTTTTGAGTTATTTATTTCATGAACTTTAAAATATTAGATTTGATTGTTCATGAATGAGAAATATTGATTTCTGGTTGTATGTGTGATCAAATAAATTTGGTGGAAACAAAAACGAAATTTTTGAAGCATTGTGATTTGGGTTTGGCGTGAAACCCTAAGTAATGTAGGGGCTGTTCTAATTTAATTTCTTATGGATCCATTTAAAAATAATTTAGATGATATTTTATGTGTTTAATATGTGATATTAAGCCGTAGGATCGAACGGAATTAAAATCGAACAAGTTTTGCATGAAAACTAGTTTTGTCGAAAAGTTCGATAAATTGGTGTTCTTCGTGTGTTCTTGATGTGTTCATGGTTAGAACGACTTTTGATCTTCTAAATTTGATATATATGATATATTAAAGTGTTTTTAATTAATTGGATTAATTAAATTGGGCCTTAAATTAATTTGATTAATTTTAATTCATTAAAACCACTTAATGGGCTTAATTATGTTTACGAACTTGGTTTAAATTAGTGAATGACTTGGTGGGCCCAAGGAGCTGATTTAAATTAACTATTATAAACATTAATTAAATTTATTAATGGGTTTTAAGGGCTGGAGTGGGCTTGGCTCATTCCAAAAGGCCCAAATGGTCCAAATGACACAAAACTAGTTTGTGTGTGAACACACTTAGGGTTTTTCTTCTGTGGGTTTCGACCTACACTTGTTTTAAGCTCAAAATTGATTCTTTTAATTATTTAATATGATTAATTAATTAAATAATCAATTTATAATTAATTAATAATCAGTTTGATTGATTATTAAGGCAAGAACACATTCATGCAAAAAGGTTTCCTAAAATGAAAGTTTCCAAAATGGAAAAAGTTTCCTAATTTGATCACATCATTAAAATAACTCAAAATATAGTTTCAAAGGTTGAAACAAAGTTAGTAATCCATTTCTTTATGCATTAGAAAGGCATATAAGGGTGTATGATTGGCATGATGGATAGTTATGGACAAAGCCCAATGTGATTGAGCATTATGGATGTTTTGGCCCAATGAGGACTTTCATGTCCCGGCTACTTGTTTTTGGTTTGTATTTCATTTCAAATTGTAATATATAATTATATTACTTAGATTAGAATTAGAAATAGAGATGGAGACCATTTTCAAGGAGCAAGATGGGCCAGATAGAGATCCAACAAGCTTGAAGATAATGTAATTATTTTTCTTGTTTAAATCATGCATACTACCTAGGTGTGACCTTTTGATTTCCCTCTTGGGTCGGGGAAATCAATGTAGTGAAGTCCATAACTATACCATATTTGTATGCTTATATTTATGTGATAGATATAGGATGCATACCAATGTATGCCAACCATGAATGATGAGACTTAATTAACTAAAACCCTCAAACAAATACTAAGGTCTATAAGCCTTCCATTAATTTGAGGAAAACTAGAGTTCTTTATAGTGTGGGTTGTTGACCACAGTCAAGCTCACATTATATCGAATATGTTCAAATCTAATTAAATGGGTCATCTTAGCTAGCCCATTAGTTTGTTGACCACAGTCAAGGCTAATGGTTCTAGAGGCAAGATTAGGGAATGCATATATGATATGCATGCATCAAGAGTTGATAACCTAATGATCCAATAGTTGTGTAGAGACACAATTGGTATAGAGATACCTACCTTTCAAGGGTATGGAATTTGGCTTGTTGACCACAGTTAAGGTCAAATTACATATCAAGAATTGGATATTGGCCCACTAAGAAAACCATCCTGTTTTCTCGGATTATATAGTGAGGGCTATTAATTCGCAATAAAATAGTGGGAGTAAATGGATTAATTAAAGACCTTATTAATGCATACATATATATGAACATACTCTCATATCTTTTCTTTTTCACATCTAGGTCATCATCATGAGCACATCAAACATTAATATACGATCAATCTTGGATAACAAGCTGGTTGGCAACAACTATTCTGACTGGATCAGACAAGTGAGAATTGTTCTCAGAGCTGAAAAGATCCATTATGTCTAGGATAAAGATCCACCACCACTTCCATCAGATGATGCCATTGATGAGATCAAAGGCATTTATCGAAAATACATGGAGGATAGTGAAGCAGCAGCATGTCTAATGCTGGGTGCTATGTCCTCGGAGCTTCAGAAGCAACATGAAATGATGGATGCTAGAACCATTGTTTTGCATCTAGAGGAGCTTTATTCTTCTCAGGCTAGAACTGAGCAATATGAGATTGCTCGAGCTCTATTTAGTTGCAAAATGGTGGAAGGCACTTCAGCTGCTACTCATGCATTGAAGATGTATGGGTATATTGAGCATTTGAGTAGACTTGGCTATGTTATGGATAATGATCTATACATAGATTTAATCTTGTACTCGTTGGCTCCAAGTTATGCACCTTTTGTGCTTAAATTCAACATGAACAAGATCCAAGTATCCATTCCTGAGTTAATCAACATGCTCAAGACAGCTAATGGATCATTTAAGAAGGATCCAAAAAGTGTCATGGTTGTCACTTCTGCTAAAGGCAAGAAGCAGAAGAAGAAGAAGAAGATAACCAAGGCGCAGCCAAAGAATGGTGGGATCTCCAAGAAGAAGGTTTCCAAGAAAGAGAATCCCAAAGGAACTTGCTTCCATTGTGGAAAGGATGGTCATTGGAAGCATAACTGCAAGGCCTATCTAGATTCTCTCAAGGAGAAGAAGCAAGCTGATGCTTCTACTTCAGGTATTCATATGATTGAAATTAATACTTATTCTATTGCTTCAAAACAATCTTGGGTATTAGATACCGAATGTGGATCTCATTTATGTAATGATCTACAGGGGCTTAGAAGCTTTAGAAGAGTTGGAAAGGCAGAGATATGTTTGCAGTCAGCTACTGGACAGAACATCTCTACAACAGTTGTGGGGACTTACTATTTGCCTCTTCCTAGTGGATTAGTACTGGAATTAAATAATTGTTATTATGTTCCAGCCTTATCCAAAAGTATTATTTCTTTCAGTCGTTTGATAAACGATTATGATATTTCTTTGAAGGACAAATGTTGTTACATTTTTAAGAACAATATGTTTTATGCAAAAGCTATCATTGAGAATGGTATATTTGTTCTTGATTTAATTAAAGAAGTACATAATGTGAATACCAAGAGAATGAAACATGATAATCTAAATACCTCATACTTATGGCATTGTCGTTTAGGCCATATAAATGAAAAACGCATGACCAAGTTACACAAGTCAGGTGATTTGGGATCATTTGATTATGAATCATTTGATACATGTGAATCTTGTTTATTGGAAAAAATGACAAAAACTCCCTTTATTGGTAAAGGAGAACGAGCTAAAATGGTTTTAGACTTAATACATTCAGATGTATGTGGTCCAATGACTACACATGCCAGAGGAGGTTACTCCTACTTCATTACTTTCATAGATGATTATTCCAGGTTTGGATACATCTATCTAATGAAATATAAGTCTGAAGCATTTGAAAAGTTCAAAGAGTTCAGAAATGAAGTAGAGAAACAACTTGGCAAAAGTATTAAAACACTTAGATCAGATCGAGGTGGAGAATACCTAAGTCAAGAGTTTCAGGATTATCTTAGAGATAATGGGATTTTATCTCAATGGACTCCTCCATATACACCACAACACAATGGTGTATCTAAAAGGAGAAATCGAACACTATTAGATATGGTTCGATCAATGATGAGCCGAGCGGACTTGCCTAAGTCTTTTTGGGGATATGCACTAGAAACTACTGTTTATGTGTTAAATAGAGTTCCTAGTAAATCGGTTGATGTTACTCCATATGAGATGTGGAATAACAAGAAACCCACGTTTTCTCATATGAAAGTATGGGGCTGTCCTGCTTATGTGAAGAGGACAATATCAGACAAACTGGATGTTAAGTCTGACAAATGTTTATTTGCGGGATATCCAAAAGAAACGTTTGGATATTATTTCTATCATCCCTTAGAACAAAAGGTGTTTGTTTCAAGGCATGCTGTCTTCTTGGAAAGAGAATTTCTCCTACGAGAGGACTGTGGGAGTAAAATTGAGCTTGGTGAAGTTCAAGACCCACAAATAGAAGATGATCAACCGATTGAACCCGAAACTGAATTTCATAATGATGAGATTACAGTTGAACCTGATTATACACAAAATCCTAGAAGATCTACTTGGATGCGTTCTATCCCTGTGAGATATGGATTTCACGTTGATTCGGATAGAGGCATAACTGTAGTAGAGGACAATGAGCCTACAAGCTATCAAGAAATTTTAAACAGTTCAGAACGTGATTTATGGCTTAAGGCTATGCAGTCCGAAATGGACTCTATGTATGAGAATAAAGTATGGACTTTAACTCAACCACCTGAAGGGATAAAACCCATAGGGTGCAAATGGGTCTTCAAAAAGAAGACTGACATGGAAGGTAATATAGTTACCTATAAAGCTCGCTTAGTAGCAAAAGGTTATCGTCAAAAAGAAGGTATTGACTATGACGAAACTTTTTCTCCTGTAGCGATACTTAAGTCTATAAGAATACTTTTAGCCATTGCAGCTCATTATGATTATGAGATTTGGCAAATGGATGTCAAGACTGCTTTCCTTAATGGAAATCTTTCTGAGGATGTGTATATGACACAACCAAAAGGATTCATATCAAGAAATGGTCAAAAGGTATGCAAGCTTCAAAGATCCATTTATGGATTGAAGCAAGCCTCTAGGAGCTGGAACATACGATTCAATGAGACAATCAAAGAGTTTGGTTTCTCACAGAATGAAGATAAACCTTGTGTGTATAAAAGGGTCAGTAAGAGTGCAATTGTCTTCCTAGTTCTATATGTAGATGACATATTGATCATGGGAAATGACATTTCTCTTCTCCAATCTGTTAAAATATGGTTATCCAAGCAATTCTCCATGAAAGACCTTGGAGAAGCATCCTATATTCTGGGAATAAGGATTTATAGAGATAGATCCAATAGGTTGCTAGGTCTTTCTCAGAGTACATATATAGATAAAGTATTGAAGAGGTTCAATATGGATCTCTCTAAGAAAGGGTTTATACCCATGGTGCATGGGAAACACCTTTCTAAGTCTATGTGTCCGCAGACACTAGAGGATAGAGAGAGCATGAATAGAATACCATATGCATCTGCAATTGGTTCTATCATGTATGCTATGTTATGTACACGTCCAGATGTAGCATTTGCTTTGAGTGTCACAAGCAGATTCCAATCCAATTTTGGAGAGGCACATTGGGCAGCTGTCAAGAATATTCTTAAGTACTTGAGAAGGACTAAGGATATATTCTTGGTATATGGAGAGGGCAGTTTGGAAGTAAATGGGTATACAGATGCCAGCTTCCAATCTGACAAAGATGATTGTAAATCACAATCTGGTTATGTGTTCATAATGGGAGGAGGAGAAGTTAGTTGGAAAAGTTCTAAACAAGAAACAACTGTTGATTCCACGATGGAAGCTGAGTACATTGCTGCTTCAGAAGCAGCCAAAGAAGCATTCTGGATTAAAAAGTTCATAACCGAACTAGGAGTGGTGCCTAGCATTATTGATCTGATTCCTTTATATTGTGACAACAATGGAGCCATTGCGCAAGCAAAGGAACCACGGTCTCATCAGCGATCCAAACATGTTCTCAGATGCTACCATCTCATAAGAGAAATAGTAGCTAGAAATGATGTGAAAATAGAAAGGGTTCCCACAAATGACAATGTGGTGGATCCCCTCACTAAAGCACTTTTCCAGATAAAACATGATCACCATATAAATAGCATGGGTCTGAGACATATGAGTGATTGGCTCTAGTGCAAGTGGGAGATTGTTAGAGAGTATGCCCTAGAGCCCATGTAATAGGGATGTTTTTCATATGTATGAAATTTATATTCTTAATAAAAGGCATCATTCATTTATTAATGCTATGTTTGAATACATGAGTTTGTAAATCTTAAATTAATAAATGAAGTCCTAGATATTATAAACACAGTGCAAAGGCAATCATGAAGGTGTTCATGATGTGAAATGTCTATCGCATGCAAATGTGTTAATATCTAAATATCCCTAGTCATAGAATTAACAAGATAGGACATTGTTAATTCGGACAGACTAGTACATGTTATGCTTCTTGAATGGTTCAAGCAGTGGTTCTCATAATTGTGATTATGGATGATAATCAAAGCTAACATGTGGATGCTTGTTAGAGGAACAAGTTCATTGGAGACCTGCAAAGAGAATCCTCATATGGATATTAAATCTATGTCAGTGAGGAATCTCTTCATAGCGGTTGTGCAAGTATCCTTAGACTTGAGATCACCAAAGTTATCTTAAGTGGCAAGTGGTATACTTTGACTCCATAACTGATTACTTCCAACTGGGTGTGAACATAGTTAGGAGATTGGGTATATCATGACCTACTTGAAGATAGTTGAGTGATTGACAAAGGATTCACCATCCCAAATTTAACAAGGGAAGTTATCTCGCATGATTCTATAATTGCCTTGTTCAGAGAATCTCTGGCCAGAGTAATATGCCGAGATGGATGGAGATCCATGAAGGGCATTTTAGGAACAATGGTTAAATTAATAGAACATACATAATTAGATTTATATGAGTTGACAGAAATCCATACTCAGAATCTAATTGAGATAAGAGTGGTGAAAGGAGTAATTACACGGTAACTGTTTCTATGGAAGAGTACAGTCAAACCATATGACTTTCCTGACATTTGGATAGTCATGATGCCTAGCTAGAGGCCAATCATGACTTGTATAATGATGTATCAAAATATCAATAGAGATTGATAAAATGATTTAAAGGAGTTTAAATCATGTGAGTTTTGAATAGAACTCACAATTACATATTATACTGCCAACATGGACAGGAACCCAATAGGTCACACACATATAGAGAAAAGGATAAAATGGTAAAATGACAAGGATAATAATATTTGATATTATTATGAAGGTAGAGAAGAGAATATGATAATAATTAATTAAAGAGTTTAATTAATTATGATCAAATAAAATTGTCCGCAAAACTTTTGAGAAATATTCTGTAAATTGGACCTAAATGAAATAATGTATTTCATGATTAATTATTATTATCTTATAAGTGTTATAAGACTACTATAAGTGTTATAGGACTGATATAATAATTAATAGGACCATTGGAGGAATTATTAAGGGCCATACGCCAACTCCATACAGAAGGGCTTAGAGGGCTTTTTCTTGGACCAAATTAATTTATATATGTTACATAAGTGTTATGGAACTCACATATTTAATTTGGTTGGATTTGGAATCCATTTGGGTATTTAAATCCAATTAGAAGCACAAAGGGCCTAGTTTGTGGATTTTGTGCATGGTCTTTTATGAAAAGATTTAATTTGGATTTAATTAAGCCCAAATGATTATAATTAATTCCAGAGGCCCAATTAATGATTCTCCAGCAATTTTAAAGAGCCCAATCTCATTAAGGAGTTGGAATTTTAACCTAACTATAAAAGGCCAACTAATGTGAATTAGGGTTATGTGATTAAAACAAAAGGAAAGTCTTTTCTCTTAATTTTCTCTCTCCCTTTTGCGCCAACTCCTAAGCTAGCTCTTGGGAATTTCGGCCAGCCCTAGTTAAACACCAATTTGTTGGTTCAATTTACCCCTCTCTAGTGTGGATTACTCATTGGAGGTGTTCGATTTTGGACACTGTGGTTTGCTACAACCCGGTGCGAAGTAAAATCAACTGTTCAACAAAAATCAAAGGTGATTTTTCTTATTCTTATATAGTTATATTGTGTATTCATGGCAAGATCAGATCTAATGGTTAAAAAATTTTAAAATTCCGCTCATGTATGTGATGCATGTAACCGTTAAAATCCAACAATTTAAAGGTTATTTTGAGTTCGATATGGATACTGACGAGGTAGTTAGATTCCAACTAAATAGGAAGAAATAGCACATCACATTCAAGCAATTCACATAGTATCTGGGATTTTGTTTTGATGGTGTAAGGGAGTTATCAGATGCTTCCCTCAACAGAATTAGGTGTTTGTACAAGATGAAGTAGAGCCTATGATGTACATGGCATGGTAGACTAAGGCTCACCATTTAAAGAATCATGCATGTCGTATCCTTCATAGATTTTTTGCATTATCTTTCTTTAGGCACATAGAGGGTGCGGGCAATGTGAACTCCTCGAAGGTGCTATTTCTTATATATATGCTGGAAGGAATCCGGTTGAACGGAGCTTACTATTTATGAAGAAAGATTGAGCACCTCTAATGAAGGCCTAAAATAGTAAAGAAAATTATCTTGGGAGGAATGGTTACAGTGATAGCACGAGCGATCAATCATGAGCCACTCGATGATCTATTTGGAGTAGTGGCTTATATGGATTTTAAGATGTTTTATAATATGAGGCTCTTGAAACGGGATCAATGATAAGTGTGAATTATATATAGTTTTTAGTATGTTTTAAGTGTTGTTATTTAGTTAATTTGGTTTAATTTTTGTTAATTTAGAGTTAAAATGTTGATGTGTGTGTTTTAGAAGTTAATTTAAAGTTTTGGTGCTTTTTAGGTATATTTTGTTAAGAAAAGGGCTTAATTGCAAAAAGTCAGGAAGATTTGTGCCAAAACTATAAATTTAGAAAGTTCATACAAGAAAATATACGTGAAGTACAGAAGGTCCATGCGTGGCCGTGTGGTTCATTGTTTAAAAAGTTAAGTGGCCATGTATTCCTTCTCTTCTCCCTCAAGTGGCCGTGTGTCTCAAAGAAGATAAATAAGTGGCCATGTATTAATTTGTTGAGATTGAGTGGCCATGCGAGTTATTGTAAAGGAAGATGAGTGGCCGTGTGTTGTGTTGCAAAAGACTTTGAGTGGCCATGTGACTCTTTGCAAAGAAATGATGAGTGGCCATGTATCCTAACATAAAGGACACACGGCAGTGCATGTCCAAAAGAAGAAAAAACAAGTGGCCATGTGTGTGTTATTTTCCATAAAGCGAAGGATTTTTCAGACTTCTCGATCAAGGAGAATTTACTTCCTACTTTGGTTCTAGAGTTTTAGAAGGACCCTACTACTATTGTTGCCTATAAAAAGGAGTCTAAAGCATCAAAGAGGGGAATCAATCATCAAACCATTAATCAACATTAGTTCTTTAGAGTTTAATCGTTTTTCTTAGTTTTTACATTTTTGTTGCTACTGTTTTCTTTTAAGCTTTGTTTTAGTTTTAAACATGAATAGTGAGTAGTTTTCTTTAACTTTTGCTAAAGGATACTTGAATTCTTAACTTTTATTGTTATGACTTAAGCTTATGGTTCAATTTAATGCAAGTTTGAGTATTTTTTAGTTCTTAAACATAGTCTTATCATTATTTAGCTAAGGATTAATTGTTAACTTGATTAAATATTGATTAATGATTGGTTTTGGGTTGGTTATTGATATGCATGTTCTTAGGTTAATTTATTTTGGTTAATGCATTATTATAATCTGAATAAAATATAGTTTTATGTTAATTGAAGTAAGTTAAAATTAAGAAAGGAGTAACTAAGAATAGATGAAAGTTAAATTACTTGAGAAAAGATTTAATAAACATCTAGGAGGATTAATTCAGATCTTTATGCTAAGTGTTGGATTGTTATGAATAAGGGAATTTTAATGCTTGGAATGATAATTTTGAGAAAAGTTATTTGGGTTTATTTATCTAAATTCTTCATAATCACTTGTGTTTATTTTTTGATTAAGTCATTATAATATTGATTAAGGTGGATAGTCCTTTAGTGAAAGTTGTTTTTAACATTGATTTTTACCTCAATTAATTGCTTGCTTTTATATTCAATTGTTTCAACTCTTCCAACTGTTTTATTTTATTTTTAGTTTTAAAATTCTGTTTTAGTTTTTTATCTTCAACCATCACAACCTTTGGGATTTCTCTTCTTTCTTCTTCACACAATTTCTATTTTAAAATTAAAATCACTCACAAAAACACAGGTTTTCCTTGGATTCGATATTTTGGATCATAATTATATTTTCCTATATTATTAAGTTGATCTAGTACACTTGCTAGAATCCAGTCAAGTTTTTGGCACCGTTGCCGGGGATACATTGGCATTTGTTTATTTATTTTGATTTTAAAGTGGATTTTTGTGTGTTCTTATTCTCTTCTTCATCTATTTTCTGATTTTTATTTTAATTCTTTTTTAGGTACTATTAGTTTATGGTGAGAAATAACCCCAGTATACCTATAGATCCTGAAATTGAGAGGACATTACATAGAAATAGAAGGTTAAGAGGCAATATGGACGACCCAGTGATAGAACAACCTATGAATGATCCACCACCACTTAGGATCGAAGAGCAAGACATACCCCATCAAGCTCCCGGGAATGGATATAAACCTAGGACCATTAGGGATTATGCTATTCCTTGGTGGAATAAAGAAAATAGAACCATTAGGATTCCTCACCACTAGCCTTTTGAGATTAAACCCGCTACCATTATGATGGTACAAAGAAATCAATTTTTGGGTTCGAACATAGAGGATCCTGCACAATACTTAGATATATTCTTAGAAGTTAGTGACACCGTATAAATTCCAAATGTATCAATTGATGCAATTAGGCTGAAACTTTTTCCATTCACCTCATAGGAAAACGTAGAGATTGGCTACAAATGCTACCTAATCAATCCATCCATTCTTGACAGCAAATGCAAGAAAAATTCCTTTGCAAAATTTCCCACCCACTAAGACAACCCTCATTAGAAAATAAATCAATGATTTTCAGTAATTTTATGAGGAGCCATTTCATGAAGCATGGAAAAGATTTAGGAGACTTTTAAAGAGCTGTCTTCATCATGAGTTTTCTGTTTATCAACTAATGTACATTTTTTATGCAGGTGCCAATCAATCAACAAGATCTTTGTTTGATGCAGCCTCAAATGGTAGCATTATGAACCAAATTTCAAAAAAAAGCATTCTTGCTCCTTGATGAGATGGCTACCAATGATGCTCAATGGGCAACCTCTAGAGCAACCCAAAAGAAACAGGGAGTTCATAATATTGATGAAATAGCTATGTTAAAAGCTCAAATGGAATTAATGAGAAAAAAAAACATTTAAGAGAAATAAATGAGCTTAAAGTTAAGAATATTTCCATGTTATCTAATGAAGTTGATGCTTATGCAGGAATTCAAGGATCTCCGGGAATGAAGAATAACGAACGAATGATAAAAGAAGTGAATGCCTTAAACCCTTATATCAATACCTATAACCCGGGATGGAGAAACCATCCAAATTTTTCATGGAGGGAAGGTAATCAAGCTTCTTTTTCTAACCCTCATCCTAGACCTCCTTTTAACCATAATCAACCTTCAAATAACCATCCCCCATATCAAAATCAAGCTCCACGACAATACCTAAACCAATACCCATCATAATTATACCATTAACCACCCGATTTTCAAAAGTCTCAACCTCTCCCTCCACAAGAGAAAAAATCCAACATAAAAGAGATGATTGCAAATTTTATGGCCTCCCAAAATGCAATATTGGCCAGTCAAGATGCTAAATGGAAATCACAAGACATTTGAATGAGGAACCAAGAAGCATCCATTAGGAATCTAGAAAATCGAATGGGTCAACTTGCTACTCATTATCCAACCGGACTCAAGGAACGTTTCCATCAAATGTTGACCAAAATCCAAAGGAGAAAGCTAAAGCAATCACCCTAAGGAGTGGAAAGGAGTTAGAAAAGACTGAAATTGGTAAGAATTCTTCCTAAAGGGTGGAACCGATAAGAGAAGTAAGTATTCCTAATTTTGAAAATATTGAGAAAGTACCTCCTACGGTTGAGAAGGGTAAAGGTAAAGAAAAATTTATTTCTACTGTGCTTAATGAATCTCAATTACCTTTTCCTGTGCTAGCTAGAAAAGAAAAGCAAAATGAACAATTAAGTAGATTTTTAGACATGTTTAAGAAGCTACATATAAATCTACCATTTGCTGAAGCTTTATTACACATGCCTAAATATGCTAAATTTATAAAGGAACTTTGCACTAATAAAAAGAAGCTAGAAGGTATAGGAACGATTCAATTATCAGGTAATTATAGTGCTATATTATCAAACAAAATTTCTAAAAAATTAGAAGATCCTGGTAGTTTTACATTGCCTTGTGAATTAGAAAGGAATTTTGTTGGACATGCTTTATGTGATTTGGGTGCTAGTATTAACTTGATGCCTTATTCAATTTGCAGGAAATTGAATTTAGGAGACCTACTTCAATTGGTGGATAGATCGGTGAAGAAATCGAAGGGTATTATTGAGGATTTATTGGTGAAAGTAGGAAATTTTATCTTTTCGGTATATTTTGTAGTGATGGATATAGAGGAAGATAGAAAGGTACCATTGATAGTGGGTAGGCCATTCTTGAACACGACAAGAGCTCCAATTGATGTTCGTGGGCAAATGGTTACTTTAAAGTTCAACGAGGAGAAAATGGTTTTCAATGTGAATAAGGTTTTAAAACATCCCTCATATGGTTTTGAAGAGTCCATTTACTTTGTTGATGATGTTCAAGAGTGTGTCAACACAAAGCAAGAAGAGCTCATTCTCAATGATGAGCTTCAAGAATGTTTGATGCATCCTAAAGAAATAGAGGAATTGGAAGCAAAGGAAAGGAAGTTGATACAAAATCTGGAAAAAGAACACAGCGACAGTGAAATGATAGAGGATGAACCATCCCCTCTTATGGGAGATTCTGAACTTAAAACACTTCCATCTCATTTGAAATATGTATTTTTAAAGGATAATATCGAACCAGTAATCATTTCATCTTTATTGACAGGTTTAGAGGAAGAAATGCTAATTGAAGTCCTCAAGAAGCATAAAGGAGTGATCGGTTATACAACATCCGACTTAAAAGGAATTAGCCCCAGTTATTGTACACATCAGATACCCATGGAAGAAAATTTCAAGCCGATGGTGCAACCCTAACGAAGGCTCGACCCGACTATACAAGAAGTAGTAAAAAAGAAGTATATAAATTACTTGATGCAGGTATAATCTATCCTATTTCTGATAGTAATTGGATGAGTCCTATTCAATGTGTGCCTAAAAAGGAGGAAATGACTGTAGTAATCAATGAAAATAATGAATTAATTCCTACACGTACGGTAACAAGATGGAGAGTATGCATTGACTATAGGAGATTAAATAATACCACTAGGAAAGACCATTTTTCATTACCTTTTATTAACTAAATGTTAGAAAGACTGGCATAAAATAGATTTTATTATTTCTTAGATGGATATTCGGGGTATATGCAAATACCTATAGCCCGGGAAGACCAAGAAAATACCACATTCATATGTCCCTATGGAACATTTGCATAAAGGAGAATGCTATTTGGTCTTTGTAATGCACCTGCCACATTTCAATGATGCATGATGGTCATATTTCATGACTTTATTGAAAAATTTATGAAAGTTTTTATAGATGATTTCATAATTTATGGTTGCGATTTTGAGTCTTGCTTAAATAATCTTGTATTGGTCTTAAAGAGGTGTCAAGCGACTAACCTTATTCTAAATTGGGAAAAATATCATTTCATGGTTAGAGAAGGAATTGTCCTAGGGCATAAAATTTCTGAAAAAGGCATTGAGGTAGATAAGGCTAAAGTAGATGTAATAGAAAAATTACTCCCACCAACTTGTTAAGGTAATTAGAAGTTTCCTTGATCATGGCGGGTTTTATCATCGATTTATTAAGGATTTTTTTAAAATTGCCAAGCCACTTTCTAATTTGTTGCTTAAAGATGTTGCATTTAACTTTGATGCTGAGTGTTTGCAGGCTTTTAATCTATTGAAGCAAAAGTTAGTAAGTGCACCGGTTATTACATCACCCGATTGGAGCTTACCATTTGAAATTATGTGTGATGTAAGTGATTATGCAGTCGGAGCGATCTTAGGACACCGAAGGGAGAAGATTTTCTATACCATCTACTATGCAAGCCATACACTCACTGAAGCCCAAGTCAATTACACAACCATAGAAAAAGAACTCTTGCCGATAGTCTTTTCCTTCGAAAAATTTAGATCTTATCTCCTAGGGTCCAAAGTTATGGTATGGTCGGACCATGTGGCATTGAAACACCCTTTTGTGAAGAAGGATTCCAAACCAAGGCTTATCCGATAGATTTTACTACTCCAAGAATTCGATGTTGAGATTAAGGATAAGAAAGGAGCTGAGAATTTCTTAGCTGATCATCACTCTAGATTGGATCATGCTAACATTGAAAAGGGAGAAATTTCTGACTTGTTTCCCAATGAACACATTTGTGCTTGTTATACTTATGATAATTCAGTTCCATGGTACACTAATATAGCTAACTTTCTTGCAGGTGGTTATCTTCCTAAGGAGTTTACTTGACAACAAAGGAAAAAGCTTAAAGCAGATGCTAAGCACTACCTTTGAGATGATTTGTACCTCATCAAAATATGCCCAGATCAAGTGCTAAGACGATGTGTACCGGAAGAGGAACAAGAAGCTATCATGCAACAGTGCCATGGAGGCAAAGTTGGAGGCCATCATGGACCTAACCGAACAGTACAAATCAGGTTTTTTCTGGCTAACTTTATTTCAAGATGTCAAAGCTTTCATTGAGATATGTGACAGATGTCAACTTGTGGGAAATATTTCTAAAAAAGATGAAATGCCTATGAATAATGTGCTTGAAGTAGAAATTTTTGATGTTTGGGGAATAGATTTTATGGGATCATTTTTGAATTCCTTTGGTTTTGAATATATTTTAGTCGCTGTGGACTATGTTAGTAAATGGATCGAAGCCATAGCCACTAGAACTTGTGATGCCCGAATAGTGCTTGAATTTATTAGAAAAAATATTTTCACTAGGTTTGGAGCACCAAGAGCTATAATAAGTGATGGAAGCAAATATTTTGTCAACCATCAATTTAAAACCTTGCTTAGGAAATTTGAAGTCAAACACAAGATAACTACCCCTTACCATCCTCAAGCCAATGGACAAGTAGAGGTGTCTAATAGGGAGCTAAAATCAATTTTAGAAAAAATAGTTAGTAATTCTAGGAAGGATTGATCTCAGAAATTGGATAAGGCTCTATGGGCCTATAGAATTGCATTTAATACCCCTATAGGCATGTCTCTTTATAGGATTATTTTTGGAAAAACATGTCATCTTCCAATTGAATTAGAGCATAAGGCTTATTGGGCTATAAAATTTCTTAACTTTGATTTGAGAAATGCAGGAGAAAGAAGGAAATTGCAGCTCAATAAACTCAATGAAATTCGACAATGGTCATATGACAATTGGCATGATAAATACTTAAGGGTAAAAGATTTTGTTCCTTGTATGCTAGTGCTTTTATATAATAGTCGTCTTCATTTGTTTCTAGGAAAGCTGAAATCGAAGTGGCTCAGGCCATATCAAGTCATGTCCAACAATGAATTGAATGTAGTGACAATCCAGAATCCAAAAGACGGACGTAAATATAAGGTGAATGGTCCTCGGCTCAAACCGTATCAAATGGGACAACAAGAGATTGCTAAGGCAACCATGGTTCTTCAAGATCACTAAAAAATGGTTTAGATAGTCTAGCTGAAGACTCTAAACTCAAAAATTCACTCTTCTCCCTCCATTCATTTTACAGTTTATTTTTAATTTTTGTGTGTTTTCATGTGCTTTTGTTAAGTTTTGATTCATGAATTAAATTTAAGATTGGTTTACAAAGTTTTTGAAATTAATCTCAACTTAATGGGTTTAAAAAAAAAGACATTTTCAATTAAAAAGACAAAATCATGCTTTCAAGGGAAAATAATAAGTTTGATACGAAACAAGGGATTTTTGAAACTGAATTTCAGTATAAAGTCAACCTAAAAATATTTGCAGTACAGCTTCTAGCCAGTTCTGCATGCGGCCACGCCTGTTTTTCGCCCTGAGAATGCATTGTCGTGGGTGAAACTACTGTCTCGCCTTTGCCAATGCACGCCCGCGCCTTCTTGTAAGCCATTTCAATGCGCACCCATGCCTGCAAGTTCTGCCTAGTAGCAAACCAACTCGCGACCACTTGAAACCCTTCCTCATTATCTGCACGCCCATGCACGAAGCTTCTGCCTCGCCCTTTCGATTTACGTGGCCGTATGGGCATTGGCCTTTAGCCTTACGCTGCCGTGTTTCCTTGCACCTCCCTATGCATGGCCGCATGTGGGTGTGCCTACACCCATGCATGTCTGCATGTGGGTGTGCCTACACCCATGCGTGGCTGTGTAAAGGCCACTGCCCCATCTCTTAAAATCCCACACGTTTTTCTTTCCTTTCATTCTCACATCTTCATTCTCACTTGCTCTTTCACACTCCCACGTCTCCCTTACCCACAACCAATTCCATGGCACGCACCACCATCCACCACCATCTCCGATCACCACTCTCTCTCCTTGTATATTTCTCTCTCTTCTCTCCATTTTTTCATTTTTTTCCATTATCTTCTTCATTTTTCTAGGGCATTCACATTCACACACTTCACCTACATATTGTGCTACAAAATTTGTTGGGTTCTTCACTCTCAAGTAAGTAACTGCTCTCTTTACTCTCTTTAATGTTATTTTAGTGACATTACATACTATGATTTGTTGAGATTTTAGCCTATGAACTTATATTTTTAAGTCATTTTTCACATGAGATCTAATCTTCATGCTTGTTTCTTTTGCACATATGATTTGTTGTGGACCTAATATGCATGTAATAGATGTTTAAGATTCAATTTGGTAGAGAATACACTTCATTATACACTTTAATTTGATGCTCAAACTTGTACACATAACATGTTCAATGAAATGTCCCAATGAGTTCATTGTTAAATTGACTTATTTTTCACTCTTTGGTTGTCATCTCTTTGTTCTTAGATTATGAGTCATCACCTCTCCCATGTCTTGCATGCTTGTTTACATGACCTCATCCATACATGTTGGGCTATATTTTTGACTTATCCATGGTGACATTCTCTTCACAAATTGTCTTGCATGCCGGTTGATTTATGCTCATGTACGTTACATTAGTACTCTCCTCGTTATCCTTTCATCAAAATGTGCTTACATCGCTATCTTCTATTAGGTATATTTTAGTCCGTGAATTGTCATGTTCCACTCACATTATTTTTTTTTATTTTTCAGTGGTATCCAGAAGGACTAAGTATCCCGATGTTGCAAGCTCCTCCGGCATCCGTATTCCATCATATGTGGATTGAGCTAAAGTGGATAAATTTGATTACTTCAGTGCATGCACGTATGTCCAACCCGCTTATTTGAGCCAGTATTTCCTAAATATTCCTACTGAAAATTTATGGGAAATAAGGTACTCCTATTGCTTCAAAGTGTTGGATGGATGCAATTCACCGATAAGAAACCTAAGGTGTATCCTGACATGGCACAGGACTTCCTATATTCGCTTGAATGCTACTTTAAGGGAGATGCTGATGCAAGTACTATGGGCTTTAAGTTTGGCAAGAAGGGGTATTCATTGACTTTTAAGCAATTTTTAGAATTTTTAGGATTCATGCCAGATGCCCCTGTAGAATTGATCGATGTATCCGTTGTGGACAATTAGGAGAGAATCTAAGATCCTCTACAAGATGAGCCATGGATAGGAGGACAATGTAAGGTCCATGCTTTGAGGGATCACACGTTGAGGATAATTCATTGATTTTTGACAAAGAGTGTTTACAACAATCTGACGAATGCAAGTACCGTAAGTGTTTTTCAAGCCATGGTCCTTCGATGTAAGGTAGATGGCATTTTCATCAATGGAGCGTTGATTGTAGCTAATAGGATTAAGGAACTATAGAAAATGCTGGATAACGTAAATAACATTTCCATTGGCTGGATCTCTACGATTTTGGCTGATGCAGTTGGACACCCCACCATTGGAGATCCGCTTACAGAAGATCTACCATGCATTGATAACAAAATGCTCAAAAGAATGAAAATATTAATTCCTCAACTACGTGGTCATTGGGCTACTCGGAAGGAGTATCTACGGGAGAATAATATTCGAATTGAGGAGCAACAAGATGAGCCAAATGAAGAGCCTGCTATGCCAGCTAAAAATTAGCCTGTAAATGCACCAGCAACACCTAAATGGGAAGGTCCGTTTAACCAGTTAAGCAGTCGAATGGATGCTCAACAAATTCAATTGGATCAAATGCAAAGACAACTTGATACACTACAGGATACTATGTTGGATATTAAGATGACTATTGATAGATTTGTGCACCATTTTTGGCAGTAGTATCCTCCACCTCCGCTTTCGCCTGAATAGTTCTCCATTTGCTATGGACAACAAATTTTTGAGGAAGGAGTAGCATAACTTTCAGGGAGTTAACTTTTAACCTTCTTTACTTTTATTCATGAATCAGTTTTATTTTGTATTTTGTGTTTTGTTTTGTTTTATTGTGTTTCTTTTGCTTTATTAAGTTTGTAAAACATATTAGAAACTTATGTAGTTCACTTTTTTTATCTTATTTGCATGAGAACTTAGTTTGCCCTAGTTTTCCCTCGAAAATATGAATATGTTAAACTTGGATATGAGAATTTGCATGCTTAGAACCTTTTCTTAGCAATAGAACAAATATGTTGTTTGATGAATCTTTAGATATTTTAATCTTCAACTTGATAAATATTTGTTAGTTTCCAAATTCTTTAAAGCACTTAGACCAGTTTTTAAACTTAAAAAAAAATAATGCAATGAAGTTGTGAAGTAAGGAAATTTAGGGCGCTAAAACCTTCCTCATTACCCTTCAAAGCATTTAAGCAACTTAGAAAATGATCTAGGCAATAATTTTTCTTGATAAGCTTTCTAAAAGAACTTTTTCCTACCCTTGTGAAATCTTATCCTTTGGAAGCCAAGTTGAGCCTAAAAGGGTATGCTTAATGTGTACCATCAATGTTTTCTTGTTACACTCAAATTTTTACCATATAACCTAAAAAGCCTTTATAACACCATATGGAATTGGTCACTTTAGGATTAAATGGATTTATGTGAAGTTAAAGTTTTATTGGGTGTAGGAAGAAAATTCTTGGCAAGAGTTATTGATGAAGTCAAAAAGAAAAATTTCCTTGTATCTACCCTGATGTTGTTCAAGTATACTTATGTGCTAGCAATATGAAAAGAAGAAGAAGATGGAGAAAAAGAAAGCTAGCATTTATGAAAAAATCTAAGTGTGGGGTAGAACAAGGAAGGAAAATATTGGTAACTTCTTGAAAAAGGATATAACTTGGGTATATTTTTTATTATGAAAGCTAAGCAAGTGTGTTTGAGTTATTGATTTAGTTAATGGGAATATTAATCTATTTTGTCTTAGAGTGGCTATTCTTATTGTTGATCTTTTATCCATTCTTTGATAACCATAGCCTTAGCCCTATTACAACCCTTGAAAGACCTGTGTGATTTTAAGTTTGTTTTGAGTTGTTTAGTGGATATGACGTTCGGGTTCCAGTGCTAAAGGAGAGGCTTATGGTGTATCTAGAGTTTTAAGTGAAAAACCGATTGTATGCATATGCATTCATATATTCTACACTTTACTATCTAGTTGTATTGATGTTTTGATTTATAAAATGCTTAAAAATGATTTGGTCTTGTGCACACTCAAGGAAATTAACCTATATTATATTGATTGAAGTTATTCTATTTAAAGATTATGTTAAGTGCTTTTGTTAAAATGCTAATCTAGGTTATAAAATGTATGAATTCTTTGTTCAAGTTTGATTGTTTTGAGGGGTGGATTGTTCTAACTTACTCGAGGGCAAGCAAGGTTTAAGTGTGAGGTATTTGATAAGTGTGAATTATATTTAGTTTTTAGTATGTTTTAAGTGTTGTTATTTAGTTAATTTGGTTTAATTTTGGTTAATTTAGATTTAAAATGTTTATTTGTGTGTTTTAGTAGTTAATTTAAAGTTTTGGTGCTTTTCAGGTATATTTTGTTAAGAAAAGGACTTAATTGCAAAAAGTCAGGAAGATTTAGGCCAAAACTGTGAATTTTAAAAGTTCATGCAAGAAAATATACGTGAAGTACATAAGGTCCATGCATGGCCGTATGGTTCATTGTTTAAAAAGTTAAGTGGCCATGTATTCCTTCTCTTCTCCCTCAAGTGGCCGTGTGTCTCAAAGAAGAAAATATAAGTGGCCATGTACTAATTTGTTGAGGATTGAGTGGCCATGTGAGTTATTACAAAGGAAAGTGAGTGGTTATGTATCCCAACATAAAGGATACATGGCAGTGCATGTCTAAAAGAAGAAAAAACAAGTGGCCACGTGTGTGTTGTTTCCCATAAAGCGAAGGATTTTCCAAACTTCTCGATCAAGGAGAATTTACTTCCTACTTTGGTTCTGGAGTTTTAGAAGGACTCTACTACTATTTTTGCCTATAAAAAGGAGTCCAAAGCATCAAAAAGGGGAATCAATCATCAAACCAATAATTAACATTAGTTCTTTAGAGTTTATTAGTTTTTCTTAGTTTTTACGTTTTTGTTGCTACTATTTTCTTTTAAGCTTTGTTTTAGTTTTAAACATGAATAGTGAGTAGTTTTCTTTAACTTTTGCTAAAGGATACTTGAATCCTTAACTTTTATTGTTATGACTTAAGCTTGTGCTTCAATTTAATGTAAGTTTGATTATTTCTTAGTTCTTAAACACAGTCTTATCATTATTTAGCTAAGGATTAATTGTTAACTTGATTAAACATTGGTTAATGATTGGTTTTGGGTTAGTTATTGATATGCATGTTCTTAGGTTAATTTATTTAGGTTAATGCATGATTATAATTTGAATAAAATATAGTTTTGTGTTAATTGAAGTAAGTTAAGATTAAGAAAGGAGTAACTAAGAATAGGTGAAAGTTGAATTACTTGAGAAAGGATTTAATAGACATCTAGGAGTATTAATTCAGATCTTTATGAATAAGGGAATTTTAATGCTTGGAATAATAATTTTGAGAAAAGTTATCTGGGTTTATTTATCTAAATTCTTCATAATCACTTATGTGTATCTTTTGATTAAGTCATAATAATATTTGTTAAGGTGGATAGTCCTTTAGTGAAAGTTGTTTTAACATTGATTTTTACCTCAATTAATTGCTTGCTTTATATTCAATTGTTTCAACTCTTCCAATTGTTTTATTTTATTTTTAGTTTTAAAATTCTGTTTTAGTTTTTAATCTTCAACCATCACAAACTTTGGGATTTTTCTTCTTTCTTCTTCACACAATTTCTGTTTTAAAATTAAAATCACTCACACAAACACAGATTTCCCTTAGGTTTGATATTTTGGGTTATAATTATATTTCTCTATATTACTAAGCCGATCTAGTACACTTGCTAGAATTCAGTCAATCAAGGTGCCACATTTAATTGTCATTGGATGATGCGAGCTGAGTATATTGACTTGGTTACCATTAGACTTACACTATTACCTATAGCTACTCCGGATGACACTTTTGACAGTAAGAATGAGAAGCTAGCCCCTGTAACAGCATCCGTTCACCCTCTGATTCCATAAATAGTGGACTTTTTAATGGAGCTCAAGTGCAGTTGGACATCCGGGAGGGGCAAATGGAGAAATTGCAGTGTAGCATTGACGCCCTTTAAATGAATCAAGATAACTTCTTCAAGCAATTTTGGGAGCATTTTCCTCCATATCCAGCACCTTAGTGATGTTGTACATGTATTTTCTTACTAAAGACAGGAAGATTTTGAGAGGGGGATGAAACCTAGAATTCAAGAAGTTTTCTGTAAAGATTGAATATTTCTAACACCATTTATCATAATTTATAGTCATTTTTTATTTTTTTTATTTTTATTTTAGATTGTTATTTTAATTTGTTGTTTAATTTGTAATACTTTAGTTGCTTTAAATTATAATACTATGTTTTATTTTTCTTAGTTAATCTAGTTATGTTTGTTTAATGAATTTTTGTTTTTAGTTTTATTTTATTTTTGCTTTATTTTGTTCTTTAATTTAGTTTGTTATTGGTTAGTCTCTTTAGTTTTTGTTTGTAGTTAGTTGTGTTGGATGTGTAAGCGATAGTTGGTAGGTCATTTAGTCTACATTTAGTTAAGTTTGCCTTAATTTGTTTTTGAATTTTAAACTTTTTGAACTTTAATTTAGAATCCTGTAATGTTTAAGGTTTTGATTAGCAGTAGAATGGTTATGTTGTTTAATGATGTCCTAGCTAACTTAACATTCAACTTGAGTCATAGTTGTTAGTTTCCTATCATTGTACATAAGAGACTTGTTTATAAAATTTAAGGAAAACTAGTGCATAAAAGTAGTTGAGTTAGGAATTTTAAAGCACTAGAACCTTCTTCATTACCCTTCAAAGCTATATAACAACTCAAACAAGGTTTAGGATTTGATTTAATTAGATTTCTTTGTTTAGTCACTATAAAAGACTTTTATCCTACCTTTTAGGCATTTTCACCTTTATTATCCCTTTTGAGCCTATTAGGCATGCTTAATGCATGCTATGAGAATTGTTGTTGCTGCACACATTTTGATACCTTATAGCCTAAAAAGCCTTTATCTCTCCCTTCTAAGAATTGGCCACTCTAGGAATGGGTTGGGTCACCATTTGTAGGTTACCTAAATAGGTGTAATAGTGAACTCAAGAGCTTTAAATTTTGTTAAGAATTTTGATTGCTAAACTTAAAATGTAGTACTATTTTAGAAATAGAAGTGTTGAGTGCCCTGTTGCTTATTTCATCAAGGAAAGAGCTAGCTATAAAAAAATTAATAAATGCAATTCAAAAAGCTAACTATGTATAGTAATTTTCAAGTGTGGGATAGAGAAAAAGGGCTATAAACACTGAACAATGACTGAGTTGCTAAAATAAAAGCAAAATATCAGTAAAGCTCTCCTCTTTTATGCTTTTATGGATTATTTATTATACATTTTGGAAAATTGAGTTGTGGCAACTATGGTAAGATTAGTGTGGATGGAGTCTTATTTATATAAGGACACTACAAGAAAATTCTAAAATAGCAATGAAAATTATTGATTTTTCGTTGCTAATCAAAATTAGCAATGGAAAAATTGATAGCAAATTTGGAAGTTGCTATTTTTATTTTCGTTGCTAAATTTAGCAATGAAATTTTAATTACATTGCAAAAGCCAACCAATGTAAGATTTGGTAAATCAGTCAAAATTAGCAACATAAATTAATTTCAGGTGCTATTTTTAGCAACGAAAAGGATAGTTTCCTTTGGTAAATTCAGCCACCATTATAAAAAATTGCGATGGATTTTTCGTCGCTATTCCGTTAATACAATATTATTCATTTTTTATAGAAAATTAATATTAATGTTCAATGTCACTTATTGTAATGTCCAATTTACTACATAAAAAGTTTGAAGATGCAAATTCTTAGAGGCATAGAAATCTGAACCCCTACAAATAATATTACAATTTTACAGCAACTCAAAGTTAGTTTTTTCTACATACTTAGAAATACGATACAGTATACATGTTATTGCATTTACCCTTTCAATTTTTTTATAATCTTTATCTCCTTGTATCTCAATCAATAGGTGTATTATATATTTGGACCTAAAATTCATTATAACTCTACCAAAAAATCATGTGAAAGGGAACAAAAAAATAAAATGTTAAATGGGTAATAACATGAGAAACAAATATGTCACACGACAATACGAAAGTACATGCAACATGATTCAATTGCCCCAATTCAATTGCAATCTAGAAACTCAAATTCCAATGATCTTTGATAATAATTTGAAGATAACTAGTATGATAATTTATATGGTTTGAAGAAGTAAACATTAAAACAATCATCACTTTACCTAAGAAAACAAAATCTAAGAAAGTATAATAACTCTACATAAAGATCTCCTTTGCCTAACTTTCTTATGTTTTGTAAAACAGCTTCATTTCATTTTAATTTCTCACTTATGAAGGACACAATTGCCTGAAATATATAAATAGACTTACATAAAATAATGTGCATGTGAAAACGGACTAGTAAATATAACTTCGGAGTCATATGTAATATTTTTTAAGTGAAGAATAAAACGAAAAATGATGATTAAAAGAAATCACTAACCATTTATAGCCAAAATAATTATGTAAAGGCAATAATACTGAAGGGCTATTGAAGCTTCTCTATCACTCCATTCACTTCCATACAATAATCTGATCAAGGAGTAAAAGTTACTTAGGCCAAATGCAATGAAAGACGAGAACTAACAAAAAATATAGAAAAGAATAAATGATGGTAACTGACATTGTTGGCAACTGATGGTAACCCATTTGAAGCAGAGATGTGATCATTCTTAAAGAAAGAAGAGAGGAGTGGGAGGAGAAGAAGGTGTTGATTGTGCAAATTACGGAAGCTTGGTTGGTGTGAACTATAAAGAGGGCAGGTGCCAGCATCGGAGATGAAAGGGAGAGGAAAAAGGCAAGGAAGAGGGAGAGGGAGAGGGCAAGGAAGGACGAAGCAAAACAGCAAAGCAGCGAGAAGAAGTAGGAGGAAAAAATGAAGGTGAAAAGAGAACTATTTATACCTAAGGTAAAAATGAAAATAGCAATTGAAAATTATTCTGTTGCTATTTTAGCAATGAAATTTATTTTCGTTGGTGATTTTTGTTGCAAATTTTTGATGGTGCCATATATAGCAACGAAAATGTTATTCCATTGCTAATTGAGCAATTGAAAGAAATTCCATTGCTAATTTCTGTTGCAAAATTTTGGCACCAAAATTTTCCTCCACCTTTAGCAATGAAAGATAATGATTACACATTTCCGTTGCTAAAGCAAAAAATATCCACCAAAATTAGCAATGGAAATAATTCCATTGCTATTTGTGAATTTTCTTATAGTGAAAAATTGGTGTATACAAATAGAGGGTGGCTATTCTTATCTTGATTATTTATATTCCTTCTTGTTAGCCTTTACTTTAACTAAACATTATAGCCGGCTTAAAACCTAATGATCCTTTTTCTTGTTCTAAAGTTATTTAACGAAGATGACCCTAGTGGTTCCAATGCTAAAGAAGAGGCATATGGTTTCTCTTAAGTTTCAAGTGTGAAACCATAAGTGCATTCCTATATACATTTTCTTCTTGCTTGATTACTAGATTGTGCTACAGTTTTGGTTTTGAAAATTATCAACTAGTTTGGTCTTGCACACACACACTCAGAAACTCTTAAGTATTTTATTGTTTGAGTGTACTTTGGCTAGGTTACCATCAAGTGCTACCGTTAAATGTTAATCCTAATTTTGAAATGCTTGATTTTTTATTAGAGTTTGAAAATTTCATAAATGTGATTTTGTTCAAGTTTGCTTGAGGGAAAGCAAAAGCTAAATCTGGGATATTTGATAACTCTAAATTATACCTATATTTATATATGTTTTAAGTCTATTTTTGACCTTAATTAGTGTTTATTTTATGTGTTTTGTGTTTAATTTGCTTGTGAATTGAAATTATGGATTTTGGAATTGATTTATGTTGATTTTTTAAATTTTAAAGATCAACCTAGCTGAGATGAAAGGTGACTCAGCCAGGTCATTGGTAGAAAGTTGATTTAGTATAGATGTATTGGACCCAGCTGAGATAAAAGGTGACTCAGCCAGGTCACTTGGAATTTTTAGAAGCAGAGGCACTGGACCTGACTGAGATAGAAGTGTTAGTGGTTATGCCCTAGGCCATATATTTGGTTCCTTATGTAATCTCACATTTCATTTTATAAGATTGCATTTTTCTTCATGTTATTATATTTTTGGCATGTTACAATATAATGATATTTGTAAGTAACAATTTAATGTTATTTTGACTATCCTTAGTTATTTATCATTAAAAGAATAATGATAAATAAAAACTAGTACAAGTTTGATTGATAATCATGTGATGGTTATATATGGTGATACAAATCAAACTTGTAAGTACTCATTAGAGAATAGAGTACTGGACAAACTCGCTATGAGATACTACATAGGTTAATATCATTAGAGATCTCACAATAGTTATGTTATCGATCTTTAGACCTGAGTTTATCATAGTATCCTACATGAGGAACATTATGTTTTGACATAATTAAACATTATCTTTAATTGGATAATAATACAGGTTATGATTGGACATGATGAGAATCATGTAAAGGATAGTGAATAATCAATATGAAATTTGTCCCTTTCTTATGAGAGAGATATCTATTAGGCCCCTCGATAAGTAGGACTGAGAAATGCATGGTCGTGCTCAAATGAATTGATGAAGCGATCAATGTCATTTGATATTATCAGTCTACTTAGAGATTGAGAAATTATATTTTTGAATTATATAAGTTTCACATGGACTACGGCTTAAGTTCAAACAAGATATCGTGTGACAAAGGGATTATAATATGTTCTATTAGGTTAAAATCAAATTATCGATATTCATATTATTTGGGTAGTCGTAATGTTTTGCTAAAGGATACTTATGACTTGTGGACTAATAATGGGATTAGGCTGCTTATAAATTTTATTTTAAATAAGAAATAAAGTATTTCGTATTTTAATAAGAAATGTGAGCCCGCAATTCTCTCTCTCTTAATTAGGGTTAGGTCACCTATATATATATATATATGCATACGATATATATGGTTTAAAAAAACATAAAAAGATATACTAAAAAGTGTGAGCCACCATCCTTGAGAGAGTGAGAAAGAGAAAATCATTTTTCTCTATTACCTTAGTCGCTAAGGAAGGGAGCTAGCATCCCGGGCAAATCCATTCATTGTGTTCGAGTGTAGATACCAATAGATGGTGTTCGTTTAATGTGAGAAGCACCTACAAGATAATTTTTACACTTCAAGAGGTTCGTAATCGTTACTTTCTCTTCATTGAGTCAATTGGATCGCATGGATCATGGTGGGTTTCATTTATTTATTGTATTTTTGTTTTGTTTTTCCTTGTCAAAACTCAACTGAAAGGTGATTTAGCCAAGTTGATTTGGACTTTTTGATGAATTTGGAAGATTTTGGCTAGCAGATGGAAGTTCGAGTGGCGGTTGGACTCTATTATTTTAGGGTTTTATAGTTAGTTTTCATAAGTCATTCAATTTATTATTTCATTACTGTAAGTTTAACTTAATTTTTTAAGTCAAACAAAGTATTTGAATTCTCTTTCATCTATAGTTAGGGTTAATTTCAAGCTTTCTTCTTTTGGTTTAAGAGCTGGAATTTCAAGTCAAATTTTAATTCATGAGTATAGTATACAATTTATATTCATTTATTAGATTTACATTATGAACAATGAGTATTTTTTTATTGAGGGATTCTTGAATCCTTTTTTCTACTATTATGACTCTTAGTTCAGCTTAATTGAACACAAGTTCTGTTATTTCATTATTCCTATGCTTACCTATATATTTTTGTTATGTTTAGATTCGCGTTTAATGGATCGAATAGATGATTGGATTTGAATCTAAGTATTGATCATTGATATACATGCCTTTTCTAATATTAATGTGTTTATTAATTTCTTAGGTTCTAAAATTGAAATAGGAGATTATACTTGCAAGTATTATTAGGTTAAAGAAATTTAAAATTTGAATAGATAGAAATTGAATGTTCCGAAAGGAGATTTAATCAAAATCTAGGAGTTAAAATTGAGATTGATGCTATTTTTTAGATTGTTCCTAACTGGAGAGTTTAATTATCTAGAATGGTGTTTTGAGTAAGGGACCTAAATTTAGTTGGTGTTTTCCATAACGAATTTGTGTTATATTTGATTAGAGTCGATTTCAGTAAGAAGAGATGAGGATAGTTCCCTTAGCAAAAGTTTTTTGGTAATTGACTCTTATAATTAAATCTATTAATCTTTGTTTTAATAAATTTTAGACTTTACTTTCTGTTTTCAATTTATTTGGCTATTTAATTCATTTAATTTAATAAAAAAATTATAAACAATCTTGGGAATTTTTTAGCATAATTTATCCTTTTAAAATCTAACTTTTTCAGTCCTTTGGGTATGATTTGAGGGTCTTAAATTGACTTTCTTTTATTACTAGCCAATCTAGTACACTTGCTAGACACCAATCACTTTGTAGTCGAACAATCTCATTTACATATAATTCAGGTAACTGATCCATTGGATAATATGGTCAAACTAGAATAAAGTGACCTAATTTGGTGAGTCTGTCAACTATCACCCATAATACATCATGCTTCTTTTTGTGTAAGGGCAATCCTGTTATAAAATCCATTATAACATTGTCCTATTTCCATTGTGAAATCATAATGGAATCCAACAAAACCAAATAAAGTTAGTGTTCAACTTTCACTGGTTGACATGTCAAACACTTAGAAATATATTCCACCACATCCCTTTTCATGCCTAGCCACTAGTAAAATTACTTTAAGTCTCGGTACATTTTGTTACCACCAAGATGCATGGTGAATATTATATTATGTGTTTCATGCAATAGTTTCTTTTTAAATTTTCTATCATCAAGTACACAAAGCTGATTTTAGTAATACACACCTTCATCTTTTTTTATCATGGTAATCCGATTGTTTTTCTACTTGTATTGCTTATACCATATATTGTAACTTTTCATCACCTTTTTGAGCATCAATTATCATCTTTTTCATATTTGGCTCCACTTTTAATTGAGCAATCAATACTCCATCTGATGCAAATTTCCTACTGGTTTTTTTAAAGAAAGAAACAAAATTAATTTGTAGAGATAGGAACTAGAATATGTAGCTAAAAGGGAATTAATTTATTAATACTCAAACTGACATTTATAATGATGACAATATTAAAAAAACTTAGAAAAAATCCTAACTAAAATCATGATCCACTAACACAAGTAGTGACCCATTAACACACAAATTGCAAAGAAAGTGGAAACCCTAATTTGACTTGGTAAAAAAACCTAAATAAAAAACTAAAAATATGTGCAATTATTGAAGCAAAATTCTAACACTCTTCCTTGCTTTGAGAATTGCAAACTCCAAATTTTGGTTAAATTTGTTAGCTGGCATTTAAAAAATAGGTTGCATCTTCCATGGACTCTAATAAGGAACTCTTACCCTTCATCTTAACTTTACACAATTCTTTATCTTTGGCATCTTTAATAAGGCATTATTGATTTTTAAATATCATCTTAAATCCCTTTTGCACTAGCTGTCCAACACTTAACAGATTTTGATCAATTGCAGGCACATAAAGTACATTAGAAATGGTTTTAGTACCTAAATAGCTTTTAAAAACTATTGATCCTTTTCCTTTAATAGCAATATAATCACTATTTTCAATTCTTACTTTTGAAGTTGCAAATTTATCAAGCTCTCTAAAAATGCTTTTATCATTTGTCATATGGTTGGTGCAACCACTATCAATTAGCCAACTTTTAAAAGAGCTTTTAGTTGAAAAACATGTTGCCATAAAAAGATGTCCTTCTTTATCTTGACCAACAACTTAGGCATTTACCTTTTGTTCTTGAAGTTTACTATTGCAAATCACATCTTCATGTCCAACTTGATTACATTTGTTGCACTTTGCATCCAGCCTTTTCCAACATTTGAATGGCGGATGACATTTTTTACCATAATAATGGCAATGTGGATAGACTTTCTTTGAATTTCTTCTTTTACTTTGAAAAAAAATTTTAGTTATATTTTCATTGTTTGATGCTTGATTTTCAGCATCTTGGTGCTTAGCTGACATAGCAACTTCAACATGACAATTTTGCCTCATAAGCCTTCTTTGATCTTGAGCTTGCAAAACAGTTAACAATTCTGCCAAAGTAATCTTGGACGGATCTTTTATATTCTCTAAGGAAGTTATTATTGCTTCATATCTTTCAGGGAAAATTATAAGGATTTTTTTCTACAATTCGAGAATCAGGAAATGTAGTGCCAAGTAACCTTACTTTATTAACTATATTGAGCAGTTTTTCTGAATACTCCTTGCTAGTTTCTAAATCTTTCGTCTTTTGCAGCTCGAATTCCCTTGTCAAATTTAGTGCGTGCATTCCTTTTATCCTTTCATCTCCAGCATACTCTTTCTTAAGATAATCTCATACTTCTTTTCATGATTTAAGGGACATAATTATTATAATGGCCTGAATACCGAGCTAGTCGTGAATAGTATTTTTCGATAATAAATAGTAAATCCAGGCTGAAAAGTGCACCCCAAAGTTAAAATCACTATAAAAAAATATGGATCATGGGTAGTTAGGGATTAAAATTTAAAGTAAAATTGAGGTCAAATAGGCATCTAAAAGTCAAAAATACGAAAAAAGTAGTGAATCAATTTCCATTATAGGAAAATTGACTTAAATTTGCATGAATTTTTAAAGATAGCAAACAAACTCCGAAAATTGCCAAAATTTGCAGATCTTCCGTAAATTTTATGTAGAATATTTTGGTAATGGAAAGTGAATTTTTCGGTAATACTGATATTTTTAAATGGACTGATTATATTGAATCGGACCGATAACGAACTTCGGTTGAGCTAAAAATTTTTGTACAACCTATTTTTAATGTGATAATAATGATTGAATCATCATTGGAGTAATTTGAAGTTGGAAAGCGAGAAAATTTAATTAGGGCCTTAAATAGACCAAAATGGGATTTATAAGTTAATTAGGCTAGGCCCATAAGGAAAAATAAATGGGATTTCTAAGTTAATTAGGGCCTTAAGGTGGTCGAATTATACCTAAGGAAAAACTAAGTGTAATTTGCATAATTTTGATAAATAATGGTCCAAAATAAACCTAAATATGATAAATGATGTCCATGAATTTTTAGAAAATTTATGGAATTTATTTGAGAATTTTTAAGTTGGGTATATATGTATGTATCGAGCGTAAATGATGAATTATTGTGAAATAATTCATAAAGTGAGTGAAAAATGATAATAATTGTGAAATAAAGCACATATGAATTTTTGTGGAAGTTATATGAATTATTAGAATATTTTTGGAATAATTAATTGATTATGTATTAGTGAAAAATAAATTTTTTTTTGTGAAATAATGTATAAAATGAGTAAAGAATGTACTTATGTATTTTTATGAAAATTATATAATTTATGTGAATATTTTAAAGAAATATTTAAATATGTACCAAAATAAAGTTGTGGAATTATTGAGTTATAATACCTAATTTTAGTGAAAAATAATAAATTATATTGATAAAATTCATAAACTATCTAAAGTTAGTCGAAAGAGTAACTGTCTAATTTATTAGAATAAAAAGACCATATAAAGTATAGTGAGTAATATGACCGTATTGAATTATTGCGAAATAATTCATAATTTGAACATAAAATGGTGAACTAATAAAATAATTCACAAATCGTATAAAAGTATTGTACATTCCAAACAACTGAAATTCCAAACAGAAAAAGTAAGAAAATTGTTAAAAATCAAAAAGTTAAAATGAACGTTAAGTCAAAATATTGAATTATTAAGAAATAATTCATAAACTGACAAGAAATGGTAATTTATAATGATATAATTCATAAAGTATATAAAAAGTACTAAAAGAATAACTGGTTAAAGAAGTAAAATAAAAAGATACTGAAAATGATAATATGCAAAGTAATAATGGTGAATTATGATGCCATAATTCACAAACTGTGTATAAGACACTGAAAAATATTACGCTATAAGAAAATCAGCAAATAGCAACGGAAATTAGCAACCGAATTTGTTGAATTTCCGTTGCTAATAAAAATTAGCAACGAAAAATAGCAACGGAAAATTCGGTTGCAAAGTTGGCGGTTGGTATTTTTAGCAACGGAATTATTTTTCGTTGCTATTTTTACTAACGGAATTAGAATTTCCGTTGCTATTTTCACCAACGGAATTAGATTTTTCGTTGCTATTTTTACCAACGAAATTAAAATTTTCGTTGCTATATTTAGCAACCGAAATGAGTTTCCGTTACTATTTCTAGCAACCGAATTGAAGTTTCGATTGCTAAATTCAACGAAAATTATATAAAAAAATTGCGACAGAATTTTAGTCGCTATTCCGTCACTAAATTATTGTTGATTTTGATGAGAGATTGAAGGGACTCTTTATGCCTTGCAAATTCCATTTAGCAACACTCAACCAAATCAAATGACAGAAGCCCCCAGAAACAAAAACTTAAATTGTAATGGAGATATATTCAGTAGGCATACAAAGACTACTAAAAATTTCAGAATCTTCATTATCTTGCTTTCACCATTAAAAAAATGTCAAACATGAAAATAATCCTTACCACTTCTCATCAAACACAGATGATATATCCTTCCAAACCCCTTCTTTCATGAACAGATAATTTCCTTCAACTATGACCACTTTGTGCCTGCATATTGAAAGAAAATAAGCTCTATGTCAAATCACAGGCTAAATCTTTAACCTTTATTGTGTGCATTTTTTGATATAATTGCAATTAGAATGAGAATGAGACTTCCCCTCTGTTGCAAACGGTATTAAATTTATTCAATTTGAGCTAATTGAAATATGCAAAAAGACAATCAAGGAATTAAATTATATAAAATAAAATTTTAAATGAGTTTAAATGTATTTTTTTATGCATTAATGTTATATTTCTCAATTTGGCCAGCTAGCATTCCACATTTTAATTTACTCCAAAAGTCATACTCGTTTGTTGTGGTCTACCTTTTTTTTTCTTTATTATTATAATAATTGTTGTTATGAATATATTATATTTTCCGGTGTTCGCTATAAAGTTCAAGCAAAATAATATTTAATTCCCACATAATATTTTATATTAAATATCAAATAGATAAGTGTGCATGTGGTTGGCATAGGGAAAAAGACAAATGCCTTATAATCATAAAATATTATATTCATATAATTTAGACTCTGATATATATATATATATATATATATATATATATATATATATATATATATATTGTCCTTACCTTTTAGTTTAATAAATATCTCTTAGGTTAACATAAGCAATCATCTGCACAGTACACCTTAACATAAGCATAACATTCAAAATATAGTTTTTTTTCCAGGCAGAGTTAAGAGTGTCAGAACAGCAGACTATCATAATTATTGTAGAATAATTCACAAAAAGTGATTGAAAGAAAAAAATGACTATCAGAATAATAGAAAATAAACAGTGACTAAAAGAAAAAGTTTTGAATATTCAAAAGCACTTAAAAGATTGACTGATAAAAATGTACTGATTGAAAAAAAGTATTTGTAATTGTTTGAAATTGAAAAATGTTTGGAAAGTAAGAGATTGTTTTTGCCCTTAGCAATAGTCAGGCAGTAAAAGTCTTGCACATGATATAATTGGTTAGCTATAGGGATATCCTATACCGCGGTGCAAGTTATGGCGACTTACTTTATTATGGTAGGATCTTTGATCTCCATAGTATCTGTATCAGAAATTATTTGATATATGCTCTATGAGACTTGATCTTTCGGGATCATTTCTTAATCTGTTCTATATGTGACCCTGTAGGGTTCACATTTCGTATATCCTATCTGAGAGTTCCTGTCATATTGTACTAGGGGCATATTGATAAGAATAAATCAAAATTTCAAAAGTAAGCTAAAAGTAAAAGTTAAAAATGAAAAAGGACTTAATTGAAAGAAATGAAAAGTTTTGGAGCAAAACTGTAATTTTTTCAAAAATTGTACTTAATGAGCAAAAATAAAAAAAATATTTTACAAGGATAAAATAGTAAATTAATGATTAAACAACCCAAAAATGAGTTTCTGTAAAGAAAAAGGATAAAAACGTGTTTTTACAAGAAAAAATCAAAATAAGGACCAATTTGTATTTTGTATACCAATTATTACTTTAAAAATAAAAAATTTGAAAAATGGTACTAATTTTGTATTTAAAGTGCAAAAATGGCAATACTGTAATTAATTAAGAAATTAATGACTAAAAATAAAATTTTGTAAGTCAAAGTCAATTGAAAAGAAAAACGAGCAAATGAATGACAATTTTGCAGTTGAAAATGAAAAAGTGACAATTCTGCAATAAGTGTGTAAAAAGGACCTTTTGTAGAAAAAGGAAGAAAATAAAGACTTATTTGCAAAGTATTCCAAAATAATTGTATCACTTTGCATTAAATTTTAGAAGCATTGATAATGGTAATTTGATAAATAATTAAAAAGTCAAAGTGAAATAAAAGAATAAATAGCAAAATTGTAGTTAGGGTATTAAAAGAGTAATTTTTTAATTAATAGAGAAATTAGGTATTGAATTGAAAATTTGCCATTATAGTGGCAATTAATAATGTAGATCTTTAAACGAAATAATAATTGTACTGAATTGATCAAATCAGGAATTTTGCCGAAAAAGTCAAAGTCAAGCCAATAAAAATGTTATACGTCAAAAGTTAAACAAAAAGTAAAAGTAAGAAAAGTAATGTCAATTTTGTAATTGAATTGCAAAAAGAAAGTATTTTGAAATGAATTGAAAGGTTTAGAATCAAAGTAAAAAGTTTACCAACTTTTTGGTAATGAATTGAAAACACTGTCAAAAGATTAAAAGTGACTTTTGATAAGATAAACATAATATTTCGTATAAATAATGTAATTATGCTTAATTGGAAAATTCTATAATTAATGGTCACCACTGAGCATATTTAGTGCTCAGCATGTAGTGTTTACTGTGTGCAGGTTCTGAAGAATTACGGAAGCATAGTACACAGTAGAGCAAGGTTAGAAGAGAAGAGATAGTCATAAACTAAGTTGTATTATGGCATGTATATACTTAGATATTTAAGGTAAAAGTTTGAACTGAATTTTGACTACTATTGTTATTATAGTAAATATTGCTATATCTGTAAATGAGTGAGTGTGAGTAAGTGATTTAGAATGGATATGTTTGATGTGTGAATGAGTGTTTAAAATGTATATTGTTATCTGTTATAGTCTGTAGTGCCTCTAAGAGGCTGTGCTTCTGTTTTTTTCAGGAGGCTATTAAGTATATAGCCGTTATACTGTCAAATTTCTGGTAAAATGAATAGTAATTTAAACAGTTATAAAATGACAAGTAAGTTTATGATTTTGAATAATGGAAGAGTTTTATCAGTCAATTGAATTACTTAAGAGTGGGAAAAAATTTACAGCTTACCACTTATTTCTGTATAAAAAAAGACTATTCAAATGAGGGTGTTACAATTATGGTAAAAATTATTGTTAAAATGGCAGCAAATAAACATATTTATGCTTTAAACTTCCTAATTTTCTTTCTTTATGATTTTTTATTTAAGCTATGGTGGGATTGTTTGGCAATTGAGGAATTCATAATCCTCTTCCATAGCTTCCCAAAGATCTAGAGCATCTAAGTAGGTCTCCATTTTAACTACCTAAAGCTAGTAGTTTTCACCATCAAAAATAAGAGGAGCAACTAATGAAAAATTATTTTCAGTTTCAATCTCACAATCCTATAAGAAGAGGGCTCCGATACCAATTGTTGGTTTTTTAAAGAAAGAAACAAAATAAATTTGTAGAGATAAGAACTAGAATATGTAGCCAAAAGTGAATTAATTTATTTGATACTCAAACTGACATTTATAATGCTGAAAATATTTAAAAAATTTAGAAAATATCCTAACAAACTAAAATCATGATCCACTAACACAAGTAGTGACCCACTAACACACAAATTACAAAGAAAGTGGAAATGCTAATTTGACTTGGTAAACAAAACCTAAATAAAAAACTAAAACACGTGCAGTTCTTGAAGCATAATTCTAACATTTTCATATACATTGTTATAGGGTTAAGGCCATGACCATTTTCCAACTTAGTGCAATTGCCCTTACGTTAGCTTCTTAGGTGGTAATCAACAATGTATACATAATCTTTGAATAACTCTAACCATCTTTGTTGCCTCAAATTAACTTCTTTTTGTGTGAGCAAGTAATTAAGACTTTTATGATCCGTATGTACCTTATATTTCTCCCCACATAAGTAATGTCGCCATAATTTTAAAGCAAACACTATTGCTGCAAGTTTCAAATCATATGGAGGGTAATTTTGTTCATAAGGCTTTATTTATCTTAATAAATATGCTACTACTTTACCATAATGTATCAATACACAACCCAAATAGTTCCTAGAGGTGTCGTTGAAAATATCATATTCTTTTCTTGGGGTTGGTTGAGTGAGTATTGGAGCTTCTATAAGTATCTTTTTTAATTGCTCAAAGCTTGTTTGGCATCAATTAGACCATTCAAACTTGACAAAATTTTGAAGTAACTTTGTAAGTGGAGAGGCAATAACCGATAATCCCTTTACAAAATGACGATAATAACCATTTTAAACCCAAAAAACTTCTTGCTTTTGTTACATTTTAGGGGCGTTTCTAATTAACAATTGCCTCAATCTTACTAGGATTAATTCTAATACCCTCCAATGACATAATATGCTTCAGGAAAGAGACTTCCTTAAGCCAAAAATCACACTTGCTCGATTTTGCATATAACTACTTCTCTTTTCATGTTTGTAACATAATTCTCAAATGCTTGATACGTTCTCATTCATCCTTAAAGTAGACCAATACATCATCAATAAATAAAACAACAATTAGTCCAAATAGGGCTTAAACACCATATTCATCAAATCCATAAAAGGCCGTCGGTGCATTTGTTAGCTTAAAAGGCATAACAAAGAACTCATAGTGGTCATACTTGGTTCTAAAAGTTATCTTCGAGATGTCTACATCTCATACTTGAAGTTGATAATACCTTAAAAGCAAATCAATTTTTGAAAACACATATGCACCATTCAATTGATCAAATAAGTCTTCGATTCTTGGTAGTGGATATTTATTTTATAATGTCACATTATTAAGCTATCTGTGGTCGATACACATCCTTAAAGGGTAATCCTTCTTTTTAACAAAAAGGATTGGTGCACCCTAAAGTGATAAACTAGGCTTTATAAAGCCTATATCCAGTAACTCATGTAATTGAACCTTCAATTGTTTAAGTTTTAAAGGTTTCATTCTATATGATACTTTAGAAATAAGAGTTATACTAGGTAATATTTCAATTGATAACTCTACTTCTCTTTCAAGTGGGATGCCTGGTAACTCCTCCGAAAACACATCAAGAAATTCATTAACAACTGATATATCTTAGAGGTTCACTTGTTTTCTCTTTGAGTCAAGCAGCAAATCCAGGAATTCCTCACAACACCTTTTTAAGTAGGCATCTAGCTTACATGGCTAAAATAGCATTTGTTATGGGTTTGGATCGGATACCATACACTATTGTCTTTACACCATCAGGACATTTAAGTATTACTATTTTTGAACCGCAATCAACCATAATCTTATGTTTATTCAACCATTCCATTCCCAATGACACATCAAACTCATGGAAGGGTAACTCAATCAAATCAGCAATAAATTCTTTCTTTTGTATCATTATAAGATGGTTCCTACACACTCTATTAACACATACACTATGACCCCAGGGACTAGTCATGTATGTCAAAGCCTAATCAATTAATAGATAACATTTTATTGCACATACCCCAATGCAAATATATGAGTGTGTGGAACCAGAATCAATAAGTACATGCATATCAGTGTCAAAAAAAGAGAAAATACCCACTGTCGCTTATAGGGCATCCTGCTCCTTACGAGCCTTCATAGCATATGCTTATGTAGGCTGAGTTAAGACCATAGGATGATCAACTCACTCGGATATAAGCTTGGATTGGGTCTAAATTGACTCGAGCCACCTCAGCCTCTATCATATCCTCTTGGTGCTGGAGGTGAATTGGATACTCTATTAGCTTGATGGGTTACCCCTTACTTTTTTCTCACCAAGCAATTAGCTATGAAATGGTTAGTGCTTTCACATCTAAAATAGGCACCTGTTAACAGTCTACAAGTGCCTCAATGCTTTTTGGTATAATAAGAGGCACTTAAGTCATCCTTCACTTTTCCAAACTAATGCTTTTCTACCTATTTTGGATGTTGATGGTGGTCTTTATCGTCTACCTATGGTGGCTGGACTGTTGATGGACTCATTTGGCTAGGCAACTTATAAGCCAATTATCTTCTTTCTTATAGATGAGCCACCCCTAGAAAAGCTTTTTCTTTATTCTCTCTCATTCTTTGCTAACTCTAATTTCTCCAACCAAATAGCTACTTGAACTAGTTGATAATATCTTACAAGCTATAGGGAAATGGCCATATATGATTATTTAGGCCATCCTCAAATTTTTGGCATCTAAATATTTCATTCAATACCTGTTTCTATGCATATTTGCTCAAGCTACTGAATTCTTTCTCATATTCAGCTATTGATAGGCTCATTTGCTTCAAATTTAAAAATTGCTTCTATTTAGCTTCTTTGTATACCTCAGTAACATACTTTTTCTATACTCTTGCTAAAAAAACTCCTAAGTTAATGGATATGGTAGCTGTGGATTCTTTAATAGTAGTTTCCACCAATCATATGTTGCTCTTTATAGAAGGAAAACAACACAAATAACCCTCTATTAAATCGGACATTAAATCTCATCCAACACTCGTATAAGTTTCTCTAGCCAGTACTCCACCCTCTAAGATTCCTCTAAGATGGTTCCTAAAACTCTTGTACCTTATGCTTTCTTATTTCTTTGATAGGAGCTTTAGAGGTTGTTATTCTTTGCAATATTTGAGCCATGTCTTGAGAGATCTTTATCAAAGCCTCTTTGGGAACCATAACAGGTACACCACCTCAAAAGGACACTGAAGGTTCTGGAATTGATGGGTTTAACCTCATGAGTATATTACTTTTAACATTTTTCTCTACTGCTTGTTTGGATCCCTTCATAATTTTCTATCTATATAAAAAAAGGGACATCCACACTAGTCCAACATAAATAATCACCTATACTCACATATTACTAGACTTCTACTGGCCGAAATTGCATAAACCAAGCTCTGATATCACCAAATGTAAAACTTCCTATACAGTTCCTTGAAAACTTAAGCATGGTATTACATTCAAAACCTCAAACATTAACCTATACCATTCATATTTACCATATTTATGTTAAAATTGATGGAGGATATCTATACCATAGATTTTTTTTTCTTCATACATAATTATACACATCATAAAGTATATTTACATTTTTATAAAGTTTGGATTTACATAGTGTTCATTTTACAAATGCTTAAAAAATTCATTACATCACATTTACAATATACAAAAATTCATGCTTTCCAAAATTCTTCACTTTAAGCTCTTTGTTGGCCTTCCCTTTGCAGACTTTATCCCTATGGACACGTGTTATCCTAAGTACCTACATGGATTAACACCCATGTTAATCTATAAAATTTAGTGAGGAATATTTAATTTTGAACGACCATTCACAGTGGTCATTTTCAAAGCATGCATCAAGAATACAATAGAAATCATTAAACATTTAACAAACAATATCAAATTAACTAAATAAATTGCATTAACAAGTTATACATTTAAACCCAATAACATGATCTTATGTACTTGAATATGCAAGTACAATTTATTTACCTCATTTACCTCTTTTCAAAACCATATTTATGTATACCTGCACAAATTCTATAGGTGTGGATAACGGGTGTATTATAGATACTCAAGGGTATTGAAAATATGGATTTCTATAGGTATCATTCCTATGGATACTCAAAGGTATCAGACATATGGATCCAAATAGAGTCATTATTATAGATCCAAATAGGGTTGAGACTATAGACCCAAATGGGATCAAACTGTGATAATTATAAATATACCCTATAGGTATGCCTATCTATCCACAATCAAGCCGTATACATATGTATTATGGTTCTTTTATGTTACTTTGCATTATTTTTTTCACGAACTTGTATAATCGTAATGTCATAAACATATATTCTCATGCATAAATCACATGTCTTATAACATCATGCAGTATGCATATCTTTTCACCTTTACTCATACCATTAGACTATAAGTTTATGTATTCACAAATTTAAAACTATGCAAGTATTGAAATAATTCCATTATGTGTATGTTTCACATTTTCCTCATACTCTAGGTCATGTGATAACCATACATAGGTATTCTCTAAGTATCATTATCATCTAAGTAACATTAGAATCAAATTAGTATAGAAAACTCACATTTTATATTGAACAGGGGTGCCTCATGGCGGGTAGGAAATCCTAGTAGCCAAAAGGAGTATAAATTTTAGGTTATTATTACTTCAATAGCTTATCTCAGGGTGGGCAAAAAATTCTATCAGCCGTGAGGGTCATCGAAATGCATACCTTACTGTAGGCAAGAATTTTTGATAGCCATAAGGATTGCAAACTTATTGGTAATGTTATTCTAATAACATGTCTCACGATAGGTAGCAAATTTTGCCAACCATGAGAGCCTTTAGATAAGGCAAAATTTTCCAACCATGAGAGCCTTCAGATATGGCAAATTTCAAATCCAAAGGTCAACCTCACGATGGGTTGGAATCCCCGCCAATCGTGAGGTATATATAAATTTCAGAATTTTGATGAATAGAATTTCTAAATCATTTTGCCCAACCTTCTTGACCTATTTACATGAAATTTTAGCTCTCATGAATTAAGTCAATACAAAAAGAAGCATATACCTAACTTGCCCGTATAAAAGAAATTTACATACTTGCAAATAAATCCAAGGATTAAAGGAGTTAAGCATTTTAAGATTTATTATTTTTCTTTTTTCTTGTTTATTTATATACAACAAGTTGATTGAGTTCTTTTCAGCGCCTATGGGGTAGACTCTCCCAATACCAACTTGTTCAATACACATAACTCATTACCAAAACTTTGCTTTAGAGGAATAGACCCAAACCATCCAAATCCATCAGCATAGGTGAATCACTGTGGAAAATTTCAAACTCTAAACAGACCCTATAGGGGTAAAGCTCTCCTTACTAAGACCTTCCCCATAAACATTGATTAAAAGTAAAGCCCTGCTTGAGGGAAATAAGCATCGTACCATTTAAACCAGTCAAAGTTGGTAAATTGCTAATTTAAAATAACAATAAATATTCACAAAAAGAATTTATTTATATTTTTTGTTCTTAAACATCCTTGATCTTTAATTTATTACTTTAAAATTAAAAATTCATGCATACCTAAGCAAGCTAATGAGTCACAAACCCATCACACTTCTTAATAAAACAAAGAAAAATGGGCATTTCACCATTATCGATTAGTACAGAGTTAAATGAACTTAAGAAATTGTTTTAGTGAGAGACACACAGGAGAAAAATTAGGGCAAATAGGAACAAATGAAAGAAAAAGTTTAAGTAAAATGAAAAGAAAAAAATTAATTTACATTCTGAAGTTAGCCAACCATGGTCAAGGTGTGTTTACCATGCAATGAAACCATATAATCTATTTTGTTAATTGAAATGACACGTGGCAGAAATTCATTTGTCCACTTTTCATTTTAGCCACACATGTTTTACATGCTCCTCTCAAAATGGGGCATCTACTATTCAATGTTTAGTTTGTATAGGAAAAATAAGTTTGAGTGGTAATATTTAACACTTTTATTAAATGCAATTTTTTTTTTTGCAAATACAGGTTTAAAAAATTGCATAAAGCCTACATTTATTTATACAAAAACTCTTAACCCTATTCTATTATTTCTTTTTATTTTTGCTTATATGCTGCATTTCCCTCCCAATCGATAGAAGAAAAAATTAACTAAGTTAAACTTCAGAATGGTAACTAAAATAAAAAGTTTTTCCAGGAATACCTTAACCTAGATTTTAATTTCAATTTTTAATGCATTAAATGGATTTATTTTCTTCTCAAATTTGATATTCGAGTTTGTCTCAACTGTTACTATTCATAACTTGAAAAAACATATATTCATGCCTTAAACAATGTTATTTATCTCAGAGAATACTATTCATGATATAGAATATACCATTCACAAACTTGAAATTTTTAGGGTGTTACACTCTTTCATAGATTTGAAATGCTATGATTTGATGAGAGAAAAATCAGAAGAGCATGACTGAGCAGCAATGGTGACATAAGATGGTAGATGAGTCGTGAGCAACAAAACAATAACATATTAGAGCATGGAGCAAAGAAATTAAAAAAATGCAAATAATAGAAATAGTTCAAATAGTATATACTATATGTAACTTAATTATTATGTTTCATTTTACTTTTTTATTTATTTTTCTTTTATATTTTATGGTTCAAAATTTAAACAATTAAACAATTTTCTTTTATTTCAATTAAATTTAACTTTTATATAAAAATTAGGATTAAGTTATTAATAAAATGGTGCAGTGTTAACATAGTTATGTAATTTATAAATAAATATTACATAAAATAAAATTTAACTAAAAAAATCTAATCATGGATTCATATTAGATTTTAGATATTTTTAAATTGATTTTTTAGACTTCAAGTTTTTTTTATTTGGATTCAATCCTAAAATTTTCGAATTATTCAGATTTGACTCAATCCTATTGTTTGAAATTCGAATTCAAATCATAATTTTTTTAACGGAGTCAAATCTAATAACAAATTGCTAACTCTATGGACTATGTTGCATCTCAATCACTTGTCGCCCTTGCATCAGAGTTTGACAGTTCCATTCTCTCATGTTTATTAACTTAACAAATTTAAACCAGTCACCCTCATCTTCAGCCATAGCTCAAATCTATTTTCAACATTTGAAAGGCTCAAATTTTGCAGAATAGAAACTTATTGGCGAATGGTAGTGATAACAAGTTGAAGGAAGATTTCGCCTTCGAATGCCACCTGCAAAAGGAAAACAAGACTGAAAGATTTCTGACTAGGGAGGCTCCGATGGTCAAGTTAGAATTGTTTTATGAAAGATATGTGCTTTTTTCAATAGTAAAAGTTAAGGAACCCTTGCATACCTGATTTCTCTCCTTTTATAGGTGTAATTGGCGTGTTTTTAGGGGGTAGTGGGAAGAAGTTCCCATTATTCTGGCCACTAACCTATTTTTTTCGATTCTCAAGGGAAACGTGGAGATAGGGTAATTATTTATCCATAGTGATAGAGGTGCTTTTGGGACACATCTTTAGTCGGACTATGGATAGAACTTATAGTCCGGATGACTCCGGCATTTAGCCAACTCGGGGAGATCCGAGCTAAGTGAACTGCCCGGCTACTGTAGATGATGAATTTGGACTCATAGTTCAGTTATATCATCATAAGTTCACCTCCAGTTGGTGATATTTATGTAGACAGTTCATAGGTGCACACTGAGTAAGTGTATCAAACACCTTAAAGTCGAAGCTCATGGCGACTGGGCCGAGTGAGCTTGATATATTGGATCGAGGCCAGAGGGCCTTCAGAGCTTGTATAGGAGCTCCATTTCAAAAGGCCAAGTGAACTCACACCGCTTCAATGCTAGGAAGGTCTACCTTTCCCTCTATCTGGTTACTTACGGTTTAACAGGTTGACGTCAGCTCTTATGCGAGTGTGTTTATTGTGGTTCATTATGGCTTCCTATTTTATCATGTGTAATGGCTAAAAAGTGATTAAGTTATTATGTCCTGCCTTAAATGCACTGATGATAGCCCAGATTTGCCGCCATATGTACGGTTTAAGGTTATCCCAGTTTTCCTATATAAACCTTTCCTCAGTTATGTTCAAGCTTTTGCTTTCATTTTTGTCATTTTCACTCTCCTCTCTCTTTCTCTCTGTAACAATAAGCTCTATCTGGTTGCTTAATCTCCAGTACTTTCACTTTTAGCCTGTTTTTCTTCTGCTACCGCTACCTTCATCAGGTTTGTCATCCCCTCCTTTTCCTTTGTCTTCTTTATTTTTTGTTCTTAGTTTCTTTCCACCACCATGAGCTTGACATCTGCCTCGAGCGAGCAAGTGGGAGACAGTGGAAATGCTCCCATCGATAGTGTTCCCAACATGAGTAGGGATTTAACTTCCTAAAAAGGGAGCCGGCCCTTTGAGTTTGGTTAATTTGTTACCTCCTCTGCCAAAAAGAAGGCTCTTAGCCGATTGCCTGGGGTAGGCAGCACAAGTTCAAAGATCAGGGATGAAGAGCTCAACTCCCTCCTCGCTCAGTTGACATCTAAGCCTAACTACGTAAGTAAGCCCGGTCCGTCCTAGAGGGCGAACACAGAGTTCGTCAATAAAAGGAAGACAACCATTTATGAGGCACAGTTGGAGGCTGGTGTCCATCTTCCTTTAACAAGGTTTGAGGTGAAAGTCCTGAACTATTTTGACATGTCCATTGGGTAACTCCATCTTAACGCGTGACAGACTTTGTTCGCCCTTCAGATTTAGGTAGTGGAGCACGACATAACATTGATGCTGAACCTATTTCGTGCTACCCATGTGGTTGGCCTTTGAGCTGGAACCAAGAACCATAATTATATACAAGCCTAGTCAGCCTATGGAGTGTTCATTGAGAACCCAGAGTCGCTTAAGAAGTGGAAGACTGATTTTTCCTTGTGGAAAGGGTACGGGCTGACTTTCCAATTTGGATAACCTGGGGGAGGTTCACAAATTGTAACGACAATGGTTTATGGCTTTCTGAGGATGAGGAGCTGACTCTTACTCGATGGAGAGAACTGGCTGGAGATAAATGGAACTTAAAAAACCTTTTAGATCCCTACAGCTCGAGGCCTCCTTCTCGCCAAGGAAAAGGTAACATACTATATTATGTTGTTTAATGATATTGATGCGTTGTTTTAATTTGCTTTTTCCTTACAGTTATAAATCGAGTAGTTGAGATTATGAGGCCGAAGAGGCAGAAGCTTGCTGAAGGCTCCTCCAGTGCACCTTCTGTTGTAGAAGAAGTGGAGTCGGCTCCTCTCGAAGATCGGTCTGCACCTTCTGCTGCTAATGTTGTGGGCACTCCGGCTGTCGAGGCTAAACTTGCTTCTCTGTTCGAGCTCAAAGGCCCTATTGAGAAGAAATCAAAAGATCTTCACTCACTGCTCACCGAGATATGCGAGTTCTAGGAAGCATGGAGGGATAAGTACTCCTTCAATGACCCAAACTTTGGCACCTTTGTGCACGTTGCTTCATGCTTGCCAAAAAAGGTCGCTCCCCTCGCTTTCTTGAGTTGTGATCATCTGGCCAACCGCCTGAAGAAGCATCAAATCGAAGTAAGTAGCTTAGACTATTACTTAGTGTTAACTTTTCTAACTATTGCCTGAATTTTCTATATTCGGTAGGGGTCTCAATTGATTGGCACCACTATCGCGAAGATGAATGACCTTATAGTGAAGCATCGACGAGCTAACTCGAACTTCGGTGCTCTTCGATCAAAGATAGCTGAAACATAGAAAAAGGCCAAGCAGGCCCTGAAGCAAATCAAAGAGGCTTTAGGGAAAGCGGTTGAACTTGAGGCCGCTCTAGGCTACTAGAAGGAGGCCAACTCTGCTCTCAATGCTAAAGTCAAGCAGTTCAAGCTCAAGAAGGCCGAATGGGAGAAGAAGGAGGCTTAGTGTAAAGAGAAAAAGGCCGAGATGTTGGCCAAAAATTGTATGGCATTTAGTTCCAAACTTGCCTCTACAGTAAAGGGGAAGTACCCCGATTTGGACATTTTTTTTGGATGATGTTTATCCAAATGAGGACTAGTCTCATGTAATAACTTATTTATTTCAATGAAAATTTAAACTACTTTTCGTCTTATCTCATATTTAAGTTTGTCATTCATGCTCAAATTATTTGCCTAAGAATGTTTGGATAAAGAAAATATTCATGTGTGCTAAGATGAGCTATCCAAACCTTGTTGAATAGCCCGTGATAGTAAAATCAAGCATAATTAATTAAAAAAGAAACTGCCCAGTAAAAGATAATGTAAATAATGAGTTCGCCATGATGCATACCTTGCATTCAATAAGCTGGTACCAAGGCTTTATAATTGCCTAACTTGAATGTGTTGTGGAGCTGTTTGGTTAAAATACTGAGAGCAAAGTGAGGATGTGGACTCATGGTTGCTGTATGTCTGCTTTGGGCAAGGTTATTTAGTTTGCTGGCCATGGCCATTTATTCGTATGGGCCAAAAGTTATGTGGTAGCATTCGTCGAACTCTATGGGGGTGTGGGGCTGTGGTGGCGATAGTACTGAGCCCTTGTCAGTAGGCACAATTCGCCTACTGAGTTAGCGAGTTTTCTGGCCGTATTTACCGAACTTGATGATATAGTCGGGCTATTCTGGCGATAGTGCCGAACCCTTATGATTGACCGTGCTTTACTTATCGAGAAAGTGAGTTATGTGGCGGCATTTGCTGAACTTCATGATGTGTTCGGGCTATTTTGGCGATAATGTCGAGCCCGTATACATGGAAATATTATCATCTAGTGGTAATAAGTACTTTGTATAGAATATGCCATTCATTAAACCTCCGTCCTACCGGCAAAAACATCCGAAGAACCTGCATTGAAACCAGATTAGCATGGCTATAACTTGAAATTCTAGAATAATAAATAAAGAGATGGTGATAATACCGAACAACATTTAATGATAACCCAATAAGAATGAGTACAATCGTGACCAAAGAAAAATTCTGATCTATTGATAGTATGGCCTGAGGTTGAACCCATTCCATGAGTGTGGTAGCCTTTTGCCTGAGAGATCTTCGAGTCTGTATGCCCCTCCATTGATTACTTCCTGAACAATATACGGTCCTTCCCAGTTGGGGTCCAGCTTGCCTGCACATGCTGCTGTTTAGGCAGATACCACTTTCTTCAGTACCAACTGTCCAACCCAAAATGACTTCGACTTAATCTTGCGATTGTGGTAAGCCACCATGCATTGTTTGTATGCTGCAGACTGTATCTGGGCAAGCTCCCTACTTTCTTTAAGTCGATCTAAGTTGTACAAGAGACCAACGTTGTTTTACAAGCTCGAAAGAGATGTTCGGGTGCCTGAAACCCCTATTTCATATGGGATAATAGCTTCAGTGCCATATATCAGTGTAAAGGATGTTAACCCGTTGCTGCACGGGGTGATGTCCGATATGCCCATAGCACATTATTGAGTTCTTCGGCCCAAAGGCCTTTGGCTCCTTCAAGCCACTTCTTTAGCCCAAAGAGGATAGTTTGATTAATCACTTCAATCATTCCATTGGACTACGGATGGTAGATGGAAGTAAAATTTAAATGAATCTTTAGCTCCGAATAAAAGTTCTTAAAAACCTGACAATCAAACTGTTTGCCATTGTCAAATATAATAGAGTGTCAAATACCGAACCTTGTGATGATGTTTTTGTTTAGGAACTTGATGATGTTTGCCGGTGTGATGGTGAAAAGTGGTTCAGCTTCTACCTACTTGGTAAAGTGATCTATCGCCACCACCAAAAATCTTCGTTGTCCCGTTGCCTGGGTAAAAGAGTCCAGTATATTGATCCTCTACTGAGCAAAAGGCTACAGGCTGTGAATCCGTTTTTGCTTTACCGAGCTTTGATATGAAATGTTGGCAAATCATTGACACTTGTCGTATCTCTGGACTAGAGCCTTGGCATCGATCTCTATTGTCGGCCAGTAATAACCCTGTAAGAGAGCTTTTTGAGCTATGGCCTGAGCACCTTCATTGGCCCCTTTGATTCCTTCATGGATTTCTCTAAGGATATAATCCCCTTCATCCGTGATTACACATAAGGTCCAAGGATTTGAGAAAGATCGCCTGTATAGCTTGTCATCCATCATGGCGTACAAGCTTGATTTTTGAACTACCTTTCGAGCTTGAATTTAGTCTTCTGGCAAGGTGCCTAAGATTAGGTACTGGTAAATAGGTAGGCACCATCCTTCTATTGGATCTTCCATTTGGATTTGGAAAGTTTTATAAGTTTGCTGTGACATTGTCATGGAAATGATATCTATAGTGTCAACCAAACTATTGAGACAAACTCTTTTAGCTAGAGTATCCACCTCCACATTCTCTGCTCGGGATATTTGGGTGATTGACCAAGTACCCCTCTTTCCTTCCAACCTGGCTAAGAGTGCGGAAGTCAATTCCTTGTACCTGATCATGGAGCCATCCTTGGCCTCAAAGCTTCCTTTTAGTTAGCTAACGACTAGCTGGGATTCTGAGAATATCTCTAAGATGTCCGGCTTTACTTCTATCGCCAACTACAACCCGTAGCATAAGGCTTTGTATTTTGCTGCATTGTTAGAAGCTAGGAAAGTCAAGCTTGCCATTGCTCGGATATGCACTATCATCGGGCTCATCAGAAATACTTTGGCCCTGCACCTTTCGAGCTTGCTGCCCCATCAACATATAACTTCCATACTATTTTCGCCGACTCAGGAACAGGTTCATGCAGCTCGACCACAAAGTTCGCCAATATCTATGCCTTCATGGATAATTGTGGCTCATACCAAACATCAAACTCCCTTAGGTGAGCAGCCCATTCTATCAATCTCCCCGAGCACTCTAGCCTCTGTAACATTTTTCTCAAGTTAGAATATGTGCGCATTGCAATCGTGTGTGCTTGAAAGTACAAGCACAACTTAACCGTGGTAGTGATAAGTGCTAGAGCCAATTGCTTAAGGATTGGATAATTGAGCTCGATGTCGCGAAGTACTTTGCTTGTGTAATAGATAGGAAACTGTTGGCCCTCTTCTTCTCTGACCAGGACCGCACCTACTGCACCTGCTGAGATATATAAGTAAATGTACAAGATCTCACCTGCCTGCAATCTGTTGAGCAGTGGCAGGGTTGAAAGGAATTGCTTTAAGGCCTGAAATGCTTGTTGGCATTCTTCTATCCATTTAAAGTTCTTAAGGTTTTTAATTGCCCGGTAAAATGGCAAGTACCGTCTAGCCAAACAAAATACGAATCTTACTAAGGATGTGATTCTTCCATTCAGTCTCTGCACTTTTCGGACTATTTTTGGTGGATCCATGGTCATGATTTCCTTGTTCTTCTCCGAATTTGCCTCAATCCCTCACTTCGATATCATAAAGCCAAGGAACTTTTCGAATTGTATCCCGAAGGCATATTTATCAGGGTTCAACTTGAGGCTCGCCTTTTTAAGTCTTTGGAAGGTCTCTTTGAGTTCCATACACATATATGCTGCGATCCTGCTTTTAACGATCATGTCATCCATATAGATCTTCATATTCCTCCCGAGCTGATCGACGAACAGCTGGTTCATTAATCTCTGGTAAGTGGCCCCTGCATTCTTCAGGCCGAAAGGCATGACCCGATAACAATAAGTTCCCTTGTGCGTGATGAATGCTGTTTTTTCTTTGTCTGCTGGGGACATCGGAATCTAATGGTAGCCCACTGAGGCATCAAGGAAGGCATATTCTTTGAATCCAGCCGTAGAGTCCACCAATGTGTCAATGTTCGGTAGCGGATATCAATCCTTTGGGCATCCTTTTGCTTAAATCTGTAAAGTCAACACACATTCTCCATTTTTCGTTGCTTTTCCTAACAAACACTACTTTGGCTAGCTAGTCTGGATAAAATATTTCCCTGATGAAACTACTTTCTAGCAAAGTAGCAATTTCCTTCTCGATGGCCAGTTGTCTCTCTGGCGTATGATTTCTCTTTTTCTATTTTACTGGCTTGCATTCTGGCCGAACATTCAGCAAATGAACTATTAAATCCTTTCGTACACCTTTGATGTCTGAGGTCTGCCAAGCAAAGATATCGACGAACTCGCAGAGCATTCAAATGAGGGCTTCTCTCTCTACCCCGCTCTTACCAACTGATATCTGAACCCTCTTCCTCGACTCAAGTTCGACAACCTGTAACACCTCTATAGGCTCTGTTCGTCGCTCTTCCTGATCTGGTATATCCATTGTGTCCAAGGGCAAGGCTTGATTAGCTTCTCTGAGCATGGTCAGGTATGTCTCCCGAGCTATCTTCTGATTTCCCTTCAGGATTGCCACTCCATCTTCTGTTGGGATTTTGAGCACTAGATTCTTCATTGAAACACAAACGTCAACCTCGGCTAGTCAAGATCGACTGAATATTATATTGTATGACAGTGGGATATCGATCACCATGAAATCTGTATGAAAAGAACAGACCACCGCATCATTTTCGAGCTGAACAGATAAACTCGCTAGCCAGCCCTTCGACCTGAACAGTTCTTCGAAATATACCAATTAAGGGGATGTTAACCTACTTAAGTCAATGATTTGACATCCCCAAGGCTCTGTATGCCTACACTGTTATGAGATTAACCACATTTCCCGTATCGACCAATATTCCCTGGACCAAGAAATCCTGAACAATTGCTTTGACTACTAAAGCATCTTTGTGGGGGTACCAAACATGGGCCCCGTCCGTCGCTGAAAACTGAATCGTGCTTGGGGCTAAGCTCGCCCCATGTCTGACCGATATGACCTCCTAGGCATTTCTTTTCCTAGACTCATCCCTCTATTTGCCTCCTGCAATCACTTATATAACTCCCGCTGGTGCCTTCCTGTTGCCATTGGATCTATTTTTGTTCAATTGAGGAGAGGGGGACATCGGCCTCTTCCCTTTTTCATCTGATTTTACAAACCACATCAGGGTACCTTTTTGAACCAAGTGTTCAATCTTTCGCTTGAGTTGCCTGCATTCTTCTATCTTATACCCTTTATCTTTGTGAAAAGCACAGTAAAAGCCTTGGTCTCTGTTCGGATCTTTCCTCATGGGTCTTGACCAATTGACATGTCCGTTCTGCTTCATCCAATCCAATATGTGTTCACATGAGGCAGTTAGGGATGTAAATCTGTTTTCTTTTCGATTGTCCGAGCGGGGAGTGGTAATTGCATATGATCGATTATGCCAGGGACTACCGCGATACTTCTTCGAATCTGTTTTGCTTGAGTTTCTCCTGTTCCGAGCTATTCTTCCTCCTTCACCTCCCTCCTTCTCTGATGTCCATGACCTGCGAGGTATGGAATAGATGCCGAGTCTCATCTATGTAGATATACTTGTGCGCTCTAAACATTAACTCGATAGAGTCATCTTGCTCAGGTTTCAGATCAGAGCATGGATGGCGACCTTTACATTTAAATTTTGTATGTCCATGGCCACATCGTTAAACCTCTCCACATAGGCCCGTAATGGTTCGTCCTTCTCTTACTATACTAGATTCAAATCTGTAGATACTTTGTTCGGATGAATGGCAGCCATAAATTTTGCGATGAACATATCGTTGAACTGCTCAAAATTCTCAATGCAATGCGCGGGACATTTACGAAACCAAATCTGAGCTGAGTCTTCTAAGGTATGTGGAAATATCTTGCACAAGGCAGTGTCATCTGCCGTTAGCACTAGCATTGTGTGTTGGAACTGGTCAATATGAGCTCGAAAATCGGTATTACCACTGTAGGTTTTTAGGTTGGGAAGTCGGATGTTGGAAAATGGGGCAGCCAAGATTTTTCGAGAAAAGGGTGATCGAAAACTGCCTTGGTGCTGCAGTGTTGTTCGATTTTGTTGCCTTTGGATTCGATCTTTCAAGAGGCGATTAAATTACTCTATAGTCAGGGTAATGGTGGAGCTAGGATTTTGAGGTAGGGCTGGTGAGAAGGGTTCTCGAGCAGGAGGTTGTGAAGCCCGAGGTAGGTTGGTATTTTGTGTGGGTAGAGGTTGAGGTTATGCCTGAGAGATGATGGCTAATAGGGCGGCAATGAGAGATTGTGTGATTTGTGGGGTGATGCTGGGGGTGATGTTTGGGATAACCATGACTGGGGAAGCGAAGTTGGTATCGTTGGGTTGAGGAAGAAATTTTTGTGTTCCAAGCAGGGCGGGGTTGGTTGTTTGGTTTTCCTGTTGGGAAGAGTTTGGGTTGAGGTATGGAAAAAGGTCAATGTTCCACGCTCACTGCACCAAATGATAACAAGTTGAAGGAAGATTTCACCTTCGAATGCCACCTGCAAAAGGAAAAGAAGACCGAAAAATTTCCGATTAGGGAGATTTCGACGATCAAGTTAGAATTGTTATGTGAAAGATATGTGCTTTTTTCAGTAGTAAAAGTTGAGGAACCCTTTAATACCTGATTTTTCTCCTTTTATAGGTGTAATTAGCGTGTTTTTAGGGGGTAGTGGGAAGAGGTTCCCATTATTCCGGCCACTAACCCATTTTCTCCGATTTCTCAAGGGAAATATGGAGACAGGGTAACTATTTGTCCATCGTCATAGAGATGTTTTTGGGATACGTCTTTAGCCGAACTATGGATAGAACTGATAGTCCGGATGACTCCGGCATTTAGCCGGCTTGGGGAGATCCGAGCTAAGTGAACTGCCCGACTACCGTAGATGACGAATCCGGACTCATAGTTCGGTTTTATCATCATTAGCAAGGACTCAAAACAATTTTGTGTACTCCTAAAAATTTTGTGCGAGAATTGTGATTTATTTTTATTTTTATTTTTTGACTCGAATAATTCAAATTTGCTCGGAGCAAAATTTCAATAATTTCCGAATGTTATATTTCCAAGCTTTAAACCTAAGAACTTCGGTCTATCTCTATTATAAAAACGTTCGAAAGAAAAAAGGCCCAATAGAGAAAAAAGAGGGAGAAAACTGCCAACCGAATGTTCAACCCTTCACACGCACGCTCACGGCAGCAGAGCAGAGTGGAGATGGCGCCGTTCTCTTCATCACTCAAATTTTAATTTTTTTCTTTTTCATTACAGTTCTGCCCAGCAAAGAAATGGCCCTACCCTTCCTTTGCTCTCTTCGTTTTCATTATTTCACAGCATTTCGCCTCTGCTCTCAGGTTGCCCCCCTTATTGCTTTCTACTTCTACTTCAATCAGCTTTGTTCAAATTTTTGAACTTTCTTCATATTTATGTTCCTTAGTAATTCACCTTCTCTTGATGTTATCTGTTACATTGAACATTTCCTTTTTTTTTTTTTTAATGGCAGAATGGGAGAAAGGATGCAGCTGCTTATGTTGGGAAAAAAGGTCGGCGTTTTTGTTCTTACGGTAATTCCTAACTTCTTGTGGCTTTGGTGCGTTACTGTGGATATGCAATATATTTGTGAGAGTGAAAATTGCACTTTCTGTGCTGATAGCATTTGACCATTAATCCTGTGGTTTTTGTTGTAATGGGAATGCCCTATGAATATTTCTTTTATAGGTCTTAAACATTCACGAAGGTGCATCGATTGAACCGACCCCATACATTGCTCATAGGTCTTAAACTATGTTCTTTAGCTAGCAGCCTAAAAGCAGATCTTCAAGCATGTCAATATGGAATTTTATGCTTTAAAATTGAGCAAACTGTACATGTAATTGTCATATTGTTGGGGCTAAATTATGATGTGGTTTGACCAAAGTTCATTGCCTGCCATTGAGAATTATATGAGGCATTAGTGATGGTTATTTCAATTTATCTTGACTTTGTCTGTTCATACGTATGTGATTGGTATTAGTCTTCTTTTTGCAAGAGTAATTCTTTACTTTTGTATTTCCAGCAAATGTTTCAGAATTTTTTGAATGTGATCAACTCCTTAATCATAGTGAGGCGATGGACAAAGATGCTGCACTTCGTCTGGCTCTCAAAGAACTTGCTCCTGAATTTACTACTGAGTCTCAGTTGTCTTTACAGCGATTTTTCAGGTCTCGAAATGCTCCTGTGATATCTACAGGTTCATTAAAGCTTGATCTTGCACTTGGCATTGGTGGATTACCTAAGGTAATCTGCTTTACCAAAATTAGCACCTTTTCTTTTGAATGTCTTTACTATCATGTCTCATTGTATCCTTATTTGTTTAAATTTAGTAATGATCCATGACATGGTATTTTCTGTAAACTGCTTCGGTAGTTAGACCTTAAGGTATGATTCTTACTTCCTCGTGCAATGCTATGATTAATAAGTGTCTCAGAAAACTAATGGTGACATAGATATGAGTTTTTTGGTCTGAGTTCCTGGATGAAAATCTTAAATTATGCACTTCCAAGATAACATTTAAATGTGGCTTGACCCTTAAAAAGGTTTATTTGTAAGACAATATAATTTTACCTGCAACTCTGCAAATATAGCACGAGAAACTAGCATTTTTAATGCAACTTTGATGAACTCTACTTTGCACTCTTAAGGGAAGAATGATTGAAATCTACGGGCAGGAAGCTTCTGGGAAGACAACACTTGCACTTCATATTATCAAGGAAGCTCAAAAGCGTGGAGGTAAGCATTTATACTTTTATCACTTGTGCTTGGAATTGTTGTGAAGTGCTTTTGATAAAAGTTTCTTTTAACACTTTGAACTACTCATGTTTTATTGACAAGCCATAGAAAGTGAAGTGTTATTTTGGCTCAGATAATAAGTGTGTTTCAGGTTATTGTGCATATCTTGACGCTGAAAATGCATTGGACACTTCACTTGTGGAATCAATGGGAGTAAATACAGAAAATCTTCTTATTTCACCTCCAGATTCTGCTGAAAGGTTGATGAGTGTAGTCGATACACTGACAAAGAGTGGATCCGTGGCTGTGATTGTGGTTGATAGTGTAAGTGTTTAATTCTGAGCTTAAGATGTTTGCAATACTCCCACACAGACTTAACTTGCAATTCTACTTCCAGCTATGCCTTTATCAATTTACTACAATTAAATTTGTCATAATTATACTAGCCAAAGCTGTTAATAAACCAAACGATCCAGCTCTGTTTTCATAATGGAGAAATCCTCATTAGGTTATGTCATATTTTTTGCCAAAACATTATTTTGTCAGGTTTCACAAATTCTTTGTTTCCTACTAGGAAAAACATGTCCTTAAATTTTGCTAAGAGCCCAAGTTAGAGAACTTATTTAGCTGTTCTGTTATTTAATTGTTGCAAATTTGTGGTTTTATTTTATTTTATTTATTTATTATTTATTTTTTATAATATGACCTCTTGATTCTGGATGGTCTAGGCATGTGAACTCTCTAAGTATCTGTTAGCCCACTTCATCACAGCACATTCATGTTTACCCAGTTTGCTATAACAATCTTTAATTGGATCAACTGTACCAAGTGTGTCTATACTGAAGAATTTAATAAAATTAAAGGAAATTCTGAAAAACTGATGACCTTCATTTACATTTAAAATGATCGTAATTGCAACTAAATGAGCTCAGACATTTGGTTTTTTCTTATATAGGGAGAGTTCAATTTGTTCATGTTTTTAGCAGACTTTTTTGGATCAACAAGTCATCAAAAGCCAGGTTTGATGATTTGTATCCTTCTATTTAGAAACTGAAGAAGTTGGTGGTGTTATGACTCAATATTCTCACCCATGGAGAAAATAAAAGTTGTTGCAAATAAATCGTTCTTTTTAGTTTGAAGATGCTAAAGATACTTCCAATAAGTATGATAAGAATCTTTGCCCACTCCCCTCTATCACTCTTAAAACGTACAATTTTTTTAATGGTCACTGAGTGATTATAACAGATGCAAATCAAGAAATAGAAGCAATAGAGAGAAAAGAAGAGTGCCTCTGCTGTTTGCATTACATAGTTTGACTAAGTGAGTGTCTGCTCTTTGCATTATCTAGTTTGGCTAAGTGAGTGCTTCTACTGTTTGTTTGGACCAACCTTAACACAAACATTAAAGGTTTCCTTATCTAGAAAGATTGACCCATTACCTTTTGTGTAGAGCTTCAGTTACGTAGTTATTGTGGCTTATTTTGATCATCACCATGAGAGCAAGTACATGTTGCTACATTTCAGTTTATTTGAATGTGGTCAATTGTTCTTGCCTTTAGTTTTATGGCGTTGAAGTGTTTGTTAGATTTGTTTTGTAGATCAGTTAAACCTTCTCTCCCTTTTCTCTTAGTTCCTTTATTTTACCCTATTTATCAGTTTTCTTGGCTCTAGTGTTTGTTGTTTTACTCTGGTTCACCAAAACAGATATATATATATATGCGGTACTTTTCAGGTGGCTGCTCTTGTCCCTCAAATTGAAATAGATGATATGTTTGGAAGCACAGTGGACTGGCAATCAAGAATTATGACCCAAGCACTTCGAAAAGTTCATTATTCTTTATGCCAGTCACGAACTCTTATTGTATTTCTAAATCAGGTTCAATGCTTACAAGCATTTTAATCTCATTATATGAATTGCTTTGCATAAATAGTGGGGTAAATAACATTCTGCATTTTTCTTATACATGCAGGTTAGATTTCGTTCAAAATCAGGAGGTCTAGGACATGTAGGGGAAGCCACTTGTGGGGGAAATGCCTTGAAATTCTATTCTGCTGTACGGTTAAGAATGGTCAGAAAAGGATTGCTGAAGAATGGAGATGAGGTAGAACTTTGTATTGCTACTAAAAAGAAGCTTGAATGAACTATCAGAGTCTCTAGGGGATTTTTTCATTTAGATTCTAATAATAGAAATTCTCTTGATAATTGCTTAATTATGGCTGGCAAGCTCCTATTCTTTCTATGACTTTTCTGTGACTGTCTGACATGCATTATTTCTACATTTCCAGCTTCTATTTCCTCAACATTTTTAATTTGATTAACTGATTTTTTTTCCCTTGTGGAATCAAAAGATTTCTGTTTCTTAACTTACATTCTCCTGACCACCATAATTAGTTCAGGTTTTATCATATTAATTCTTCATGGCGTCTTTGAATTACGAGCATTTTTTATTTTTGGTCTGAAGCCATTTTCTTTTGACTCATTCAGGATCTTATTTTTGCTTCTACTGCCATATTTATATTATGCTTTTTTCTTTAGGTAACTGGCCTTGGGGTGTCTGTGGAAGTGGTAAAGAATAAATTGGCACCTACGATGAAAAAAGTTGATCTTGGGATACAGTTTGGCAGAGGCTTTTCCTGCGAATCTGAGGTTTTGGAATTGGCATGTGAGCATGGAATAATCATGAAAGAAGGTTCTGCATACCTCATCAAAGGGCATGTTCTTAGTGGTCAACCTGCAGCGGAGAAGTATCTTGCAGAAAATGATGGGGTTCTCAATGTAATAGTTATGGACTTGAGAAGAAAATTATTTGAAAAGAAGAGATAGCAGTATCACATGTCTGTGGGTGAGCTTTACTGGAAGAAAACAGGAACGCTAAAATCCAAGGGTTCTGAATTTGGTTGGTTGCATATATTGGAAAACTATTGGAGAATTTGAATGCATAATCATGGAACCGGAACATAGTAATGAGATTTGGAGTTCTCGGCAGTTGTAATTCAAGAGACATCAACCTCAAAAGAAGTATTTCGACAGATTAATCATGAAGACTAAGAATAGGCTTCTGAGTTTCAGCAAAGCATGTCTCTTGTTTATTGCATAAACATTGTATTTACCATACAGAAACTTGAGAAATTAGAATATTGGAAAGAGCGATGTGATTTCATTTCCATGGATGAATTGAAGAAAGTATTTGAACATATTGAAGATCATAGTCCTATGCCTGGCTGTCAGGTTACAACTTAAGAGCACAAGACAGCATCTTTTAGCAATCTTATTATTGACCATCAAAAGGTACGCTTTTGCTTCAATTTGATTTACATGACCTTATCTATTGCTTGATCAATGTTAAAGTTCCCACAAGGGTTATTAACTTAATTCATGTCTCTTGGTCAAATTCATGCCATTTATACTAGGAGTTAGCCCATGACAACATAAAAGAACTTAGCTCATGACAACATAAAAGAACTGCTTTCCTTATAGAAGCTTTTTATGCCTTGAAGAAGTCTTTTTCTTCCTTAAAATGTAACTGTCAATTAAAGACTATGTTAAATTAAGGCTATTGTATTTTAGAAAAGAAACTTGCTGAAAATTTAAGGGAAATATGAGAAATGTATCGGCTCTACTCATGTCTTAATTTAAAGCCTATATTTATTGTGGGTTTTTTTCATATATATATATATATATATATATATATATATATATATATATATATATATATATATATATATATATATATATATATATATATATATATATATATATATATATATATTGGGATTTGATAACCACTCGCTATATATTTCATTACATATTAAAGTGCAACAGACAAAATTAACGAATTCTGGTTCAAAACAATTATAATCGTCTCCTATGCTAAAATGGCGTCTTTAAATCTCAATAAACCTTTACAAATAAAGGAAAAATTTTGCCATTTTAGCATAGGAGACGATTATAATTGTTTTGAACCAGAATTCATTAATTTTGTCTGTTGCACTTTAATATGTAATGAAATATATAGCGAGTGGTTGTATTATCAAATCCCAGGTCACTTGCTGATTCCAAAGCCAGTGGCATCAAATTCAATGCAATGCAGTGTTATACCTGGTTATTGGCAATCAAATATTTATCCAAAGTAATTTCATTGTGTATAAATCCAATAAAAAGAAAATATTACAGCTTTTAAGAATGGATAGATCCTATATAGTTAAGGCTTTTCAGGTTTTCAGGATTTCTGTTGATATGGTTTGAATTTAATTGAAGTCTTAAGATGCGTAAACATATGCAATCTTATTGCAAATAGGATTAGAATTAAAATAAAAATTCTATTCCTATTGGGAAAAAGGCAAGTCAGATTTCAAAGGGGATTGAGATTTTTTAATTCTACTACAATTAGGATAATTTTGAAGCTTATAAATATACAAGAGATTTAGATTTTTTTTAGATAGAATTCACAGAGAGATATCAAATTAGTTGTAAAAGACATAGTTTGTCGAACTATGTATTGTTTTTATTTTCTCTCTTAATTCTTGTATTGTTTTTTTCTTCTTCTTTTCCTCTTCTCTTTTCATGTTAAATATTTTTTGTTTTTATTCTCTCTTAATTCTTTTATTGTTTTTCTTTTTTCTCTCATCTCGTCATGTGATTATATTATTTAATTACACTTAATCTCCTCATGTGATTATATTAGTTAATTACACTTAATCTCGACAATTTCTATTTCCAAGGAAGGTAATGCATATAAGTTGATGCACGTAACCTTTTTTCACAATTGACAATCTCAAGCCAAATATTTAATCGCTTATTACAAGCATTTAGCTTTTCAACCACACCAAACCCAGTAAATTTTCCAACCCTTAGGAAAAACAAAACAAAGCCATCTCCCCTTTGCAACCAGAAAAAGGAATCAATTTATATATAAGCCATTAACTGTGGACACAAAGATTTATATAAGCTCTACCTAATTGGAATTCTCTATATATAAAAATCAGGAAAAAAAAGACTTAAAGCTCCCAAAAAACTTTTGAACTTTCCTTCTTTAATAAAGCCTGTTCTTGGAGATGCTTCACTTTGTTGTTAGAACTATTGGGTGATCAAGTGATTCTTGAGCAGCCATTTAGCTGAATATTCTTTGGTATTTCCAATTATTCGGAGAATAACACCTGTAGCATCTCAGTAATGGTGATTGAGGCTGATAGGAATATGCTGAGAAACACTACACTTATCATAATTGCTAAACAAGTTACCATTATATGAATAACAGAGGGGATTTCCATTCTTGTATGATGAGCTGGGGTCGAACCAAGCATCCCGTGTTCCTACTCGCTGCCTTGGCGTGCTCAAAGACCTTGCCTTTGCCTTTGCAGATTCTGTTGCTGCCATGTATGTTGGAAAAACTGGAGAGTTAGAGATGGAACTGTCATCTTCTTCAGTAGGGCGTTGTGTTCGACAGAATGATCTCCTTGGAAATGATACTGGTGAATACAATCCTTCTACAGAGTCTCGTATTCGAGGACTTCTTGTTTTAACTTGCATTGTGGACAGATTAAGAATGGGAGTATCTTTGAAGTTCTCCATTCCTTCTTTAGAGTATACCTCCTTGTTGGGTAGTGATTCTTCCAGCATTAGATTGTTTCTCCTTTCCTGAACCAGATACTAATGTTATCGAATCTAAATATGCAAAACAAAGCCTCATGCAGCATTAGATTGTTTCTCCTTTCCTGAACCAGATACGAATGTTATCGAACCTAAATATGTGAAACAAAGCCTAAGGCTTCTTATAGCATTTGATGAATATTACCCGGTGCGAAAATGAGTATTTCATCATTCTGTCTCTTTTGAGATTAGCCTCTTGTTTTCTGAAGCAGAGGGTTTCTCCGTCTTCCTTTGAGAGAGTGCTGTAATCCCAACATCTTTGGCTTTTGAATTCAAGCTGTTCATTAGAACAAAATGCTCAATGTTGCAACATAAAGCAGCGAGATTATCGGAAAAAGCTCAAAAATCATCTGCGACCAACCTTGCTCTCCATATTTATTTGTTTACAAATTCCATGAACATCAGAAATAGGTTTTTGTTGGAGGTGTGATGGCTTCTTTGCATTGGATACAAAAGACATGGACTTCCTGAATCTGCGCCTCACGGCTTGTCCACGAACAATGGCTTGAAGCCCCACTACTCCCTTTAAGGCTCGCAAAGCTTTCCTAGCCTGTTTCAATCTCATTAACAATTTCACTCAAATTGCACTACATTCATTTCTAACATCACAAATAAATAACCCACCTCTTTGTAAATTAATATACAAAGAGTTGCACAATTTGAATTCACTACAATTCATATTACAAGTCCCATTAATTTTGGTTGGTTGTCCGAGTATCATAGTCAAAGTAGCATGTTCATTAACAAAATTACTCAACTTTCCAACAAAACTGCTTCATCAAAGAATCACCTACATAAGCTACTTATTAATTAGAAACTGCATATAACTAACTTACGATACTTAACGGAATGTAAAGGCAGTGAAAGAGGAGATAAAAAGCTTACAAGGTATCCGCGGAAAGTTGACTGTATTTTAATGGCAGCATAGTGTGGATCAGGGTTAGGATTATGATGAAATGTGTGAGAAGAAGCTGTCAGCTTAACAAATTCAGCAGCTGCTTGAGCAGCAGCAACTGCAGCCTCAGCTGCTGCTGCTGTAGCAATTGCAACGCTCACTGCATACTTTCTTTGCTTTTCTGTTGCTTCTTCAATTGTTCTTTCTGGGCCTTTTATACACCTCACCCTTCCAATTGAAAACCATCTCCACCTCTTTGATTTCTGATTTTTTTTATATACCCATTAATTTATAAACTCAACCCATTAAAAGAAAGCAAAGAATTTAGTGTAAAAATCAAACCTTTTCTGTTTTTGGTTTTTCTTCCCCTCTCACAAATAGCTTCTTGAACCACCCAAACCAGCAAGTTTGTTTTGTCATTTTCTAGATTTTTATGATACAATTTCAAATTAGTTTATTCAATTCCATCATCTTCCACTACTCTACCCCTGAAAAACTCAAAATTATTATTAAAGAATTCACATATAGCTGAAACTTGTTATTACATAAAATCAAGAAACACAGAAATGTTAGAATGTGCAGTTGTTGAATAAATAAATAAATACCAGTCTCAATCCAAAAGAAGAAGAAGATTGTAACTGAAAAAGATTGAATCTTGATTATAGAAGAGTGAAGGAGAGAGAAAGAGAGAGAGAGAGTAGAAATAGAAACAAAAGCAGTGGAAAATTTCAAAGTGATGTGGCAAATTGAGAAGGTTTTATAGAATAGAAGAAGGAAGACGATGAATTTTGGCAAAGTGTTTTTCTACTTAATTCTCTCTCTCTCTTCCAACTTTTTTTTTTTTTACAAGTACCTCTGACCTTTTCAAATCTTTCTTCTTTCTTTCCGTATTTTTCACAAATAAAACAAAATCTAATTTTTAATGTTTATTTACCTTATCTGATTGAGTTCGATTTTTTTTTTAAATTTACGAAATTGATTAAAAATAGAATTTTTTATTATATATATTTTATGCATAAAATAAAAATTAAATTTAAAATTTTGATTAAAAAATTCAATCTCGTTATTACTCGAAACAACAGTTGGTAAAATCTATTTATTAATTAATCCTGACAAATTAAAAGTTTTTTTTTTCAAATTACAGATGTAATAAATAAAATAGCTTAGCTTAATTAATTGCTGATCTAATGCCTAAGAAAGTGCTTACTTTTTCATCACACAAATATATATGTACAAATTTCTAATTATTATTTTTAAGTATTTTTAAAAAATATTTTTATTAAAAACTAATATATAGGTCAAAGTCCCAGTCAGCAGTTGAAATTATACCTGTCAATCAATAAAAAACGAATGTAGATACATGTCTTATGGTATGTTTCTCGTTTTCATTGCAATTCTCATCAACTATAATATGTACAATAACATCATGCAAAATTCAAGAATTTTTTTTTTTAAATTTTAAGCTTTTTTATTTACTTGTATTGAGAGATTAAACTCAGTATATATTTAACTATATATTATACATATTTTGACGTAATTAAATATGAATGAATTTCGGAATAATGAATGACAAATAAAAATGAATCCTAAAATGGATTTATTTTTTAGTCAGCTGACAGGCAATGCATGATGTGTTATCTAAACAAAGGAAGATGAATTACATATATCAGCAACTATAATTATAAGTATTTTCCACTATTGAGGATTTAAAATGCTCATTTTGAAGTTTTCTCTGAGCAATTAATTTTAACTTATTTTTTTATTTAGACCGTACTACATTTAAACTTATCAATTACCAAAATTTACAATCTTCAAATCAACTTTAATAATAATAATAATAATAGTTTTTGCCATTATAATAATAGATTTAATATTTGTTCTTATTTGATAAAAAAAAATATACATGCATATAAAAGATAATTATGTTGTTATTAAAAAAAATATAGTTTTATTTTGATGCGTGTTATGCAGGATATTAAGGAAAAATGCAATACTTATTGAAAAAGTTTAGAAAAATAAATTATACATTTAAATGTTATTTAGAATATGACCAACAAACAATCAAGTATTGTCAACTGCCAGTTATCATGAATAATATCTCAAATGGTGAATCCGTTTTTTTTCTGTTATGTTTGTGGTTCATATGACTAACACAAGAGAATCAATCAAAGTGCACTCAGCTGAGTCGATTAAGTGGCAAATGTTCAACACATGAGGCATGGGATGACAACTCATATAATTCTTTATTTTTTTCTTTTGATTAAAAAAAATAATAAAATAAAATAGAGAGAAAAAAACTTGGTACTTACAATGATCACATTTAACATTAAATGATAAAATTGTGTATGTCTAATGTCTTCTCAATTATTTATTATTATTTTTTTTTGGGGGGGGGGGGGGGGGCATTGTAATCTAACTTGCAGTTTTAGCATGTGAAGTAAGTTTCCTCAACGGTTAATAACGAACCCATCACTCAATTTCTTTTATATACTGAATTAGTACAACATTAATAAAGACAAACATTTATAAGCATCTACAAACTAGGGTAACTTATGTAGATAGCCCATTATAAGTGCATAATTTGAGGCATTGAAGCATGTTATCCATGTGCATCTTTTTATCTATTGTCTTTCATTCCCTTCTTATGGGGATCATACTTGTTAAATGATCATCTTAATATCATACAGACAAATAGCGAAAATAGCATCGTACATATCTAAAAAGAGTTCATTTCATCTATATTCATTGAATTTATGCCTAATCGTCAAAAAGTAACTGATTTATTTTGCGTAATTTAAATGTCACTGACCTTATCATATTTTTTGCAGAAAAGTCATATTGTCGAAATACTAACGTGATAGGTCACATTATATGTCTGGACATATATGGCACGACATATTAGCAGCCACATCATCGGAAGAGGCCACTTGTATCCAAGTATATGACGTGGCGTGTTGACATGTCATATGATATGGCATTTTTTGGTAACGTGGCTGCAGATATATATCCAGTCATATGACTTGACAAGCGACGTCAGCATTTCGATAAGAATTATCGTCGAAAACCAGTTAAGATAATTTTTCTGCAAAAATGTGATAAGTTCAGTAATATTTAAATTACGAAAAATAAGTTAATTACTTTTGAGCGATTAAACGTAAATTCAATGATTATGGATAAAATTGACTCATTTAAAAATATCATTCAAGTATTATTAATATAAGAAAAAGTGAAAAGCTTTAGCATTTAATGTGAGTTCATTTATACAGAATTAAGGTGTCATAGTTTGATTAAAAATATCACATATTTTTTTCATTTAAATTGAAATAAGTATGCAATTACATATCTAATTACTAATAGTTGTTGAATTCCAGAAGCTTTACAATTCCTTCTTATTTTAGCTGTAATATATATATATATATTCTTTTTTATTAATTGTATTGCAATAAATCTCCTTTTTGCATGTTCAAAATAATAAAACACGTCTCCAATAAGACATTTCAACAATAAAATTGTTTCAATATTCTGAAAAATTTTGAATTCTAATTTTTTTCTAAGTCACCTTTCTCTTTATAAAAAAAAAAAGGACTAAGACCCCTCTTGAATGATAGACTTTAGATACGTTGATGAAATAACATTAAAAAAAAAAGGATTAATTACAAATTTATATATAAACTTTCGCTCACTTTTGGCAAGACCCTCGTTGAATGATAGACTTAGATAGATTGACATGACAAGGAACAAAAAATAAAGTTTTTTTTTTGACGATAAAATTTCATGTATTTTTTAATTTAATTTTCAAATTAAAAAATTATAGTTTAATGCCAACGTTTAGTTATATTTCAAATTAAGAACTCTCTTAAAAATTTCATTCATTAATTTTGCGGTATTTCTAACATAATATTTGATTTGAAATATAATTAATAAGTTAGGAGTTAAATTTGTAAGGTCTTTTTTATTTAGAAATTAAATAAATAAAAGTTGGAAGTTATTTTGTAATAATATTCCCTTAGTTTGTTAGGCATGGTTTAGATTTTGATAAAATTGGACGAATGCAGAATTTATTAATCTCTATTTTCTTTAAAATAAAAATTGAAGCAAATAGGTATTGGAAAAATCTTTGATGAATTTCATCTAAAAATTGGTACAAGAAAAGGCATAATAACTTTGTCCCCACATTGTGAAAAGAAAACCCATGTGAATTTAATCCATTAATTTTGCTCTTTGCTATATACATAGTTATAACAATTTTGATAATACTCACCTTAAGCATTGGATTTTGGAATTGAGTTGGAACTAAGTTTGTTTTTTCACACGATATCCAGCTACCAGTCATATAATATTAGGCCACCTGTAAATATTTAGTCTTGCAAATTTTATACTTCAAATTTTTCTTATATCTTTGGCTCTAAATATAGGACGTGTGCTAAATATTACACATCGGATATTTATAAAAATTAAATACTTTTTAATAAAATTTGAATAATTGCCATCTCACAAATTAACTTTTATAATTGAATTAAACTCAAATTTATTTTCTTTGAGGATAATTTGGCTTTTGAGCTGTTTAGGTCCGAATAAGATAATCGATTATCAACTCAGTGAACAAAGTTTTTGTTGAATTTTGTTCATAAAAGGGAAAGGAGAGAGTGACTTTCTAGCTGTACAATGGTCCTGCAGGAACTGTATATTTTTAAAATGAGAATTTTCAGCCCTTTCTTAGTTTTATATACTTAACAACTCATTACATTTTAATTATTCAAATAATATTAGATTTTAAGTTCTATTTTTTTATTAACCATCCGATATCCGAACTCTACTGGACCGATTAAATCCAAATTCGGACCGTCGTTGCAGGTTAATATTCCTTATCCCTCCCTATGAAAGGTATCAGGAGTCGATCCTGAGATCTCTTATTCCTAGCCTAGCCTGAATCAGCACCGGTCCACCACCCAAGTTCTATAATTAACTTTTCTAATGAATTTCTAACATCCTCTCTTTACTTTTTTTACTCTTGAATTCTTCACAATGCAATTATTCGATAAATACTACTTTAAAAGGGTTTTAAGATTTCTGCACAATAATTAAGGAAAATAAAATAATAAAAAAATTAAGGAAATGATTTAATATCCAAATATTACCCACGAATCAATATATAAATGGATTTGGATAGTAATACCCACAATTATCTATTGGTATAAAATTGGATTAATTATAAAAAGAAAAGAAAGTGCATGTTCAAATTTGAAACCTCTCATTACATTATATTGAGCTTAGCTTTACCACTAAAATATCTTTTTGGAGTTCTTTTCTTAATCAAATTTTATTTATTAAATTCTCAAATTATATGTAATTACGTTGTTCATAATAGGATTATTTAAGTTTTCAAATTATGTTAATTTTATTTATTTACAAAATATTTTTAAAATAGTAATTGATTTAGATCTTATAAATGAATCAAATTTAAAAAAGTCCAAATCCAAATATTGTACCGAAAGATTTCAGTTAATTAAATATAATTGTATAATTTATTCGATTTAATTTTAATTTTTCAGTTATTTTGATTTGGTGGTAATTAAAACTGGACAAAAAAATTCGAAAAATCATTAAACCGATTTAAAAACTAAGGCCAAACTAATATTAACAGTTAACCAATTCAATTGGATATGTATATTGACATAAATTTTAATTTTTAAAATTATAGCTATTGAGTTTGAACTTAAACTTAAGTATCTGGTTAATCGGTTAATTAATCAGTTTATATATATTTTTAACATATATATGAAAATGAGGGTAATTTTCATGAATACTCTAATATTAGATTGATAAATTAATGTTTATATAATTTTATTTTAGTGTATAGTTATTACTTATTTTTTATATTTAAAATTTGGAGAATGTATTATTTAATTTGATGGATAAATTGAAGTTTTTTATATGAAATTTATATTTAAATTTTTTTAACAGTTAACTAATGATTAATGGTTAATTGATTGTATTTAACAATTGTTGATAGATTAAATTTTGATTTTGATTTTAAATAATCAATTTTAATAAACTGAATTCAAAATATAAGTTATGTACTAATTAAGCTATTTTTGCACACCTGTAGTGGTAATTATTTAATCAAAACTAAATTTTTTGTTTCTTCCTCTGGTCTCTCTTTAAAATAATAATAATAATAATAATAATAATAATAATAATAATAATAATAATAATAATAATAATAATAATAAGAGAAAACGAAACTAAAGAATTTTGCTCTTCTGGTTGGTAGCACAAAATTATTCATTGTAACCTCGTACTAAATCATTTGGTTCACATAAATAATTTACTGTAAACCTAATTGAAAATGTTAATTTCGTGACAGTACAACTTTTATACAAAACAAGTTTTCTTAAAAAAAATTGTTAACCAAACAAAAATCCCACCAAATACATATTCATTGCATCATGCATTTTTTATATGTATGTTAATAAATATGTCTATTATATTAAAAAAATAATATTTATATATTTTTCATCTCATAATTTATATTTAATATATTCGATACCAAATTATCTCTTCAATTAGGAAAAAAAGTACGTGTATAATCATTAGTTGGAATAGAGAAGAACATTTGACCGTGTAATGATGAAGTAATATTAAAATTAGATTGCATATGCTACTTTTGATTGCTTGAAACACAACTAAAGCAATTAACTTTGATATAAGTTGCCAAAAAGCCAGGAAAAATAGAAAAATGTGTACTATGATTACTCTCACAAACTTCATTGATGCCTTTTCCTTCACTAGATTAGATTATTATTATTATTATTAAAGAGATGTTGAGTTTTAATTATTAGCCATCCTTTGCGCACAAGAATCTTATAATCCAACTCCTTTTAGCAAATTTCCAAAGGAGAATGGAAAACAAAATTAATTAATTCTCTAAAACTAACAATAATTACATTCATGCAGGAGGAAGTTGTACACCCAAAAAAAGTCTTGAAGTGAGTGTATTACATTGTTCAAATTTCATTTTTATAGGCCGACACACAATTCTGATAGTTTCACTGAAAGAGAAAATAAAGATGACATTTTTAAAGTGGACTTCTTTGTCTCGAAACGACCAAGTTTCACGAGCTTCAAATGGCTAATTTTCACTTTTGCCTATAAATGAGTTACTTTATATGAAAAAGAGTTGGAGATTTGGAAAATTATCATCTCTTAAGATACCGATCTTTAATATGTTTTCACATCTTTGAGTTTCATTCTTACACATGATCTATCCTCAAATTTAATTATAGCATTTTTGTTAGTAATTCATTTAGCCAGAAAAAAAAAATCGATTTTTTTTTTATAAATTATTGTTATCGGGATAAAAGTAGGTAGATCCTTAGTCGATTTGTAGTGAGCGCTTCTCAAACCTTTTACTTCGGAAAAAAATTTTGAGATAGTTTGTGTAAATTTGTACTTGATGTCAACTCTTCCCTGACGAGAAAAGTTTGAGTGGAGAGAAAATATTAAAATTGTTTATTTGGAAAGTAAATATAGATTTAGGTTCGAGGAACACTTTGCTAAGTCACATCCTATACAGTGTGTACTTGCATGTTACGGTGAAATTGATCCAAATGAGCCATTAGACCAATATTGCCATTAAACTTCGGCATAAAACGAAGGTGAAGCTTAGGAAAGGGAGCTACTATGATCTCATTTGACAATGGCAACCTAAAGGTCCCTTGGTATTATAAAGTATTCCTATTTTGATACTTTTGCATGCGTTCTTCGAAGAGCCTTTCAAATTCATACGAGGTAAGTATTCAGTTAGTAGGCTTTGGTTGTACCTGAGCAGCAGTCGATTGATCGCTATGGAGGAGGAACTGAGTGTGGAATAGAACTCCTTGCCCAATGAGTTTGGTTCAAATCAATGTTATTAAAATCGGACTGCATCCAATCAGGCAAATTTTTCAAATTCATATGAGGTTAGTATTCAGTTAGTAGGCTTTGGTTGTACCTGAGCAACAGTCGGTTGATAGTAATAGAGGAGGAACTGAGTGTGGAATACAACTCGCTGCCCGATGAGTTTGGTTCAAATTGATGTTATTAAAACCGGATTGCACCCGATCAGACCGATTTTTCAAAATCTTACAAGGTTAGTATTTAGTTAGTAGGCTTTGGTTGTACTTGAGCAACAGACGGTTGATAGAGATGGAAGAGGAACTGAGTGTGGAGTAGAACTCCCTGCCCGATGAATTTGGTTCAAATCAATGTTATTAAAATCGGATTGCGCTCGATCAGATCGGCATAACTGCGAACTACTAGTTGGTCCAGTCAGTATAATTTATAAAAATCGAACTGGCAAAAAACCAAAAGGAACTATTTTGAACCAACCAAAAATCGGTAAAAATTGAACTGAAATTGGATAAAATTAGAAAAAATTAGTTTGAATATGAAAAAATTAAATTTTATCCAAAATATCAATATAATATTATGTTTTACTAAAAAATAAAATATAAGTATAAATACAAAATAATTGAAATTTAAGAAATTTGGATGAATTTTTTATGAATAAAATAAAAGTTATAATTTATATTTGATGAATTTTTTTTGAATATTTGAAATTTTTTACTATATTTATCTTAAATTTTTATTATAAATGTTTAATGATTTGAAAATATTATTTTATTGTTAATGTTTGATGACGAATATATTTTTTTAAATTATTTTTAATTTTTTACATAGTGATATTTTCATAATATTTATATAAAATTTAAAAAATAATATTATTTAAAAAAGGATTGAATTCCAACAAACCAGTCGAACTACGAACCTTTTACCTTTCGGTTATTTATCCGATCTAGTTTTAATAATATTTGTTCAAATAAACATAATGCACCCTAAGATAACCAGCGGGTTGCCATTGTTGTAAAAATAGGACCGGATTACAGCAAGCACTACAACTAAAATAAATTTGAGATAATTGAACATACAGATTTACGTGAAAAATCCCTTAATGAATAAGGGTGAAAAACCACGAGCAATAGTAGCAAAGTTTCACTATGAGAAAAAATAGGAGTTACAACCTTTCTATATTTTAAACAAAAACAATATGAAAAACACTTTGTATTTACAATAGGAGATCTCAAGAATGGGATAGATTGAAAGCTTCTACCTCTTGCCCTTTTATAGGCAAGAGGAGGAGACAAACAATTAATTATTTGTTGAGCATCCACCGAAATATGGATGCTAGTTCTCCTTTTTTTTTTCTTTTTCCTTTTGTCTACCTACAAAGGTTGACTAATAATCTCCCACTTGAAATTTTGATTGAGTATCAATCATATATTCACACCACTTTTTCTACCTTGCCATTTACATGTTGATCAACTCGCACTTTGTAAGCTTTGAAGACTAGTGACACATCTGACTTCCTCTTGATCGGATACATCCAACATCTCCTAGAATAATCATCAATGAATAATACAAAATAATTAATTTGCTCCTCCTAAGGATGAAACCAGTGTTTTTCATACATCAGAGTGAACCAATTCTAGAGCATGATTGCTTCTAGAATTTGATATGTTGAATTTCAAATGATGCAGCTTACTCGTAATACATTTGTAGCTATATTTTCTCTCTTCATAAGTACAAGTGCTCTTCTTTTTATCTTTATGATCCTATTCTCAATATCGATCTTGCATTCCAAATCATCCAATTGTCCTATATATAACAAGTTCCTTTTTAGCCTCTCCAATGTCGTACATTTTGAATAGTATGAATTGTACATACATCTTTAGCTTGATAGTTCCAATGCCAATAATTTTTAAGGAATGATCACTGCAACTGTACATAGATTCTCCAAAGATAGGTTCATAATGATGGAATCATTCTCTTTGAGAGGTCATGTGACCTACCTTCTTTAGTCATTGTTGCTTCACATCATATAGCATTTCCATTATCGGAATAACTTGCCACATTTTCTTGAAAATTGGAATCATTTTTGTTTAGATTCTAACAATCCTTCTTCAAGTGACCCTTTTTGCCTCAATTTTAACATTTAATATTCTTCTTACTCTTTGGTTTTGATCTACGGGCCATATTTTGTTGATCTTCCTCTCATCACTACTAAAGCTTCTGCTTGTTCCACACTTGCCAACCTATCTTCCTTGTTCTTGCATCGACTCTCTTTTGCTAGGATTGCAACTGCAATATCTTCAAAGTTCAGATAATCTAAAAGGACATTATTGGTCAAGTTGATGATGAGTTGATCATACGAATTATGTAAACTTTAGAGTTGAAGCTCAATACGTTCTTCTAACTCTATTCTATGACCCAATAAAGTGAGTTGAGAAAATAAAGTATTCAAGGTATTGATGTGCTCTATCACCAAAGTAGATTCCGCCATACGAAGGGTATAGAGTTTTCTTTTAAGAAAAATTTTGTTATGGTGTGATTTGGCCTCGTACAATTTTATGAGATGATCCCAGATCTCCTTTGCTGTCTTATTTTCTTCTATGCTTGATAACACTCCATTTGCTAGTGTCAGATGAAGATTTGTCATAACATTCCCATCCATCTTGTTCCACTTAATATCACATATGAATTCAGTTGGCCTTTGACTTATAGCCGTTAGGTAATTATCTTTTGTCAAGATAGCCTTCGTTTTCAATTTTCATGGTGAGAAATTACTCCTGTTGAAATTTTCTATCTCAAATTTTATCACCATTGCTTTTATCACAAACTTCTTTGATCAAAAATTAACTCCCACTATTTCACATAAATAATAATTGTATACGTGAACAGTAACCATATAGGTGAACAATGATCGTATACGTGAACAGTAACCATATAGGTGAACAATAATCGTATACGTGAATAGTATCCAAGGAAAAATCGTTTCTGATGTGGAAGATCAGTCTATACTGCAGCTATAGAGCATACTAAGAAAGAACCTTGGCTCTGATATTATTTGTTATAAATATAGGATAGGATTACAGCAAGAACCATAACTAAAATAAAATTGAGATAACTGAACACAAATATTTACGTGGAAAACCTCTTAATGAATTGGGCTGAAAAATCACGAGCAACAGTAGCAAAGTTTCATTATGAGAAAAAATATGGGTTACAATTTCTCTATATTTTAAACAAGAAAAATATAAGAAATACTTTTTATTTATACTAGGAGATCTCAAGAATGGAATGTATTGAAAGCTTCTATCTCTTGCCCTTTTGTAGGAAAGAGTAGGAGACAAATAATTAATTGTTTGTTGACCATCCACCAAAATATGAATGGTAGTTCTCCCTTTGTTTTTTCTTTTTCCTTTTGTCTACCTACAAAGGTTGACTAACAACCACTAGTGTTGCTAGAGATGGCAAAATTTCTCCCCTAAGCGCAACGAACAATTGATTCATGGTATGCGTAAAATATCGAGCAAGTTGGCAATCCCACCTAGTATAACAGCAGGTTAAGGTGATTATGGGATCGGAGCAACATATAGCCCTACCAGAACAACTTGATATGCCAGTGGATTCTACCTACCAGCAACATTCTAATACCCCAAGAGTGCTGAACTGGCCTAAAGATAAGGACCATTAACGGTAAGGACAAACTGTTGAGGCTAAGGAGCCACCCCTGGGTATAATGGTTGAGGAGCAACACCTGGATATAATGGTGGAGGAGAATATGGAAAGAAATTATATACTACATTCATTGTTTGTTAGGGCTAATCCGGTGCTTACAAAGTCAATTTCATCCACGGTCACTGGACATACTGTAAGGACCATACTAGCTCACCCTAAGACTCATCATTCTATAAGCTCTTTTACATAGGATAAATTATTCTCTTTATAACTCTATTGATTATTATTGTTATTTACACATGCATATCTCAATATACTTTGAGAAATTATAAAACATTATATTAAATACTTTATATAATCAACTAAATTGTTCTATTAAATAGTGTTCTTTAATACAACATGATAAATACAAGAAGAAAATGAATTATAAATATAATTGACTTTCTCCTATCTCTAGAGTTGACTTTACATTAGCAGCTCTTGTCCCAACAGAAAGCATCTTGATTGCAAGTACCTACACGAATAAACACCCATACTAAGCTATAAAGCTTAGTGGGGAACAATACATATATGAACAACCACTTACAGTGATTGTTCTCAAGCACACAATCAACAATAATAATGGCAAGATGTTATAGTCAACATGTAAGAATTATAATATAACTTAAATAACATAATTAATCATATAATATTACTGTATAAAGATGGATCATAAATAACTAATCAAGTATTTATCAATATTACACATTTACTATTTAGGTCATACTATAAAATGCTTGCTAAAGTCCTATGGATGTGGATAACGGGTGCTATGGATACCCGTAGGTATCAATATATAAATATCCAAAGGTATTGTTTCTGCGGATACCCGAAGGTATCAAATCTGTAGACCCAATCGGGTTAAGCCTGTGGTCCCAAACGAGGATAAAACTGTAGTAGCTGTGACTGTAACCCTATAGGCATACCTATCCATCAACAACCAAATTCTATGTGGAGGCAAATAATCATATTTCTTATGTCAATAGCTCATATTATAACATTTCTCTATAAAATAGAATAATTCCAAATAATATGATACACTGTACAACAATCATTACTGTATAATGGTATTGTATCGGTAATTTACATTCAAATGACCAAATATAAGCAACACATATTATTTCACAAATATTGCCTTTACATTTCATTTCAATATATAATTTATGTATATGTAAATTGAATGTGGTACTAGACTCACAGATCTTCATTTCCTATGAAGAACACGAAACCTTGTAATTTAAAAGTCATTGAACTTATCATATTTTTGTATAAAAATCATGTTCACCAATTTTTAACGAGAATCCTTGCCGGATTGATAACATGACATGCCACGTTATTTTTCTGGACACATGTGGCAGTCCCATATTTAGGTCAATTTCACCCATAGTTACTGAATTTATGACTTATCATTCAAAAGTAACTAACTTATTTTTCATAAATTAAATGTCACTGAACTTATCATCTTTTTACAGAAAAATTATTTTAACCGGACAAACATAAAGATGGATTTATTGCCACATCATCAAGTATGACACATTAGCTATGGACGTCATCAGCCATAAACACACATGGATTGCTGACGTGTCAAATATCACACATTAGCTTATGACAGTGATTTGACTGTTAATGTGTCAAATATGACACATTAGCTGATGATGTGGTAATAAATATATCTCCATGTGTATCCGATTAAGATGATTTTTCTAAAAAAAGATAGTAAGTTAAATGATATTTAAGTTATGAAAAATAAATCAGTTATTTTTGGATGATAAGTCGTAAGTTCAGTAACCGTTAATAAAATTAATCCAAATATGAGACGTACCACGTGTGTCCAGATATATGACGTGACATGTCATGTCATCAATCTGATAAGAATTCTTATCGAAAATTGGTGATATAATTTTTATAAAAAAAAATATGATAAGTTCAGTGATTAAGTCATGAAAAAAATCAGTTACTTTTGGATGATAAATTATAAGTTCAATGATCATTGGAGAAAATGATATGTGCTGACATGAGCACCAAACAATGCATGTCGTATTGACCTTTAAAACCATGCGAATCAGGAGCTAGTAGCATTAATGTCAAGGAAAAGATCCATGGGAAGCAATTGGTGGGAACGGTCCACATTCACTGTACCAGAGTGATAACATTGCAAAATTACTGAATTTTTGGATGACCTGAAAATACAAAATAGTTGACAGATCCTTTGTAAAAATATTTCTACTATTATCAATATAAGAGAAAAGAGTACTTTTAGAGAAAGAATAGAGCATGAGAAAGTTACTAGAACACAAGCCTTTTATCTCTTTATATATTGTTCATCAGATATATGCCTTAGTAACACTAATAACGGTCGGATTGTGACGGTAGGCTTAACTCCTAGTCAATGCTTAAGTCTGTGCAGGAGTATAGGTCACACATTTCAGTTATCAATATCCATTGATAACACCTCTCGGAAAAAAAAAAAAAAAAAAAGTAAAACTTTATATCAAAAAAAGAAAAGAAAAAAAAAAGGCAAAATCCATTTTCAGATTCTTGAATTTTTAAAATTTTCTATATTTAGGCCATTTAAAAAAAATTGATTATATCTCCATACTTTAATACAAGATAACACGCATTTCCTCATAAACAATATGTTAGTGTTTACATTTTAATTGCCATTAATGGCACATAATGCTGGCAAAATTTATTGTTGATTAGATTCCTAAAATTTTGCAATTTTATACACTAAGTTCTTGAATCTTTCCAATTTTTTACATTAAATATCTTTACAAAAAAAAATGACATGTGAAATATATGCGCGTCAGTTTCATTAATGAAAAAGTACGTGTCACCTCATATTAAAGTATAGAAGCCAATTAAAAAAAATTATAAAAAAATTTAATATGAAAAATTTTAAAACTTCATTAAGAATTTTGTCCAAAAAAAACTTTGAATTCATTGAGAACCAACACTCAGGATTAATAAAATTGTTGAAATTCTAAAAATACATTTTAATTTGTTTCATGGGATCTAAATACTTCAATGTACTTATTAGGTGCACTAAGTAAAAAAGAACGTAGAAAAACAAAGAAAACTAGAGAAAGTATAAGGTACTTTTCCTCAATTGTTATATTTAACTAATTTCCTTTCTTCAAATGATGTTTGCAACTATCCACAAATTAAAATCTCAGAAGTCATAACAAACCACAAGGTCAGAAGTAGATGATGGATAATTGACCATCTAAACAGGGTGTGAAATGGTGACAGAAAATTCAAGAGATTGACCCTCTATAATTTGCTAATAAAATTGGTTAAATGAATTTCAAATTCACATTTTAATCTGACATCTATCGTTCCTCATGCTTGAGTGATTCTTGTCAAGACACAAACATACAACGGTTTTGGGCTGAGTAGGTTCTGGTTGTAACAAAACAATTTATTTTGATCAGTTATTCAAATTTTTGGTCAATTTCGATTAGTAAAATATGTAAATTTTAATTTATCGATTTAATTAATAATTACAAATCCAGACTAATCACAATGATGCCATTATTATTATCTAAAAAAGTTCAAAATTTGATAAATTGGTTCAATGGTAATTGGTGATATAAGTGAATTTCAATTTTCAATTTGATATGGTTCAATTAGTACCAAATTTTGGTTTTGTTTCGTTTTGCTTTTTTATAAACTTTCGGTTTTTTTGCTATTCCAATATGGTTCGATTAAAACCAAAAACCAAACCATGCTCATCTCTACCATCATTTTATATTTTAGGCTATTTTCCCAACGGCAACAAAAGCGAAAAAGAAAAACAAATTGAAATTCTGAAAAAAAAAATAAATACACCTTCCATTCTACCATATACAACAACAGGTGCCAATATTTAAAAAGAAAAAAAACCAGATATGCACTATTGGATCGATATAAAATATTTTTTTATTAACAATCCAACAGTGCATATCAGTGCGCATCATAAGCACTGGTGGACTGTAGCACACCACAATTTTCACATGGCATAAACGTACAAATCTTCTCATATCAACAATTGACGGTTACATAATGATAACTAATGCGTTGTTTGGTTCATTATATGATATAATTTATTAATATATTATTTTTTTTAGTAAAATATTTGAGAATATAATTTTTTTTTCGATATTATATTCTATGATTTTAATACATAATTTTTAAATTACGATTTTATCTAATTTTAAAAATCACCAATTTGATAATTATTCATTATTTTTATTATTTATTTTTATTATTCTAACTTTATTACTTTTACTTTTTATTATAATTAATTTTATAACTATTCATCTACTTAAAATAAATCACCGTTGCTCCATTATCCCATTACTCCTACTAAAGTTTAAATATGATGGACCTAATATTTAAACTTATTTATATTATAATGTGTTTAAATTATTTATTAAATTTTTAAGTTAATATTTATTAAATAAATATTAAATTCATTATTTTAGAAATATTAATATTATTTTTGATAATATTAAAATTATTATTTTAAAATATTAATAATTATGAAAATATTTATATTTTTAAAAATTGAAAGGTAATTACGTCATTTTTATAATAAAATTATATAATATCATACCGTTGAAACAAATAAAAAATATTATAAAATTATATACTATTGTACGATTTTTTTAAATATCGTATCGTTAAAATCATACAGTATCATATTATATTATATTATACAATACATTAATGAATAACAGACAACTATCGACCAATTAGAGCCCAAGACACTAGAGGAGGCGCGGGCATCTAAACCATGAACGCGTGCCATGCTCACTAATCTAATGCTAGATTGGGTAATTACTCACATATGTATAAGATGGACCTGGTCCATAACATAAGAATTTTTTTTTTTTCATAATTCATAGATGGTATTATATCAATAAATTGGCCATGAAAAAAGGTCCATGGATGGAATTGTCTTTATCTCTAAAGACAAGAACTCAATAGAACTTCACTGTGTGAGCTACCATCTTCCATCCTTATCCATGACTTGATGGAAAAGGGCAGCTCATTGATCTCCACAATTCTAGCTCCTCTTGCCCAATTTCCATACCCACCATAACCTGTATGCCTAGCAAAGCACAACCATAGTTTCTTGTAGGGGCAGCACCAGTCCAATCCATGGTTGTGCCCCACAAATACTGCCTGCCAATGATACAAACAAGTAAGACCGTAGGACTCATTTATCATTCTCCCAGTTTAAAATGAAAAGCAATAGCTTTTGAGTTTATCCACTTTCAACAATAATAAACGCACATACCACATTCATTATTTGGTCCCTACTAAGATTATTTCACTAAAAACTACCCTAGAATTCTCTCTTTGAAGATATTTCCATCTTTGTTTCACCTTTTACTTATGAAATTTATTGATCATCCAACATTTTCAAACTTCTGCATGTGAAATAGATATACTGCAGCTGTTGACACTCACCCATGGATGTAAACTCTACACCGAAATAGACCAATATAATTTAATCAAGTATTTCCATCTTAAGACAAATTGCTATTATATTGGAATTGGGAACCAAATCCAGCAAAAATACGGCCACATGCATTTGTATAATATCTGAATAGAGTTTATTCATGTTAGTCTTATATAAGACTTGGAGACTAACGATCAAACAGAAGCATAACACTTGTTAGTGCTTGGTAGAAAATGTATTGCTCAAAAGCACTTCATCTTGAATTATGATCAGAAATATCTATGGGAAATTTGAATTAACTTTATGTGATTTTAAAAATAGGTATCCAAGTCCACAGAATCCCAGCTTAGGCAAGCTAATTAATAATAAATTCTCAACCATGACAACACAGAGAACAGATATACAAGTGAAAAAGTTTCTTCATTTAACCATCCTATTAAGAACACCAAAATCACTGCATAGTCTATAAATGACACAAAAAGCTTATATTGAACTGAGCCCTGAAGTCATGATTCATAAACTTGGCCTTTTTATTGGGAACTTCACCAAAAGCTGGACAGTTCAAGATTATATTTACGTGCAGTGCAACTCTGCTTGTGCATGCAGGCATGTATGCACATGCTTGCACATTCATTAACTTTAAATTGGCATGCATGTATATCGTTTAAGCATTTAGCATGAGATCTCACCTTGACCGAAGGCCTTTTAACAAGAATGTCCATAATACCAAATTCTGCTTCTTGAGCAGCAACACGTTCCCTATTCATACAGCCCACACAAGGCTTGCTTATATGAAAAAATGAAGCGACTTTCCTGTATGCCTGACTTGGTATATGCCAAAAGATAATCTCAGGAATGCTGCTTCAAGAAAAAAGGACAATTATGAAGTTGACCATCAAAGAGGGAAAAAAGAAGAAGAAGAAAGAGAGCAAGTGAAAAATGGAAAGCAGGAAATTTTCTTAGCCTGCCTTAGAAACATTATTAAGTTGAAAAATGTTCAGATAATTATGTTTCATTCAGTCAAACAACAAAGCAAGGCTCCAAATCTTCAATTCAACAGTACTTTATTTTATTGTTACAATGCCTGCTTAAGGAAATTCAAAGAAAAATTGTGGTTTCACATTATACATACCTTGAACCAGGATTTATCTCTTGAGATTTATGCTGGAACCATTCTGCCTGGGCACTGGATATAACTTCTGGATAGGAACCACCCCCTGAATCTAGGAAGTACATGATGAAAACTTTTGCTTTTGGATCACTGGAGGATGCAACTTGAAGGACATAGTTGGATACACTTGGCCATATATCTTTAGGACCATTTTTTGAAAATGATAAGTTATTATGGTCAATTTCATTTTTCAAAAGTTCAATACGTAGTGTGCCTCTGAAGCTACATGATTCTCCCCCTGTAACAGAAATCAAATCCCCATGTAACGCTAAAACCATTTACAGAAATGAAAAATCTTATGAAAAGCGATAACCATTGATAAGAATCTCTAAATTATTTTAAAAAGATGATTATTAAATCTTTTCTTAAATTAAAAGGAATTAGGTTAAAAATGGAGTTAAGAGTACAACCAACAAATCATCACTTTTGACCTCAAAATCAGTCCATCACTTTGAATGATGTCTCTACCACAGAATGCACGCAGAGGAACACTACATGCCATGCTTGCAATAATAACCAAACAGCCAATTCTTTCGAAGCAATGATGTGATATGAATATACCAACTTCTTGGTTTTTATATAATGCCTTTTTTTATTATTTTTAAAGGATGGGTAATTCTAGGAAAAGTAATTCTAGGAAAATTTTGTATGGTTAATAGGACCTTCACCTATTGTCTAAGGAAATGAAAGGGCTCGCATAAGAAATTAGAATGGGTTAGCTGAAAGAAAGAGACCAAAAAGCTTGTTCCTCAGTGGAGGGATAAGAGATGAATTGAAGGCATAAGAGATCACTTATTCCTCAGTGGAGGCCAGTATTTGATAAACTTTAGTAAATTCTATATTATCAACTTTATATTCACCTGGATATGATAAATTAGTTACCGGGCACTGAACTTGAGGAATTCCAGGGGCTGAAAACCACTCCATGGGCCACTCAAATGGTGCATCATCATGGTTTCCAAAAACACTAGCCCAAGGTATACCCCTGGCCCTCGTAGGAGAGATTGCTTGATCCCAATACAAGCTTGCATTTGCAATTGCAATATTGTTGGCTGTAATGACATCACCAAGATAGACAACAAAATCTGCAATAAATAAATAAATAAATAAATCTAGAGTTTGTCAGGCGTAAATGAGTAAATGATAGCAAAATTCCATTTTGTGATAAGGAAGAAAGGAAAACAAGAAACCTAATGTAAGGGAAAAACTTCTAACCCAGAACACACAGCATATTATTAACAGCAAAAATAATTAAAGAGGCCATTACTGAACATATTAAGGTGCAATTTCAAGTTTATTTACATTCCGGATAATAACTAGGAAATCAAAAACAAATAGACGCCATAAAACATAGACCGGTAAGCATTGTTGAGCTTTTCATAACTGAAAGGAAATCTTGATACTGTCATGCATATGAAGGTTAGCATTCTTCAAATTTTAGCGAAAGGAGATTGCAAAAACAATTAACGGGAAACTGTATTGCCACAACTTATTTATAACATATCCATTTGATTGCGCTAATTTTACTTGTTTCCCAAATCATAAACTCTAAACTAGACTTAGAATTTTACATACTCTAGCTCAATTCAACCACCATCAAGATAATATTCGAAGAGACTTTTCTTTCCCTCCCCTTTTTTCCCTAGTTTTGCAGATCATTACAGGTCATTGCCTAAAATCATGTAATCAAAACAATTCCAACTAGATTATCTACTAACTTAGAGCAAAACGGACAAAAATTGTGAGAAGAAGAATCACCAGGCGTTTCATGATCGAGCACAGTGGACATGACTTTGATGGAGTTAACGTCTTGTTGCGGGCCCCAATCAGTCCAGGCGTCTTCACCGAAATGCAAGTCGGCGAACAAAGCAATCTTGAATGGTGCGCCGGCGCGTACCCTAAGCTCATCTTTCACCGGCTTGGAACTTTTGAACTTAATGGTGGCGCTGTAAGCTTGATTATGGAATCCAACGGCTAAGACAGAATGGAAGAGAATAGAGAGAAAGGTGAAGGAGAAAATGGTTAAATGAGCTAAACGGCGTACCATGATCGGAGAAAGGAAGGAGCAATTAAAAATAAGGCCACAAGTGGTGGTGGTTATATGATGTCATTCTTTCTTGTTCCTGTGGAAATCAACGTCCAACAAGAAGAATATGCTCCTTTTGTTTTGCTCTTGTTTTTTATTTTTTTCTAAGAATAAATATAATTTATAAATTTAAAAGATAAAATGCGAGATGTAAATGCAGGCCAGTATAAGTTTACTATTCATATTTAATAGGATAATACATGAATGTACTATCCAACTTGATACCAAAAATTACTTAAATACCTGAACTTCAATTTTGATCACATGAATACCGAAACTCGTCTTTTTCACAAGTAATAAACACAAATTTGCAGGAGGATGAAATTGCAGGTGAGCAGCAAACAAATAGTATGGGGCACGTGGCTTTTTAAATTTATCGACAGAAAATTCCGTCGTTTTTCCGTCGGTAATTTAACTCTTCATCAAATAATTCTTTTTTTAAAGTTACGGCCGAAAAATCCGTCGGTAAAGTTTATTAATAAATTTTTTAATATCCCCTGCTAATCCTGAGTTGCCAACTCTTGCCAATACAAAAAGCCATGAATAACAAAATTTATCATCCAAAAACGCCAAAAAGCAAATTTATCATCTAAAAAGCCAAGAAGCAAATTTATCATCCAAAATGTATATCTCTTTGATTTGTCAACAAAATTCAGGGTTTAAGCACTATAGTTGAGTGAACCTAAAACCCCAAAAACGCAGCAAAAGCTAATCATTCTGTTAGTGTTTTCCAAGCCAACTATTGAATGAATTGCTTAAGTAGTTTGCTCCATGAATTAAGAAATTCAAATGATAAAAATCAATGTAAAAGCTCAACCAAAACATAATCTCTGCATTGGTAGTAATGGCACACCAACAAATTAATCTCCGCTGTCTCAAAAGAATTCCATTAACCCTATTGCTTAATTGTAGCAGTCCACAAAAAGGATCATATATCATTAAATTTTAGCAGATTAGATAGAAAAGTTTCATATCTTTCACAGAATTATACTATATATTAAACTTAGTTCAGTAGGTAATTAAGATCAATATGCAATTTTCATAACAGGCACATGCACATTGAAACCAAGAGAGAGAAGGTACACCAAGAACCTCCTTGGCTGGTTTCGAGAACCAACCATCTGTGATCTAAATTGTTATAGAACAATTTTCGTTATGCATGATCAAAACTATTTGTCCACATAAATCCCGCGCTGAAGTGCTCTAGGACTGATCTGTGTGTGGAGTCGATGGCGTGACTTACTAATGTGGTTGGGACGAGGCACGATGCGTTATCAAAATAATGCTGTTACCAATCAAGAACTCAGAAATTCAGGAAATAACTTAAGCAACAGAATCATAGAAATAAACATCACAAAATTAGACACTTCCAGTTCTTTTTTCTCTTTCAGATGGTCTGCCAGTGAAATTGATTCAATCATTAAAAGGCAAAAAAAAAAATGACAACTTTTTTTGCCCTGATGAAATTCTATCCCGAAGCGTCTACCACAGTTTTTATTCATGTGTGGAGTGTAGAAAATTTTAAATAAAAAAATATATTTTTTTAAATGTCTTTTTATATGTGGAATTTAAATAAATCGATATGGTATATCATGGTATAAGCTATTAAATTTAAAATATAAAAAATAATATTGTAACAATTGAAATATTAGGGATAAAATCAAATTTGTATTTATATTCAATTAAATTGATTAATAGCATAAATTGATTTTAATTCAACCTTAACCATTGATTTAATATCTTTTTATCCAGCCCTAATTAAAGATATAAAATTAAAAGGGTTAATTACAAAAAAAAAAGATCATAACTATGTAATACTTTTCAATGTTTATATCATATTTCAAAACCTTACCATACCAACACCAAACTTACAAATCCATTTCAATGTTGGAACTCTATCTATTTATTTGTTAATTTAAACTGAATAAGTTGACTAGGATATCTAGGTGGGCTAATTTTGACATATTGGATGCCTAGGTGGACCATCTATGCCTTTAAGAGTTTATGTTTTGCTATTGAACCCTAAAAACACTATTTCGGCACTTTAGTTCTTCCTTTTTCCATGTCTACTTCTTCTTCTTCTTCTTCTTTTTCTTCAAAAGGAGGTGAAATTGTTCGATGGTACTGTGGATTGCAAACTATAATAAGGACATCGCGGACAGAAGAACATCCATACAAGGCTTTTTATAGATGTTCTAGATATGGCAGCATTGGATGTATTTTTTTTAGATGGGTGGATTCAGAGGCGAGAGGTTGCAATCAAAGCAGAAATTTGTTGTAGAAAAAGAGGTGTAAAGATAACAATCTTACAATTCAGAACATTATCCTTCATAGAGAGAATGAAGCCTTGATAAGAGAAATTGAAGTGCTTTAAAGGAACAATCAAGAGCTTGAAGCAAGAGTGAAGAAATTGAATTCGAGGTGAAATTTGGCTTTGAGAATTGCTGCTGGTGTAGGATTGTATTTTTTTTTTCATGAAATTGGTATTTCCAATTTAACCATTGGATTTTAGTTAGGAATCTTAATGTGGCTAGTTTCCTGTAATTTTTCATGAATTTTAGAACTCTCAATCTAGAAATTATGTTTACATCACCGTTGAAGTTGAATTTCTGGATGTTTAGAATCTGAGAACCATATAATCTAGAGTTATGCTTGCATTTGATAAGTGTGCTTAATCAATTTAGTTATCTTTCATTGCAAATTAGACAAGCAGCTAGCTTTGATAAAGTAGGGGAAATGGGTACCAGACAACGTTGGAAAATGAACTGAAAAACTCTTCCAGCTTAAATCAATAGTGCAAGTAACAATGGTGATTTTGGAATCATGTAAATTAATTTAGCTTTAATAATATGTTATATACTTCACAAAATACCTTGAAGTTTCAATGGGTATACATCAGCTGCAATCACAAAATACAAGTAACCTAAATAGATGATACAAAAAACATCATTTACAAGATATCCTACAGTTTTAATGGGTATACATTAGTTGCAATCACAAAATATAAGTTACCTAAATAGCTAATATAAAAAACATCATTCACAAGATACCCTACAGTTTCAATGGGTATACATCAGCTGCATTGACAAATTTTAGTCAACTAAGTAGCTGACACATAAAATATCATTCACAAAATACAGTTAATATTTTTTTGCTTTCTTCTTCAATCTTGGACTTTTCTTGATGGAAAGCTGGCTAGTTGATTTTCTGTAAGGTGTCAACTTATTCAATCTTGAATTTCTCCCAATGGAAATTGGTTGTTGGCTAAATCTTTGTGGTTGGCTGAAACTTGATGGTTGGCTGGAACTTAGCAGTTGGCTGGGACTTGTTGGTTGGATAAAAACTTTGCTAGACATCACTTTGCTTTTACTCCATCTTGTACCATATGGTGGGCTTATAATTGGTTGCTCTCTGCTAGCATCATTGGGCTCCACATGTGGTGTATTAAAAATAGTGTCATCAAAAGCATTGTTGTTGACTTGGTTCATCGTGACTAGCAACAGTGGCTTCACCATATGGTCTAACATCATGTCCAAATCATATCTAACATTTTAAAAAGTTGTCTACTTAATTATAAAAAGGAGAAATGAATTATAAAAAGGATAAATTTTCTGAGTTGTAGAACCCTCATTATCATTTGTAGCTTTCTTTTTTTTTCTTATTTTTGTATTTGTTTTCTTTTGTCATTTAGGTCTGCATGTCCTGATGTTATGGTTTGATTTCCCACATTTTTTGCATTTTATAACTACTCCTTGCTTGCCTAACTTGTAAGGATTTTTGGACTCATCTAGATCTCTAACCCTTCTATTCTTTGGTCTTCCTGGCTGCCTCTTCTCAACCGATGGCAGTGGCTGTTCGTACTCAATTTCTTACCATAAATTTTATCCATTCAATGGGGTCATATAATGTGAATACACCCTCATATATGTGCTTCTATGGAAATAAGGATGGACAAATTCTTCAGGCATTTTTTTTAGGTAGAAAATTGATGACACAAGATCCAATGTCCCATTTGTAGCAGGAGTAAGACTTTTCACCAAAGTCAACAACAAATGCTTTTTTGCCCCATTCCACTTTGAATTCATCTTCACCATTCAATCTTGGAGTCCAAAATCCAGACATCATTTTCATTTCTTCTAATTTCTTTTGTGCTTTTGGAGTGATGGTGTAACACCCATACTATAATAGTCTTATCGGCTTAAGTAATTGATTGAACATTTTTTTCCATCTTTATCACAATTACCATACTTCCTTAATTTAAGGTTACTAACTCTTAATCACAAAAACCACCTTTAATTTCAATGTTACTAACTTAACATTTTAAATCATAACATCTATTGCTCTGACCTATAACTGTCCAGTTTTACTATGCTTTTTTTTCGAAATTTTGACAATATAACAGCTATATTATTAACTAGCCCCCTTAAAAGCAAACAATTATCATAGCCTCTCAGAGGCACAACAGTTTATATCCATCTACAGATAGCATTCATATTCTTCATCATACTTCACATATATAAAATTCATTTTCCTACTAATACCCATTTACAAACTTACATTTACAATATGTTTATAATTACAAACCAACTCTTTCTATATAACTACAAAACAAATATATACATGCCACAAAAATAATCATCCTAATTCTTCAGCATCTTTTATCTTTTGTGTACTTTGGCTCCAGCATATCAGTACCTGCACGTAGTAAATCCTACGTGCTGAGCATTAAATACGCCCAGTGGTGACTAACAATTATGGTATTTCCTTACATTCATAATTTCCTAATTATGCTAAATTAGGCTAAATTTATCAATTTTCCTCATCCAAAAGCATAGTACATTACTATAAACCAATTTTTTTTTCCATTTAATATCAAACTTTATATAGTTTTTCAGTTTAGTCCTTAAACTTCAATTTATTACAAAAATACCCTTTTTATTCATTATTTATCAAAATGCTATTTATTTTCTTATTTTCTCCTTTTAATCAATTAATTAGCTTACAATTTATCAATTAAACCTTATTTTGACTTTTTCATGTATAATTACATTTTAGTCCATTAACTTTGTAAAAGTTGACTTTTTAGACTGTTAGTTGACCAAATTATCATTTTTTCCTCATTAATTATTTTCTTCTCACTTTTACTTATTAAACCTATCTTTTGAAAAAAATATCATTTTATTCCTAAACTTTGTATTTCTTTTCATTTTGATATTTTTTTTCACTTTTATCTTTAACTTTAGTTTTTTTTACACTTTTAATATTTTTTTATCATTATGCTCCAAGTACAGACTCACCATAAACTTTTAGACCGGATATACGGGACATGAACCCCTCAGGGCCATAATAGAATGAGAAATGATCCCAAAAGACTATTTCTTATAAAACATATGATAGTACTTATGATAGATACTATAGAGATCAATGATCCTACCTTAGTAAAGCAAGTTGCCATGACTTGCACCGTGGTACAGATATTCTTATGGCCAGCCAATTATATCCTGAGCTAGATTTTACTGCCTGATTATTTTTAAGGGTACAAATTCACTTAATTTCACTTTATTATTCAAATTTTCACTCTTTTCAATACTTTTTATTACTTTTTTAATGTATTAAATTTGCATTCAGTCTTTTCTGTCCCCTTTTCACAGTCTGTAAATTATTTCATAATAATTCATCACTTAATCATCAAATTATGCAATAATTCATAATAATTTCACATTAATACATAACTAAAATTTATTTCAAAAATATTCATTTAATTTTCATAAATTCTAGAAAAATTTATGGACATTAATTTTTATTTATACTATCATTATAAGGCTTAAATTCATTAAAATAACTTAAAATCACATTATTTTCCTTTTGATCATCATTCGGCCACAACAACAAGTATGTCATACATGTGTTTTTAAATTCATTTAAACTTCCTAATAGGTATAATTAAGGTCTAATTAAATAATTATAACATCAATTTCAATTATATCTAAGTATATTAAATTTTTCTTAATAAACCTAAAGGAAAATCATACAATTAATTAGAAAATAAAAGGATTATTTAGCCACTAACCTTTTTCTTGTGCTATTCCTTGCCAAGGCTTCGTTTTTTTTCCTTTGGCCTTTAAAATTTGTTCCTCCTCTTGAAATCCTTCAAGGGGCAAAATCAATATCAATATAAATCCTAAGATTTTAACCTTAAATGCTTAAATTGAAAGCAAAAATGAACTCTAGGCATCCAAAACTAGTAATAAGTACCTATAAATAAAATTAAAATCAAGAATTTAACTTACCTCAAATTGACACCTAAACTTTAGCTTTTGATTTCACTTGATTCCTTTACTTTAATCAAAGATCAAAGATGGCTAGGGTTGTTTAAAGAGGCTGATAATAATTTCTTATGCTTTGATTTACTGAGATTTGGGAGAAAAATGAAAGAAAAGAGAGGGAAAAAGTGATGAAAGTGTTTCGGCCATAGGAAGAGGAGATAGAGCTGATGGAAGCTATTAGAGTTCCAGTGACTCAAATGCCTTTTATATGCCCTTTAAATGAGCCTGGACTTTGTTGTTATGTGGGCTTAAACTATTTTTAATTTAAGCTTGATAAACGACTCTAATTAAATTCTTCCACTTCCCAACTCTAAAATATTTCACATTTGATTCTATCATTCTTATCACATTAAAAATAGGTTATACCTAAAATTTCAGCCCAATCGAAGCTTGTTTCTGATCCGATTCAACTAAATCAATCCGATTTAAAATTATCGGTGTTATCGAAAAATTCACTTTTTGTTATCAAAATAATATTCACATTATTTTAGGCACATATGTAATTTTTTATAATTTTTAGATTTTATTTTTTATTTTTAACGGCCCGATCGATCATAAATCAAATAATTATCCTAAAACCATAATTGCTCCGTTTTTCTTGCTTTTGACTTTTTGAGGCCTGTTTGACCTCAAATGCATTTCAAATTTTAATTCCGAACTACTCGTGACTAATATTTTTCGATAGTCAAATAAAATATTTTTTACTACCAGGAGTATTTTTCAGCCAAGAAATACTATTCACTATCGAAAAGTACTGTTCACGATGAACCCGAAATAATTCTCCCAAATAAAAATAAATTTTATCCTCGAAATTTACCTATATTGAATAGCAGAGGGTATTGTTATCTCGGGTTCCCACGTAGCCTCTTCCACATTATGATAGTGCCAAAGCACTTTCACTAGTGGAACTTACTTATTCCTGAGCTATCAAATTTTTCTAGCTAGGATCCGCACCAATCTTTCTTTATATGTTATGTCAGTCTGTACTTGTATTTCCTTTGGTTTGATCAAATGGCTAGGGTCAGATCTGTACCTATGGAGCATAGACACGTGAAATACATCATGCATCTTTTCCAACTCTGATGGCAACTTCAATCGATAAGTTACGAAACCTACTTACTGAAGTATCTCATAAGGGCTAATAAACGTTGGACTTAGCTTGCCCCTCTTGCCAAATCTTATAATTTTTTTCCAGGGAGATACTTTCAATAACACTTTGTCTACTACATGAAACTCTATATTTTTCCTCTTCAGATCTGCATAGGATTTCTGGCGATCCATGGTTTCTTTCAATATGCCTTTGATGATTCGGACCTTCTCTTCTGAATCACGAATCAAATCAGATCCTACCAGTTTCTTTTCACTTAATTCAGTCCAACATAGAGGAGTCCAACATTTCCTTTCATATAAAGCCTCAAAAGGACCCATCTTTATACTGGATTGGTAGCTATTGTTGTAGGCAAACTCTGTAAGAGACAAAAACTTTTCCCAACTGCTACCAAACTCTAATACATAGCATCATAACATATCTTTCAGAATCTGAATCACCCGCTTTGACTCATCATTTGTCTAGGGGTGAAATGTTGTGTTGAAATGGAGCCTAGTACCCAGAGTTTCTTATAGAATTTTTCAGAAATGGGAAATAAGCCTGGGATTCATATAAAAAATAATGGATAATGCTACTTCATGCAGTCTCACTATCTCATTAATGTTGATTTTTGCCAATCTGGTTAAAGGATAATCCATCCGGACTGGCAAGAAATGAGCCGATTTGGTGAGTCTATCAATAATCACCCATATAACATCATATTTCCTCTGAGTAACAGGTAATCCTATGATAAAAACCATAATTACCCATCCCATTTTCATTCTGGTATCAAAATAGGATGAAGTAATCCTGAAGGAACCTAGTGTTCAGCCTTTACTTACTGACACATCAAACATTTGCTCATAAACTCTATCACATCCCACTTCATAACTGGCTACCAATAATAAGATTTCCAATCTTGGTACATCATGTTATCTCCAGGATGCATGGTATAGATACAATGGTGTGCCTTGGTAAGGATGTTCTTCTTCAGTTCCTCCTGATCTGGAACACAGAGTCTTTTCTTATAACAGAGGCTTCCATCATCATTCAAAGGATAATTTTCTTCACTACAATCCTTTAACTTATTCATAACTCTTTTCAGTCGGTCATCTTCTTTCTGAGCCATTTTTACTTGATGTATAAAGTCTGGTTTCAACTGCATTTTAGCTAACAAAGCTCCATCTAGCGCCAGACTCAAACTAACATTCATAGCTCGAAGAGTTGCAAACAATACTATTAATCATTTACACTTATCAATCACTTAAAAAAATTCATTTAAAAATATTTACATTACCTGACATGAATTTCCTTCTTAGTGCATCAGCTACTACATTGGCCGTTTCTGAATGGTAGTCGATAAAGCAATCATAGTCTTTAATCAACTCCAACCAACATTTCTGTTTGAGATTAAGCTCTCTCTGAGTAAACAGATATTTTAAGCTCTTGTGATCAGAATAAATATAACATCTCTCTCCATACAGATAGTGCCTCTAAATTTTTAGTGCAAAAACAATAGCTGCTAGCTTCAAATCATGAGTAGGATAATCTTCTCTTGAATCTTGAGCTGTCAGAAGGCATAAGCAATCACCTTGCCTTCTTGCATCAGAACACAGCCTGAACCATTTCTAGAGGCATCATTGTAAATCACAAAATCTTTGCCTAGCTCGGGTTGAGTAAGGATAAAAGCTTCTATCAGCATACTTTTAAGTTTCTCAAAACATTCTTGACATCTGTCAATCCATACAAACTTGGTATGCTTCTATAGTAGTCAAGTTAATGAAACTGCAGTAGTGGAGAAGCCTTTTATGAATCTCCTGCAATACCCGGATAATCCTAGAAAACTCCTCACTTCAGTCACATTTTTAGGTGGCTTTCACTGAGGAATTGCATCGATCTTTAAAGGATCCACCTTAATGCCTTCTGCAGAAATCATATGACCTAAGAAAGATACTTCATTTAGCCAAAAGTCACATTTGTTGAATTTGGCATACAATTGCTTTTCTATCAGAGTTTGCAGAACAATTCTCAGATGCTTATCATGTTCTTCTGGTGTCTTAGAATATACCAGAATGTCATCGATAAAAACTGCCACGAACTGATCCAGATAGTGATGGAAAACTCTGTTCACCAAATCCATGAGGGTGGCCGGTGTATTTGTAAGCCCAATTGGTATGACAAAAAATTCATAATGGTTATACCTAGTAGGAAAGTAGTTTTAGGCACATCTGTAGCTTTTACTCCCATATGGCAGTAGCATGATCACAAGTCAATCTTAAAAAATACACCCACTCCCTTTAGCTGATCAAACAAATCTTCAATGCGAGGAAGGGGGTATTTGTTCTTTATGGTCACTTTATTCAGCTGTCTGTAATTGATGCACAACCTGAGTGTCCCATCTTTCTTTTTGACAAACAGGACTAGTGCTCTCTAGGGAGAAACACTGGATCTGATGAATCCCTTATCAAGCAGTTCCTGTAGCTGAATCTTTAATTCTTTCAACTCTATAGGTGCCATTCTATAAGGAGCAATAGAGATAGGTGCAGTGCCTAGAGCAACATCAATGAAAAATTTTACTTCCCTATCAAGTGGTAAACCTAGTAATTCATCAGGGAACACATCTTGAAACTCTCTAATAGTAGGCACTTCTGACACCTTTCGACTGTCTTTCTTTGCCTCCACTGCATAACACATGTAGGCTAGACATCCTTTTCTGATCAATCTCTTAGTAGTAGTAGCAGATATCATGTTAGATAAGAAATCAGTTCTCACACCTACCACTGTGATCTCTCGACCATCTTCAAGCTTTAAAGTGATCCTTTTTCTTTTACAATCAACGGTCACTTGGTGGATGGATAACCAATCCATCCCTAAAATCACATCAAACTCATGAAAGGGTAACATAATCAGATTTGCTAGGAATAAATATCTCAGGGCACTAACAGGACATTATCTGTACACTTTATTTACCACTACACTATATCCCAGAGGATTACTTGCCAAGATATCCTAGTTCAAGCATAACTCTTTCATCCCTTTATCCCAAGCTAAAGCAATACTAATATAGAAATAGGCCGAACCAGGATCAATCAAAACATGAACTGAATCAGATAATAGGAGAAATTTACCTACTATCACATTTGGAGCATTCTTCTCCTCTCTGGCTCTAACAGCATATGTTTGGCCTGCAGCTCACCTTTGACTCTGTAATGACTTACCAACCGGCCTAAAAGCTGATGTGATGGGGGTAGCTCCCCTACCATGACCTCTTATGCAGAGAACCCAGTACTTGATGCTCGAGAAACAGCAAAAGCAGTCTGTAATGCTGGACAGTCTTTAATCCGATGATCTCTGGACCCACATCTGAAGCATGCTCTAGTCAAAAATTTGCACTCCCTATGATGAAATTTACCACAATGATCATAGGCTGTAGCTATCCCACTATCTCTGTCCCGAGGGGTACTGGCTGCTGAAGCAGCTAGAGCTTTACCATGTGGGGTACTACACTGACCTCGACCTGCTGAAACTGAAGGACGGCCTTAAGGTTTTTGAGGATCCTTTTGCCTTCTTACCTTGAACTTCCTTTCCATTGGACTGTCCCTGCTTCCTCTTTTGCTGAAATCGGGACTGTCTCTCAGCCTGCTCCGCCTGGATAGCCTCAATTTAATGGCTGCCTCCACCATAGCTTTCAAGGTAGGGTACTGCTGGGTCCCTATTATCTGTCTGAGTTTAGTATGCAGTCCTCTCTCAAATCTCTATCGTAGCTTTACATCTGTAGACTGGCTCTCATCAAGGTAGGCACTAAGGCGCTCAAACTCGTGCACATATTCAGCTACTGATTTATTACCCTATCTAAGCCTTTAAAAGGCACAATGCATGGCCAATTTATACTCAGATCCAATATATTTAAGCTCAAACTGCATCACAAAGAACCCCCAAGTCAACTAATCCCTTGGGGTATGCCTCTTGACCGAGTCCCACCAAACAAATGTTGGTCCTTGTAACAAAGCAACTATACCCTCTAGTTTTTCTTCTGCTGAACTATTTGTAATTTCAAAAAGTCTCTTTATCTTAAAAAATCAGTCTTCAGCCTGTGCTAGTGTTAGAGGATCTCTTTCAGAAAAATTATCAGCTCTAAGCCTTTTTAACTGCTCCAAAATTGGCTTCCTTTTAGGTGGAGCTGGCTGAACCTGAGCAGCTATCTGCGAGGACTGAGCCTGACCTGTTTGTAGCCGCTGCTAAATGTAGTCGGCCATAAGGTTAAGGAAGTCCAGCTTTGGGGGCAGAGATGGCACTGCTGGAGAGAAAGCCTACTGCTGAGGAGTCTCTTACTGTCCAGTACCTATTGACGCCTCACTCTCTCCATCCCCCACCTATCTATCACGGTCAGAAGATATCTTTTCACTATAAAATAGAAAGAAGCAAGTACACATTAGATTTCCATAACACCTTTTTACTTATAATTGGCATGTATATATATAGATAAATCATACACTTATTCCCACTCTGATCTTAGAACCGCTTAAACCAATGCTCTGATACCACAAAATGTAACGCCCATACTGTAATAGTTTTATCGGCTTAAGCAATTAATCAAAAAAATTTTCCATCTTTATCACAATTACCATACTTCCTTAATTTAAGGTTACTAACTCTTAATCACAACAACCACCTTTAATTTCAATGTTACTAACTTAACATTCAAATCATATCATCTATTGCTGTTGACCTATAATTGTCCAGTTTTATTATGCATTTTTCGAAAATTTGGCAATATAACGGCTATATTCATAACTAGCCTCCTGAAAAGCAAAAAATTATCACAGCCTCTTAGAGGTACAACAGTTTATATCCATCCACAAATAGCATTCATGTTCTCCATCATACTTCACATATATAAAGTTCATTTTCCTGCTAATACCCATTCACAAACTTACATTTACAATACGTTTATAATTACAAACCAACTCTTTCTATATAACTACAAAACAAATATATACATGCCACAAAAATAATTATCATAATTCTTTAACATCTTTCATCTTCCGTGTACTTTGGCTCTAGCATGTCAGCACCTGCATGCGGTAAATTCTACGTGTTGAGCATTAAACATGTCCAGTGATGACTAATAATCATGGTATTTTCCTACATGCATAATTTCCTAATTATGCTAAATTAGGCTAAATTTATCAAATTTTCTCATCCAAAAGCATAGTACATTACTATAAACCAAAATTTTTCCATTTAATATTGAAACTTTATATAGTGTTTTAGTTTAGTCCTTAAACTTCAATTTTTTACAAAAATACCATTTTTATTTATTATTTACCAAATTGCCATTTATTTTCTTATTTTCTCCTTTTAATCTATTAATTGGCTTACAATTTACCAATTAAACCTTATTTTGACTTTTCATGTAAAATTACATTTTAATCCATTAACTTTGTAAAAGTTAATTTTTTAAACTGTTGGTTGACCAAATTACCATTTTGCCCTCATTAGTTATTTTATTCTCACTTTTACTTATTAAATCTATCTTTTGGAAAAATTATCATTTTATCCCAAACTTTTTATTTCTTTTCATTTTGACCATTTTTCACTTTTATCTTCAACTTTAGCTTTCTTTTTACACTTTTAATATTTTTTTTATCATTATACCCCTAGTATAAACCCGGCATAAACTCTTAAACTAAATATACAGGACGACGACCCCTCAGGGCCATAACAGAATGAGAAATGATCCCAAAAGATCATTCCTTATAAAATATATAATAGTATGTATAATAGATACTATGGAGATCAACGATCCTACCATAGTAAAGCAAGTCGCCATGACTTGCACCGCGGTACAAATATCCCTATGGCCAATCAATTATATCCTAAGCTAGATTTTACTGCCTAACTAATTCTAAGAGCACAAATTCACTTAATTTCAATTTATTATTCAAAATTTCACTCTTTTCAATACTTTTCATTACTTTTTCGATGCATTAAATTTTCATTCAGTCTTTTTTTCACAGTCTATGAATTATTTCATAATAATTCACCATTTAATCATCAAATTATACAATAATTCATAATAATTTCACATTTTCAAATTAATACATAACTAAAATTTATTTCAAAAATATTCATTTAATTTTCATAAATTCTACAAAAATTTATTGACATCAATTTTTATTTATACTATCATTATAAGGCTTAAATTCATTAAAATAACTTAAAATCACATTTTTTTATCATCATTCGGCCACAACAACAAGTATGTCATACATGTGTTTTTAAAATCATTTAAACTTCCTAATAGGCATAATTAAGGTCTAATTACATGATTATAACATCAATTTCAATTATACCTAATTATATTAAATTTTCCTTAATAAATCTAAAGAAAAATCATCTAATTAGTAGGAAAATAAAAGGATTATTTAGCCACTAACCTTTTTCTTGTGCTATTCCTTGCCTAGGCTTCCTTTTCTTTGCCTTTAGCCTTTGAAATTTGTTCCTCCTCTTGAAATCCTTCATCGGTCAAAATCAAAATCAATATAAATCCTAAGATTTTGACCTTAAATGCTTAAATTGATAGCAAAAATGAATTTTAAGCACCCAAAACTAGTAATAGATACCTAAAAACCAAATTAAAATCGAGAATTTTACTTACCTCAAATTGACACCTCAACTTTAGCTCTTGATTTCACTTGATTCCTTTACTTCAATCAAAGATCAGAGATGGCTAGGGTGGTCTGGAAAGGCTAATAATAATAATAATTTCTTATGCTTTGATTTAGAGAGATTTGGGAGAAAAATGAAAGAAAAGAGAGAGAAAAAGTGATGAAAGTGTTTCAGTTATGGGAAGAGGAGATAGAGCTGATAGAAGCTACTGAATTCTTAGTGATTCAACTACCTTTTATATGCCCTTTAAATGGGCTTTGGGCTGGGTTTTTATGTAGGCTTAAATAATATTTAGTTTAAGCCCGAGAAACAGCTCTAATTAAATTATTCCACTTTCCAACTCCAAAATATTTCAAATTTGATTCCATCATTCTTATCACATTAAAAATATGTTTGACCTAAAATTTCAGTCCAATCGGAGTTCGTTTCTAGTCCGATTCAACTAAATTGATCCGATTTAAAATTATCAGTGTTATCAAAAAATTCACTTTTTGTTACCAAAATAATCTACAAATTATTTTAGGCATATATATAATTTTTAGACTTCATTTTCTATTTTTAATGGCCGATCGATCAAAAATCAAATAATTATTCTAAAACCCTAATTGCTTCATTTTTCGTGCTTTTAACTTTTAAGGTTTATTCGACCTCAAATTTATTTCAAATTTTAACCCCTGACTACTCTTGACTAATACTTTTCTATAGTCAAATAAAATATTTTTCACTTTTTGGGATATTTTTTAGCCCAGAATACTATTCACTATTGGAAAGTACTGATCACGGAGAACTCGGTGTTGAGGCCATTACAATTCTCCCCTACTAAAAGTAAATTTTGTCCTTTAAATTTACCTATATTGAAGAGCAGAGGGTATTATTGTCTCATTGTTGCCTCGGGTTCCCACGTAGCCTCTTCCATATTATGATGGTGCCAAAGCACTTTCACTAGTGAAACCTGCTTATTACTGAGCTGTCGAATTTTCCTTGCTAGGATTCGTACTGGTCTTTCTTCATATATCATATTATTTTGTACTTGAATATTCTCTGGTGTGATCACATGGCCAGAATCAGATCTGTACCTACGGAGTATATACATGTGAAATACATCATGCATCTTTTTCAACTTTAATGGCAGGTTCAATCGATAAGCTACGAGACACACTCATTGAAGTATCTCGTAAGGGCTAATAAATCTCAGACTTAGCTTGCCCTTCTTACCAAATCTTAAAATTTTCTTCTAGGGAGATACTTTTAAGAAAACTTTGTCTCCTACCTGAAACTCTATGTCTTTCCTCTTTAGATCTGTATAAGATTTCTGGCGATCCATGGCTTCTTTTAGTTTGCCTTTTATGATTCGAAACTTTTATTCTGAATCACGAATTGAATCAGATCCTACTAGTTTCTTTTCGCTCAATTCAATCCAACATAGAGGAGTCATGCATTTCCTTTCATATAAAGCCTTAAAAGGAGCCATCTTTATACTGGACTGGTAGTTGTTGTTGTAGGTAAACTCTGTAAGAAACAAAGACATAATATCTTTTGTTGATCACTTCTGAAAGTCTAACCATGTTCATGAGTAAATCCAATATCATTGAGTAGGTTGTCAAGAAACCATCTCCAAGTTTCTTTGGATTCAATCTCAGCTATAGCAACTGCCAAAGGGTAGACATATTCATTTCCATCATATGCTATTGCTTTCAAAAGCTATCCCTATGTCTCTCCCTTTAAATGACATCTATCCAGCCCAATAATTGGTCTCAAACCACTTATCCCTTTCTTGCATGCATCTATGCACATGTAAAATGTCTTAAAAATTGGTTGGGAGTAAATTAGAATTCTTTCAGTGTGTATTAGAGCACTACTTCCAGGATTGCTTCTCAAAACTTCAAAATAAAAGTTGTGCAGCTATGCATACTAATCCTTCACACTTTTATCTTATAAAAAGTATACCTCTTAGCTCTATAACATTTCATTATGCTAACCCTAAAGTATAGTCAGACTACACTTTCTTTTGAAAAGTATTATTTTTCCATTTCGAATTAACTCTTATATCATCTATATATTTGTCACATAACCATTTTGAACTTGCCAATTTATTATGGAACACCTTACTACATGTGTGGTCAGCTCTATATGTTTTGATTTGTAAAGTTAATTCATCTCTAAGTTTAGAAGCATACAAATACCATGGACACCCATCACTACATTTAGCTTGAATTTTTTGTCACATGATCTGGAAAATTTCATAGAGTATCCTCCTGTTATACCATAGTTGATCATAACATTCTTTAAATCCATCCTATTCCCAAACATAAGGCCAACCTTAAAATTCGGGTTTAACATGTCAACCTCATAATTCAACTCAAGGTATCTCCTCTCCTCATCATCATCTACATCAACTTCCAAAAATTAATCATTTAATTCATCATTAATTGCTTTATTAGTGTGATATGATATCCCATGTACCTTTTTTTTACATTGCCTTTGTCTTTATTTTGAGTATCCACCCTATCATTCCCTATGTTTTCTTCACTATCAACAGACACAAATGTGACCTATCATCTCCATTATCTACATTGGAATTCACATTCATACCAACATGTCCACATTCATTATAAGGTTCACCAATGATATTATTTTTTAAATCATAATTATTTAGGTCATCCACTAGAGGCATATGAAATCACTATCTTTTTGCCTGCCCAGTCGCCCTCTTTGCTCCTTAAGCAATTCATCCCAGTTATGAACTAGTTAGGGCACATAACTAGATGTTTCAGGGGCTACCACCTAATGCATCCATTAATTCCAACATATATGTATCACTGTAAAAGGGGTGCAAACCATCCCTCAAGTCTACATCCGGAAGCCTATAATAACACTTATTCAATTGTAATACACCACATTTTGCCAACATATCCACAACTTCCAAAGGAGAAAATTTATCTATTTTTATGTTTTTGAAAGTCTCAACCTCATCCCCCACATATTTTTCTTTTTTGTCTCTAACAAACTTACCACTATAATGAAAAAATACAGTGATATATCGAGGTGGCATTTTAACTATGACACCCTATGATATATATATATATATATATATTATTTTTTCCTTTAAATTAATTAATTCCTGCTTCAAATTAAATTTTTAATATTCAATTGATAAAATTTTCGGCAGCATGACGGCTTAATGCTACCCAATTTCGAGAGATATCAATAAATCTGAGATACCTCTAAGATGTACCTTTGAAAATATTGACACCATAAAAGCATAAAAAATTTAGTCGAAGCAAGTTGGGTCGACCGAAACAAATTTACAAAGCAACACTCTTGCAAGATAAGTCAACATAACACTCAATTATATTATCTTTTTAATCATATTAGTATCATTTTCAAGAATTATATGAAGCAATGTATTAAAAAAGTAAGAGAAGAGCAAGGAAGGATTTGAAAGATGAAGTTCATTAAAGATTTTCAAAAGATACATAGTACATTGAATACAGACCTTTTTTGCTAGAAAAAAAACAACCAATATAGTGATGAGCCCATAGCTTCACTATAACAAGACCACCTCTAATTTTGTAACCTCTTTCTATCTTGTCAGCATTAGAAAAATGGAGAAGAGAATACATACATGTATCGTCTTCCTTGATCATAAAAAAAGTACAAGGCTAAGAGAAGGAAGAAACAGCGAAGAATGGAGAACATATGACCTACTATCGCAAGTCATATACTGCTAGGAAAATGTCTAGTGATTCATTCATCTTCCTAAAATTAAAAATAAAACTAAGAAAAATTAAAAAACAGTCCAGTAGTTTTATGAGAAAACTTTTCAGCAAAAAACTTCAAGAAGAAGAAAAAAACTTTAAAAAGAACAATAAAAAGCTTTAGAAAAAAGAAGAAAAAGCACCCCCTTTTTTATAGTAAATTCAATTTCTGGAAAACTAATCATGGAAGGCCACATGGCTATATTATTTAATATGGGTATAAAAGGTGTATTAAAGGCATGGAAGATGAAATAACAAAATTTAAATAAGCACCCTTTTCGAAGAGCTATTTTCAAAGCAACGTGGGAAAAAGGCCACGATTTGAATACTGATCATCAAATAAATGGATAAGCATAATCAACAACAATCGGCAATGCCCTCAGGTCAATGATGATCTAAACACTCAAAAGAGAGACAGAGAGAGAAAGACCAATAATGATCGGTAGCATCTTCAGGAATTTTGCTCTCCATTTTGTAATAAGTATAGTTAGCATACTTCCTTATAGGAATCAGAGAATGTAAAAGGAAAATAAGCTTGTATGGCAAAAGAAATATAAATAGAAAAAGGGGCATAGCCTGCAAAGACATAAAGCCTTGTGAAATCCCTCAAATAGCAAATCTTCATAAAAAGCATCAAATAAACAGGTAAGATAATTGAACTTTGAAAATTTGGTTTATAAAATTATTTGCAGGAGTATATTTCTGATTGATGTACATCCCCATTGATGTAATCAAATCCCAACCTCTAGGTTGACACTTTATTTTCCCAATCAACTTATATTTCAATCAATATAAATATAATCCTAGTCTCTAGATCGATGTCTCACTCTCTTAATCAAAGATCAATGCAAATAAAATTCCAATCTTTTGACTGACACTTTATTTTCCTGATCAACGTATATCCCAATTGAAGTAATCATAATTCCAGTCTTCGAATTGGCACTTCACTTTTCCAATCGATAATCAATGTAACTAAACTCTAGTCTCAAAAGACTAAAAATCTTATTTTCAAAAAAATCGTCAACAAAATATTGAAACCTCGACTTTCGATCTCTATAAAGATCAAACTACTTAAAGGGGATAAATGATAATGCATTGAAAATAAAAACTAAGGCCATCATTAGAAGGCTCATGAATGCCTAAATCTCTCTAGTTGGTTGGCTAAAGGCACGTATGAGGTTATCTGATTGGATGGGATCCATCACTATCATAACAAGGCTGTCTGACACACTCCTTTGTCATATCACCATTATCCCTATGATAGGTCATACCTATTTCAAAGTAGGCTTACTATTTAAAAATGTTGTTAAGCTTTTCTAGCTCTATAAATAGCAAGTTTATTCAATAAAATTATACATTGTCTCCCTCTAATATATCTATATTCTTTCTCTAAAAGCTTTTCTCGACAATTGCTAACTTAAGTATCGGAGTGCTAATGCTAGGTACGATCAAGCAAACACCTTTTTTCAGGGCTCATAAGCTGTAGTTCGATCGGGATCAGTTCCCAAAAGCGTATTGACCTCTTTTTCCTTTTTATTCAAGATCTCATTCTTTTACTATAGAAATTTCTGATTTATCAATTATTTTATACAATTTTTCATGGCAAATCAATTATTTGACATTTAACTTCATTATTCTACCTTTAGTTTAAATTTAAACATCACATACACTAAAATTCCAAATTACATAATTTAAGTTCACATGAAATAAGTTAGTTTAGGTATCCACTTTCCTATTTTCCAAGATTTTCTTATTTTCCATCTTTTTCTTCTATTTTCTCCTTGTTTCCACTTGTTTCCCCTCAAATTTCCATGTAGGCCGAATCCTTACATGGCTTATTTCTTTAATTTTTTGAATTTTACTCCAAACCTTTTTCTTCATAATTCTAGACAATTCTCCACTTAAAATCTAAATTTTTCTTTATTTTGGGGCAGCTAAGAGATTATAAGAGTGATTCCAATTTATAGAGCATGAAAATTTATGGTAAAAGAGCTTGAATTAAGTAAAAATAGTGGAATTTCATTAATTTTTGGGTTATATTTTTAGAGGAGAGGGAGAAATCCTCTTTGGCCCATTTTTTGTCCAAAACTTTTTTGGATTTTGGGTGAATATTTTGCCTAAAAATAAGCTCTAAAATTAGTGATTTAAAGGGTGAACAAATCAAATGATTTTATGTGGATATAATTATGTCACTTGTCAATTTTTCGTTGTTTCATCGATTCTTATTTTATTTTTCCACCAAAATTATTTTGAAAAATTTTTAATATTATAATTAAGATGTGTTTAAAATTTTAGATCAATCGGAGTTCGTTTCAATAGATTTTAGGGCACCAAAATATTTTCAGCCGGTTTGAAAACTAAATTTTCAAAATCACCGTAAAATTGATTTTTTACCATCAAATAATCCTTCATAATATTTCTAATGAATTAATGTATTCAAATGATTTTTTAAAGGTCTTTATCATTATTTTTTTAAGCCCAAAGACCAATTTTATCGGTTTGAAATTTGAAAATTGAAAGTGGTTAGAAAATTTATTTTTTACTCTTGAATATTAATTGGGATTATTTTGAGCATGTCCATGCAAACGATACACACACACACACACAGACACACACACACACATATGCATATACATATACATATACATATACATATACATATACATATACATATACATATACATATACATATACATATACATATACATATACATATATCTGTATGTACTTGTATGTGCATACATACATACATACATACATACATATGTATATGTATGTGTGCGCGTATGAATGCACATACATATATATATATATATACATATGGATATGTATATATATATGTATGTACATACATACACACACACCTACATGTGCATATGTAATACATATACATATGTATGTATGTGTATATATGTGCATATATACATATACATATACATATACATATACATATACATATACATATACATATACATATACATATACATATACATATACATATACATACATATATATATATGCAAATACATACATACATACATACATACACATACATATACATGTATATATGTATGCATATACACACACACATACATACACACACACACACACACGTGTGTGTGTGTGTGTATGCTTATATACATCCGTATATATGTATATGCATACATATATACAGAAAATAAATACTTCAATTTTCCATTTGTTTATAAACGAATGCATTTTCTAAATTTTCTATAGAAAATAAATACTTCAATTTTCTAAGAAAATAGAAAATAGAAAACTATTTTCTGTAAGTAAATACACCCATAATTTTTTCACTTATCAGCTGAATTGAATCAAAGTTTGTTCAATTCTTCTTCACCACCTCAATATTATGCCAAGGCAACCAAACGGTCCCTGGTACTTTTTTTCTTTATAATTCTTTCTTAATTCGATTGAATTTTTAGAGTTTTTTATTTGATTATTTAATCACTGAAATCGATCTAAGTGCTCCTTAATTTTTCTCTCTCTCAATTTTTTGTTGATTAGCTTAAAGTTTAGTCATTCATAGTTTATTTACATGAATAAGGTTATAAATTTCTACAATGAAGAAAGTTAATATATTTTTCCAGCCCAATTGGGACATTTTTCGTTTTCGATCAAAAAAGTCTTTTTATAATAAAGACAGGAGATTGTTGAAAAGTAATGACAAAAACAATAGTAGTGATAAAGAGAAGGAAATGTTGAAAAGGATAAGCTAAAATAAATACGAAAAAAGATAAAAATCTTCATGGACGTCGAGGGATGGACTGATGCGCATCTGGTGACATACAATTGACTCATTCATTTTAAAAAAATAGGAAAATATATTTTGGATCATGCATCACATGATGTACAAGTGTGCAATCAAGTGATGCACAACCATACTTGCCTAATAAAAGGCTAGTTTTTTTCCTTTTTAAGGTAAAGTCCTCATGAACAAACAGATCCAAAATTGAGCAAAAAGGGATCACTAAAAGAATGAAAATGACTTTTTAAATCAAAGTTTCTAAAGTTAACTTTAAAATGAACAAAATGGATTTTTAAGACGATAACCTAATATTGTCCATCACATAGCAAAAATACCCTTTAAAAAGAGTTTCAAAACCTAAATCTAAATAGGAATAAGTATGCAATAAAATTATGATAAATATATAAGATACTAGAATTTAAACACTTAGAATGATGAACATATAAATTTTATGCTATCAGAAAATTGAATCGAGAAGAAGAACATTTTTTATATTACCTCCAGTGTATCTATTTGATTAGACTATTGAATACTATATTTGTAGACCTTTTCATGTTGAAATAATTGAACTAAATTCTAAGTGTGCCTTTTTGAACTTTAAAAACTTCTTATCTTTGAACTTATAAGAACAATCAATTTTCTAAATTTTTCAAACTATCTTGGCAAAATTTTTATAGGTAGGGTGACATGGTCTTTCAAACCCATATGCACGGGTGTGCAAATACAAAAGTCAGCCAACTTGTCAATTTGATTCTGAAAAGGTGACCTATTTTTTGCTTTCACAGTTGCATAGGTGTGCAACTTGAGTGCTGCAGGCCACTTGCCTGAAAAGGCAAGATTCTCTATTTGCACGACCGTGTAAGGCCTTTGCATGGGTGTGCAAACCTAAAAATGGAAATAAGTTATCAATTTAACCCAATGATGATAATATTCCCTTTATGCACGGGTGTACAAGGTTTAAAAGTTGTTAAAAATGACTTTTAAGCCCCTAATCGAGAATATTTCTCATTATTCAACCCTTTACTTCCCTTGAACACTCAAGTTAAACATTAAAACATTTCCAAAAAAGGTTTTAATATAAAAGAGACCTCAAAATCTTTAATCCATTATCTTTTAAGGAGTAATTTTTCTTATTAGGTAACCCTAAAAAAATCTCCTCAGGACCCAGTGTCTACACTAACCCTTAACTTTAGGGAGGTTAGTACATAAAAGTGCCTAGATGAGCCAAGGTTCAGAGTAAGAGAAAGAGATGTTTGCCTAAAGAGGTGATCTCCCTGCTATTTCTTAAGAACTCTTGAGGAGTGACAAATGCCAACCTATGGCATGTTCTTTGGTTTGAAGGCGATTCCACTCAATGTATATACCTTGATTTAAAGGCGATTTCGCTTCTACGGCTGATAGTTATGAATTATATGATGTTTTTAGTATGTTTTTAGGTGTTTAATTGAGTTAATTTAGTGTTAATTTAGTTGAATTTTAGTTTAAATGTTTAAATTTGTGTTTTAAGGGCTAATTATAAGTTTTGGTATTTTTAGGGCCAAATTGAAAGAAAAAGGACTTAATTGCAAAATATGAAAAATTATAGGTCAAATTTGTAATTTTGAGGAATTAAAGCCATAAAACCAACGTTCAGTCCAGAGATGTTTAACACTACCGTGCATGAAGTTTTAAACAACTACGTATGGAGAAAATTAGAAAAATGAGCTAAAGTTGAAGATTGTCAAAAGATGCAGTGCAACCATGCATGGCCATGCACTTAAAAGAAGAAATCCATGCATGGCTATGCACCATATAAATGTTCTATGCATGGGAAGGCAAAAATACCTGCTGGCTAGTGAGAAGGAATGCACGGTAGTGCATCAATTAGAACTAAATTTTTCTTAGCCGTGCAATAGAGTTTGATAGTTCAACAAAACTTCTAATTTTAGCAAAGTTCTTTTCCTATTCTAATTCAGGAAGTTTAGAAGACCAATATTCCTTGTTTTTGGTTATAAATAATTGACAAGAACACTAGAACAACATCATCAAGCAGGAGAATCATCAATAACAACTTCTTTACTTAGTTTTAGTTTTATGCTCTTTACTTTTTCTGTAGTTATGAGGAACAAAACTAAGGAGCTGGAGAGTTTCTTTGATTTTGTTGTACAAGTTGATTAAGAGAGCTTCTGTAACTCTTTATTTTTGATTCTTCTTATTAGTTTAGCTTTAATTTTTAATATGACTAGTGAGTAGTTTCTTTACTTTTGTTAAAAGTTCTTTGAAGCCTTAATTTGTAATGTAATGACTTAATTGAGCTTTAATTTTAATATTGGTTGATTATTTCTTGGTTTTAAATATATTCTTATCTTTGATTAGGTTAAGACTAATTTTTGTTTTATTGGTTTAATAACTGAAAATTGGTTTAGCCACTATCATTGACTTGCGTGTTCTTAGGTTAATTTTTATTATCTATGCATGATTATTTTCTGATTTTGAGATGATTATGTATTGATAATATTGGTTAAGACTGAGAATGGAGGAACTAAGAATAAATTAGAGTTGAAGTTCTATAAAAGAATTCAATGAATATTTAGGAATATCAACTGTATTTTTATGCTAAGTTTTAAATTATTCTTAAATGAGAATTTGATGCTGAAGAAAGATATTCCTGATTCAAGATATTAGGCTTTATTTTATTTGATTTTTCCATAATCACTAGTATTTCTATTGGATTTGAGTCATTATAGTATGGATTAAGGTGGATAGTCTTTTAGTGAAAGTTATTTTAATATTGATTTTTCTAAATCCGTTTGCGTGCTTTCTTTTAAGATCTAGTTCATTTACATTAGTTATTGTTTAAATTTCAATTTTTCAATTTAAGTTACGTTCCAAAAATCATAACATTTGGGAATTTTCTTTTCTCTTTTACACATAAACTTCATCTTAAAAATTCAACATTCCTTCCTACAAACACAAGTTTTCCCTTGGGTTAGATATTTTAGGGTTATAATTATATTTCTCTATATTACTAGTCGATCTAGTACACTTGCTAGACATCGGTTGGTGGCTATACCTTGGTTTGAAGGCAATTTTACTCATGTGGCTATACCTTAGTATGAAGGCAATTCTATTGCGGCTATACCTTAGTTTGAAGATGATTCCACTCCTATAGCTATACCTTAGTTTGAAGGCGATTTCGCTCCTACAACTATACCTTGTGTTTGAAGGAAATTTTTCTTTTGCAGCTATACCTTAGTTTGAAAGCACTTTCACTCCAATGGCTATACCTTGATTTTGAAGGCAATTTTGCTTTTACAACTATACTTTGATTTTGAAGTCAATTTTACTTCTATAGCTATACCTTAATTTTTGTAAAAATTTTGTATGTTTTATAGTTACTTGGATCTAGAGTTAATCATATGACCACTTGCCCCCTACAGCGGAAAGAGTGCCACCGTGGGTGGTGGTTGTGAGGCTGCATTGGTCAATGTTGTATAGTTGGTCACATCTTATTTATCTTGCATTTGCAGTGCCAAAAATGTTAGATGAAGGTTTTATTGCCCCCTATGTAACTTGACAAGATAACCAGTTACGATTCAATTTTACAATGTTGTGTGAATTTGTTAAGTTCATTACCGTTTATTATCATAATATGCGTATATATTGGTTATTATTATCTTATTGCTTATGTTCTATGATCAAAGCATTTCATATTGTGATTGACTTATTAGAGGTAGGCATGTCACCATATAACATAAGTCAATAAATAAACAAATAAGCTATAGCAATTATGACAAATAATGCAAAAATACAAAGACAAATCTAAAACAAATTCAAAACAAATACAAGTAACAAACATCATCTCAAAATAAATGTCCAAAGGTACTAATATAAAATGTATGTAAGATAAAGAAAATATAAATGATATCATCTTCCTAAAGTCATATGGTCTCAATGCAGGCTGTAATCAGTTAGGCCTTTAGGTGGAAAATAGGAGCAGTGCTTGTAGAATGGTGGGCTTGGTGCCTATCCTTGCAGTGGTGGAGGAGCAAATAGGTCTATCTATATGGGTCTTGCAAGGTAAACCTTAACAGGGTAAAGAAACTCATCAAGGTAACCTATGAGGTGCCCCATCTCCTCTCGAATCCCAATCAAATCAGAAGCCTCTATCGCAAAGCGGCCCTCGACTATGCCATCTATACCTATTACATACCTTCTAAAATCGGTATTGAGCTTTTCGATCTCATCTCTAACCTCCTTAACCATCTTACTAGCTATATAAAACATAGTCTCTAGTGCTTGGATCCTCTCTGCATCCTTTTATACACTAGTATTGGCCTGTTAGACCCCTTTCTCTGCCTTAGCTATGTCGATTGTCAACTAGCATTAGTGAGCCTCAATGTCATCAAACCTCTTCAAATACTGCTCATGGTGCCTAGTCTGCTCTTGGCAAATCACCTGTATATTTGCAGCCATAGTAGTTTGAGATACCATCATATTATGAAGACTTTGTAATATAACATCCCATGGAGTGATAGACGCTTTTGGTTGTGGTGGAAGAGGTGCTAATGATGATGTTGCACCTAGATAGCCATAGTCTTAAGATGGCAGCTTATGATAGGAGGCGAGAAAATCCTGGCTAGTCTGTATCTTAGTTGGCTCCTAGTGGGCCTCACCTATAAACAATTTAGCAAAAGGGGCTCCCTTCCCCTTAGATCGTAATCCTAGGGTGTCCTTCATCTGTCGGTCAATATTCGACTCCTACTCAGGCTCTGGTGGCTGAGGCTCATACTCCTATCCCTCATCTAGGTGTAAAGCCCTAGACATCCGCTCCAAATTCATTAACTTGATCCCATAGGGCATAACATCCTCCTTCTTAGTCATGTGTATGTCAAAAGTTACCTTTTTATCCAGGTAGATACTCTCTCTAGCTGATGGGCCTATTATAGCCTCCGACATCCCATCCGCTAAGAGTAACCTAGTGACCAATTTGCCTATAACCATCACCTGACTTAGCTTACACTTTATCCTTGTCAAGTGCTCTAGAATGGCGTGGCTCAAGTCTATCTGCCTTTTAGTCATCATGCCCCAAAGGTTGAAAATCTCTAACATATTGAAAGTACCAGAACTACCTATCCTCCCTAAATAAGAGCAAGCAAGGACCCTCTGAAGGTATCTAAGTAGTTGTGACCTAGCATGGTGGACTTCACTATCCTCTGGATATAAAAAACACACGATCATATGATGCCCTCCCATATATGAGGCAAAATGGACCTATCTGGCCTAATTGCATCCTCCCTTGTAGACAATCTTAAAATCTCAGCAATGCACCTATGAGTTATGGACATCGATGGCCTTGGATGCGGTAGGTGATGACACCCTCCTTTGTATTTGGTCACTGTTGGCCTAGGTAGCAAAAGGTAGCTAAGAAATTTCTTGTCATCTTTGGGTAGGTACTGTATGCCCCCGTATAGAAAGTTATCCACCCCACTTGGGCTAGAAGCCCATCAACTTCATCAATTAATCCTAACTAGTCCAACAATACCCTAGATATGAACCAGTTAGGCAGCATGCAAACTCCTACCAAGGTCCGGTATCGAGTTGCCTACTCAGGTGTCATCCGTATAGGGAAGTGGGGGTCCATATCATGGAAAAGATAAACTTATATAATCAACCATAATGATTTTGTAATAGTTTTATTTAGATGTTAGCGCTTTTGGTGTGTAAATTTTGGCAACATTTTAGCTTTAAAATCATACCCAAACCTACACCAAATATACTTACCAAAAAGCTTTAATAGTTAACTAATGCATAATGCATCCTAACCCATCATCAGGTGTTTAGCAATCATGCCAAGGCTTGTGAAACAATGCATATAAACATTTCATTATGTTACTAAGAATCGTCGTGTTATTATAACCATGCATACCACCATTATTATTCTTATTGTCATCATTATTATTTACATGCAATTTCTCCTTTCCTTTATTTTTTGAACAATGTTAACAAGTACACATGAAAATTTTAATTATATGTACACACTTATGTACATTCCACCATTAGTATGACAATATTATTCATTTATTCATAATCGCATCTTATTTATGGACATATTGTACATCCTCTTTGAAAAGAAAGCCAACTCATTATTGCATTTTTTTGCATAGTTATATGAGTACATTTTTTTTATTACATCTTATGCCCCTCTTTTTACTAATGTTTGTATTTTTATTTACTTGCACATCATTATATATCATCATATTATTACTATTGTTATTCCTTAAAAATCTTCTTTTATGTACACATTTCTTGCCATTTCTATTTTTCCTATATACTTTAGATTTTCCCCCTTTTTTTAATTAGCCCCCATCCCTTCTTTTTTATAATGCTAACAAGTTAATATATATATATATTTTGTACATATATTTTTATTTTATTTTATATGTATTTTTGACTAACTTTTAATTCTATACAAGATGCACATTCTGTCTATGTACATATTTTCATTACATAAAGTAAACAAATACTTAAGAGAATAATAGATAAAATAAAATAAATAAAAAAGAACAAGAGAGTGTAATAACTTATTCACCCTATACACATCAACATATCCATTCAATTTATTTTTAAAATAAAAAAATTGCAACCAACATTGCATCACACATAATTACGGCAACTTCGACCATCATTTTCATGCCATATCCATTCCATTTGAAGCATAAAAAGGAGGAAAATTTGTTAAACATACCTTTCTTCGTTGGAGGATAAAAACTCAATAAAAATGCATGAATAATATGCCAAAATGTGTGTGGGATAAAAACCCAACAATCTACCATATCAAAATTGTGAAATGACATCAGATGAATAATGAAAATGCAAAAAATTGGGACTAGAATCATTGGAATCGAAAAAAGAAAAGAAGAAGAAGAAGGAAAGAAAGAAAGAAATTGCCTAGCTTTTATAGCCTGCACCTTTACACGGGGCATTAGTTTTACACTGTCATGCATTCTTTACAAGGGTGTGTAAATGCCATATATGAGCATACAATGCTGAAAACTAGGAATTTGAAAGTTTTTTAACTTAAAACCTTCCCATGCATGTAAAAACCTATGTGAAGAATGTGTTCTCAATTAAAATAATCAACTTACAGTGACCCAACCCATCAACGGTGGGTTTAAACTCCAAAAAACTCTTTGAAACTACTTGACAGTTGGGTCTTCGATATCCTATAGCACAAACTCATAGACAATTATAGGATTATACTCTTGTAAAGCAAATAAGAAAGTCGTCAACCTCTCAAAAGATTCAACATAAGCGCAAAAAATAAACTCTAAGGCTCTCATCTTCCCATACCAAGCCTTAGTGTATGATACCTTAAAATGAAATTAAAGCTTAATGGCAGCAATAATAACATCAATGGGAAGTGTCAGTTTTTTTCTTACCTTGCTTACTATGCAATTTCGAATCACTTTTAAGCCTAATTGTCTATCTATTGAAAGATTACCACCTCAGCATGAATGTGGCCTGCTAAATCTTGTGATAATCCATAGTGGACTTATTCGTTTCTTTATTGCCCTTAATCTCCATACACACCCACTTTTAGCCTATGCACAACTAATAATCCAATAGTTTGGCTTTGATTCAACCACTCTGAAGTCAACATTCCTCATTATCAGTACCTTTTTACAAAAGATTTGACTTTATCCTTACTACTAAAAACCAAACCAATCAATAAATTAGAGACACTATCCCAAGTTTTTAAGTTAACACCTTCCGATATATCAATTTAGGATGCTTTAAAGTCAATATTCGTATAATGCTTCGATGGAAGCACAAAATTAACTTGGCCTGCCTCACCATTTAAATGCAGTGATGCTAATGGATCGACATATTATGTCTGTTTAGACTCTTTACCTCACTTAATTTAAAGCTATCACTTCTTGCAATCATGTCTAATGTAGACACCGTGACCTAAGGTAACTTAGATCACAGTTATCCGATGATGAGAAAATAGCATATTACTGACAACAGATTCTGATCTTGAAGCTCTAAATGTGAATTTCTCACTTTTTCTCAAGGATTATTCATGATTTTCTAAGTATTTTCAAATGTTTTTAAGTGTTTTAACAAATTGAGCATAAAAACCTAGTTCTGGACTATCACTGGTGATAGACAACCGTCTATCACTTGAGGGATGCCTGTCTATAGGCATCTCTCTCCTGTAAAGCCTAACCAAAGGGTATTTTAGGAAATTTTAGAATTAGTGCTGAGGGACAGCTGTCTCTCAATGAGGGATGCCCATCCATGGCTCTAAATCGAGAATTCCCACATTTCAAGATTTCAAAAAAGATAATTTTATCTTAAAAGATTGGGATTCTAAATTATGGAATTTTATCTCTAAATTTAGGGAGTTCTTGAGTTGGAATTTAACTCAAACTCTTCCTTAATTATAAAATCTAAAATCCAGGGTTTTAAAAGAGAGAGGAATCACTTTTCTAGGAAGAGCCATTTTAGAGAAGAATCAAACTCAATTTCTTTCTCAATCTAAACTATTTTCTCTATCAATCTTTATTGAATACACAAACACATACAAAATAAATTTCATTATTTGCTCTGAGAATTAAAAAGCACGAATCGAAGTGGAGATTTGGACTACAAAAATTATAGAGTTAGAATATTTCATGAGGATAATATTCTAGGCTCATTCCTACTTTCTCTCTCTAAAATTTATTTTGCATATTTTTGAATTATTTGATATGTGTTAACATGTTGTGATTACTGTAATTCAGATTATATGCATATTTAACTAAGGTGTGATGTGTTTCTAGACTGTTTAATATGCTAGAGGTATGAATAGGTTCTTAGATTCCTCCATTGTTATATATGTAAGCTTTTTTTATCTTTTTTAATTATGTAATTTCATAATTTTAGTGCAGTTGATGCATGATTAAGGGTAATATGTTTTTATAATGATTTAGTATTATATATTGTATATTTAGGGTGAGAAATTTATTTTGCATGATTTCCTACATTTTTGCTATATTTTTTTACATTCTGGTTCTGTCCAGAGGTGGTGGACGAGAAGATGAACCGATAGATGGCCGTCTATCACCCAACGAATGGGACATCTCGTTCCCTATGGCCGTCCCTCACTTGTTTCTAGGCATCATTAGAGGTATTTGAGGTATTTTTGGTGTATTTTATGTATTTTTATGTCATTTATTCATTCTTGTCATATTTATGCATTATATTATTTGATATAATTCTGAAGCTCTATGTCATGATTCTATACTTAAATCCAACCTATTTGTGTGAAATTAGTCTGTAATTATTTTCATTATGTTATTTTGAGTATACTAATTCATGTGTCTTTTTCTAATTTTTTTGAGTATTTAATGCCTTTCGCATTGGAGGGTCTTGTGTGGTTTTTGCAAGGAAAGTCATGCTCCCAAGTTGGTCACCATCTCCACTCCTTGGTTATCATCGGTTAATTATTATTTCATTTATTTATTTATTTATTATTTAATTTTCATTATTTGTTCTTATTTATTTGATTTATTTTATTTTGGGTTTATTTTCTTTAGAGATGTAAAAATTAGTAAAAAAGGCTTTTCGAGCATGATAAAAGGGAAAGACATTTAAAATGTTTTCTATTAATTAATCTGGTTTTCTTTCAAAACTTGGACCAATGTCCAAATTTTCACCCAAAGCCAAATAAAAGGACAAAAAGAAGATTTTGTAAAATACGCATGAGGGAACCAATGTTCCTAACCTTAAAGGAATAACTCATTTTATGCATGATATTTTCTTATCTTTCTTTTGTATATTATTCTTTGAGGATGATTTACTCATGTAATAATTTTACGTAGGACTTTATCTTAAGTATTTACTTATTGCTTTTTTCTTGATTTGGATATTTACTTAAATTCTATTGCTTGCATCGTGTGAGAGAGGTGAGAGAATTAATTTTAAAACTTAATTATAAAACAACACCTAACCAAGATGCCTAATAAGAGTGATGTCCTGAACACCAACCTCTGTTTGGGTATCAAAAGGTTGAGATTAACTTTTTGATGTTCTGTTGATTGGCAATTCCATGACACCTACCTTTTTAAGCCCATTAGTAGATGCCTTCAAGGGTTGACCACCAACCATAAATTGGATTTGATCCCTTTTTATGGCGAAGTGGCCAATTTTTTATTAAAAGTGAGCCTCCTCAGGTTTTGGACCCTAAAAGAACTTGAAAAATGAGTGGCAGCTCCAGCATACGTATAGTGCTGATTCCACTGGGGACTAAAGAGACCTTGCTCCTAAAAGAATCTTAGTTAAGTTCTTTATAATTAGGTTTTAATAATTAATCCTATCTCTTTTCTAGATTGCATTTCTTGCATTCATCTTAGAGCCTTAAAATTAAGTTAGGCATCCCTTTTTAGCCTCGGTGCTATCCTAAAGCACACCCCACATTCACTCAATGTAGAGAGGTGTCAAGGAGACTTACCAGCCCAAGTCTAGTACTAAATGGTATATCAAATGGTGACCAATCGATCGTTATACTCATAATGAGCTAGACCCATTGGCAAGGACTATGTTTAGCTAGCTCTAAAGTCTCATCGCCCTTGACTCAAGCTCATGTAATGACAATAGCAATTTTTCTTAGGTTGTATAACCATAATAATCTTTTTCTTACTATGTAGACCTTTATGTATTGATCAAATTTAAACAAATTAGGAGGGTACCAGTAAAAGGTTATCATGCCTCGAAGGGCCAAACTCAATATGTGTGAGTTAGTCAAAATACATAAGGGTCAAAATCCATATGCATGCATTTTTAATTAGAGAGGTTATGTTGCTAATTTTTCATTATGCACAATACGCGTCCATGAGGTACCCTGTTGACCTATGGGCTAAGCCTTATTGGGTATTTGTTATGCTTATGTGTGGTTATGATTAATTGCTAACAAAATAAGATATTGTATTCATGCATCATGTATACACCATATTCATGCATCATTCCCCATGTATTACTCCTAACACTTGACTTTTACAGCCATCATAGATTCATCTAATTTGTCCAGAGGTTTGACCTTCTGGTCTAAAGGTCTACATCCAAATTATCGAGATCAAACATAGGTTCAAATTTGGGTTTATAAGTCAGTTGTCAGAAAGTAGTCAAGAACCAAGTTTAAAAACAGAGAACGAGGAATTGAATGAGACTGGAAAGGAAAATGAAACTAGGAGAGTGGTTAATAACACCACCATGAGATTTCCATCCCCAAGGGAAAGGATAAATGTTACTCCTACTAGGCCTTCAACAGAGAGGGATGACTTATATCAGAGATTAGATGGACATTTATAGGAGTTTGAAGAAAGGATATTGGCTATTGATTGGTGGTATGATGGCTTCTATAACATCTAACATTAGAACTCAGCATGTAGCACCTACTCATGAGACATCAAAGCCAATATATGTAGGGAATGCTACTGCAGCTGATGCTCCTACGCTTCAAGACCTACCTCGAAAAGAAAGAAGGCATGACCATAAGGATGACTTTATAAACAAAGAGGATGAAGAATATATCCCTCCAGTGATGAATATAAGGGTTAGGGGTCCTAGTGATGAGGATCTAGATTTTAGGAAAATGGAAGAAAAGATTGGAGTCATGTTTAGGTTATTGTTTGTTGGTAAGGGGATGAACCCTGAAGATAGGTATTTAGATGGAGATAAGCCGTTGGCCCAAAGGTTTATGATGCTTGATTTTCCAAGGTTTGGTGGTACCTTAGACCCTTCAGTATATATCAAATAGTATATGTTGATAATGAAAGGGATTACTTTATCTAGGAAATAAAAGGTGGAATACTTTTATCTATGTTTGATTGGGCTTATAATAGACTGGTATCATGGATTGGATAGGCAGACTAAAGAGGATTAGGATATGTTGATATAAGAGTTCCTTAAGCAGTATGACTGCAGCATAAGGATAGAGGTCACCCTAAAGGACCTTAAGTTACTCCAATAGAAACATGATGAATCTTTCTATGAGTACCTCACCAAGTGGAGGAATAGGGTGATGGAAATGAAAAAGAAACTTGACAAGCTAACCAGATCATGTTATTTATCTAGAATACAAGTCTATATTTGAGAGATGGTTTAAAGATGAAGGGTTTGAAGGATTAGGAGTCCTTAAAGGATATAACCATAGAGGCTAAAGAAGAGTACTTAGCCAGAAAGGCAAGTAATGAGAATGCAAGGAGGATTTTCGATAATAATAAGGCTGTTAGGAACAATAGTGGGTAGAATAGAACTAAAAAGACCACATAAGTGTCTGCTATGGAAGCTAATTATAGGTACTATTCCAACCTAGGTAAATCGCTATCTTGGGTTTTGAATAGGTTGGTCAAAGAAGGGAAGCTTCAGCCTTTACCGTCAAGGCCTGCAAAGAGTTAAGGGTTACCCTATCATAGAAAGGATCGATACTGTGCATACCATTAGCACATAGGGCATCTAACTGATTATTTCCACACTCTGAGGAATAAGACTTGGGATTTGATAAATAGCAAGAATATTTCAAATCTTGAGAAGAGAGATAAAAAGAAGAAGGGAGGTTACAATGTTGTGCCCCCTCTAGTGTACATGATTGGGTCAAAGCTTACCTGAGTGGTATATAATGAAGGACTTGTACGAGAATGAGTACTTGGTTGTTACTCGCTCCACCCCTAAAGTAACAAGGCCAGTTAAAGAAAGCCAACCAATTTTTATTATTGACAACTGGGATTCCCCTGTAGAGAGTGAGGACAAGGGGATTTTCGTACCCATTGATATTTAGAGTTCAACTAGTGAATCTGAGGAGGAAGTAGAGGGAGAGAAAAAGTCAAAGTGATCACAAAAAGTGGACGAATGTCCTCGAAAGTTGAAAGGCAGCTAGCTCCTATTGCAGTGCCTACAGAAAAAAAAGATTGAGGATGATCACATAGTCAAGTAGCTAAAAAAGACATAGGCTCATATAGGTATTTAAGACTTGTTGAGGCAGTCTCATTTGCTTAAATGGAAGTTGGTGGAGGCTTTGAGAGAATCTACTATTGCTACCACTATATCACCCTCTAAGTTGCTAGACTTGGTTAGGGGAAGAACTAGTAAGAATGTGGTAAATTATGATGCTAACTTACCTATAGAAGGAAGGAATCATAATCATCCTATCTACATCAAGGCTCAATTTAATGGTAAAAACATAGCTTGTGTGATGGTGGATGACGGTTCCTCAATTAATATATGCCTTTTGGTGGCAGTTCTAACTTTTGGGTTGAATGAAAGTATGCTAAGTAAGTCTGATCTGACTATTTCTACCTATGATAATTCTAAGAGGCAAGCTGCTAGAACATTCAAGGGTTTGGTGAAGACAGACCCTATTGAGACTGAAGCTAAATTTATGGTGCTCCTTATTTTTACAAATTTATTTATGCTTCTTAGAAGGCTATAGTTTCATAAGTTGGAAGGAGTGTCATCCATGTTACATCAAATGATTAAGATCCCCATAAAGGTTAGGTGGCCACTATCAAAGCCATAAGGGGAGAACCAAGTGTCTATACTTAAAATAGCCAAATAGTTATTCGGTAGGTTTCATGTGTCAATTATTAGTGATAAAGAGAAAGAGGGTAGCTTTCCCGATAGCCCTCAAGTGATTAATTTTCTTAAATAGATAAATTTTCTACCTAGTGTTGGTTTAGGCAAGAATTTTCAAGGGCCTCAGACCGCTATAGTTGCAAAGGGTCAGAAGGAAAAGAAAGGGTTAGGTTTTATAGGTTTCAGCAAGAAAGGTAAGGAAAAAGAAGCAGTGAAAGGGACTCCTCACATTTCCTAAAGGTTTGTACTAGCTTTAGGTCTTTAACTTTATTGTGGAGAAAGTGAGCCTCAGATGATAGGGGGTGAGCTAGTGTCGGGATTTAAGCTATTCAATGATGTTTTCAATTAGGAATAGGGGGTCATCAAGCTAGTTAAAAGTTTTTGGGATATGGGGATTCTCTTACATCATTCTACTTGGGATAAAGAAGCATCAGAAGGGGTTATGATGGAGAAGTTTTTTACCACCCAGTTCAAAGGCAAATAGAAGGGAGAAGCTAAAAAAAACCCAAGGTTAATCTAGAGTCTAGAGAGACATCTGATGCTAACAAGATTAGAGAAGACACCTTTATTGATATTGTTTATATTCCTGAACTTTTTTATGAGAACAATGTTTTCTATTTTGATTACATTAATGAGATGAATAATTTTACTTACTTGTGTGATGTTTGTTCTAATTTCAATATGCATGACCATGATTATAAAACATTCATATTTGGCATTAACTCAACAAATGCATGTTCATTTAATCTCAAAATAAAAGAAAACCCAAAAGAAATTTTATTGGTATCAGATATAACTCCTAAAGAGAGAGAGAATTTTGAGAGAATATTGAAAAAATACAAAAAATTCTTGACCTGGACCTACGAAGACATAGAATAGATCGAGAGGTCGTTGAACATGCTATTCCAACATACTTAGGGTATAAGCTGATTAAATAGAAGCTTAGGAGATTTAGGCCAAAATGGGCTGAAAAGGTTAAAGATGAGGTCAGAAAGCAAATAGAGGCTAAGTTTTTAGTGAAAGTCCAGTACCCCACGTGATTAACAAATGTATAACCTATAGCTGTTGGGAATTAATCGGTTACGTACATCACTTGTATAAGTGAAAATTAAAAGTTTTAACCAATATATCTGATCTTGCCATGAATATACAATATAGCTATTAATGAGAATAAGAAAAATCACCTTTGATTTTTGTTGAACAGTTGTTCTTCCTTCTCACCAGGTTGTCACAAACCACAGTGTCCAAAATTAAACACCTCCAATCATAATCCACACTAGAGAAGGATCAAATGAACCAAAAACTATTGAAATTACAAGGTGGCTGAATTCTCCTTGATGCTAGCAAGGAGAGAGTGGCGGCTATGGTTTTTTTTTAAGAGGAGAGAATTTCTTTTCTTATGTAAGTCACTTAACCCTAAAACCCTTATCTTGGATTTTTATAACTATGTTAAAAAAATCCAACTTCATAATGGGATTGGACTCTTTAAAATTGCTAGAGAAATATTAATTGGGCTTTTGGAAATATTATTAATTCATTTGGGCTTAATTAAATACTATTTAAGTCCTTTCATAAAGGACCCTACACATAACCCATAAACTAGGCCCTTTATGTATGTACTTGGATTTAATCACCCAAATTAAATCTAAATCCATCCAAATTAAATATATAGGCTCCATAACACTTATGAAATATATTTAATTTATTTTAGTCCAAGAATTAGGCCTCTAAGGGCTTCTATTTGAAATTTGCATGGAACCCATCCTCTGGTGGGTTTCTGCTCAAAAACCAAATCTCTGGGCCTCTAATATTTCTCCAATGGATCTATTAATTATTATATCAGCCCTATAACATTTATAGTCCAATAATAATGAATTATGAGATACAATATTTCAATTAGGTCCATTTTGCAGAACATTTCTAAAAAGTTTATGCGAATATTTTTACTTTAGCGTAATTAATTAAACTCTTTAATTAATTATTCTCTTATTTATTTATCTTCTCCCATAATAATATCAAATATTATTATTCTTGTCATTTTACCACTTTATCCTTTACTCTGTATGTGTGTGACCTATAGGGTTCCTGTCCATATTGGCAGTATAATATGTAATTATGAGTTATATTCAAAACTCATATGATTTAAACTTCTTTAAATCATTTTATCAATACCTTATTGATATTTATGATACACTATTATACAAGTCATGAGCAGCCTCTAGCTAAGTATCATGACTATCCAAATATCAGAAAAGTCAAGTAGTTTTGACTATACCTTTCCATAGAAACAGTTACCGTGCAATTACTCCTTTCACCACTCTTATCTCAATTAGATTATAAGTATGGATTTATGTCAACTCATATAAATCTAATTATGTATGTTCTATTAATTTAACCATTGTTCCCAAAATGCCCTTTTATGGATCCTTATCCATCTTGGTATATTACTCTGGCCAGAGATTCTCTGAACAAGGCAATTATAGAATCATATGAGATAACTTTCCTTAATATATCTAGGATGGTGAATCTTTTATCGATTACTCAACTATCTTCAAGCAGGTCATGATACACCTAACCTCCTAACTATGTTCACCCCCAGTTGGAAGGTATCAGTTATGGAGTCAAAGTATATTACTTATTACTTAAGATAACCTTGGTGATCTCAAGTCTAAGGATACTTGCACAACTGCTATGAATATCCATGTGAGGATTCTCTTTGTAGGTCTCCAATGAACTTGTTCTTCTAACAAGCATCCACATGTTAGCTTTGATCATCTCCCATAATCATAGTTATGAGAAATACTACTTGAACTATTAAAAAAGCATAACATGTGCTAGTCGATCCGAATTAATAATGTCCTATCTTGTTAATTCTATGACTAGGGATATTCAGATATTATCACATTTGCATGCAATAGAGATCTCATATCATGAACACTTTCATGATTGCCTTTGCACTGTGTTTATAATATCTAGGACTTCATTTATTAATTTAAGATATACAAACTCATGTATTTAAACATAGCATTAATAAATGAATGATGCCTTTTATTAACAATATGAATTTATATATATATGAAATTCATCCCTTTTACATAGGCTCTAGGGTATACTATCTAACAATGGCAAAAAAGGATAGAAGATTCAGGATTTGTATAAATTATAGGGATCTGAACAAGGCTTATCCCAAGGATGATTTTCCCCTGCCTCATATAAATGTTCTGGTCGATAGTATAGCTGCTTATGCCATGTACAGTTTTATGGATGGATATGTTAGGCATAATCAAATTTTGAACAAGATATTGGATCGAATTAAGATGACCTTCATAACTAAGTAGGGGATATACACCTATCAGGTTATGCCTTTTGGACTCAAAAATGCATGTACCACTTATCAGAGGATAGTAGCTAAGATACTGAATGACTTAATCTATAAGGAAGTAGAGGTGTACATGGATGACTTGATGATCAAGATAGTTACTAGAAAAGGTCATTTCGAGGCACTAGAGATGTTTTTTCTAGAGGATCAGCAAGTATAACCTTCATTTTAACCCTAAAAAATGCATCTTTAGGGTTACTTCAGGTAAGCTTTTGGGCCATATGGTGAGTCAGAGAGGTATATAAGTAGATCCTGACAAAGTGAAAGCCATTAAAGAGATTCCAATACCCTAAAAAGAGAAAAAGTTAGAGGATTCCTGGGTAAGATTCAGTACATAATTAGGTTTATAGCTAAGCTAATGTAGATTTGCAAATCCATATTCAAGCTGCTTAGAAAAGATCAGCCAATAGTCTGGAATAAGGACTGTCAGAAAGCATTCTATACCATTTAGGAATATTTGTTGCATCCACCGGTGCTTAGATCATCCCAAGTAGGTAAGCCTCTAATTTTGTACTTAGCTATAGAAGGCAATTCAGTAAGAGCGATTGGCTCAAAAATGAGTTTGGTATTGAGTATGCAGTGTATTATTTTAGTAAAAAGTTCTTTTTCTATAAGGTAAAGTCTATAAAAGTTGAGAAAATTTGTTTTCCAGTTATATGGGCATCAAAGAAGCTAAGACACTACTTTTATCCATATAGAATACAAGCAGTAGCAAAAGAGAACCCCTTTAGGTATTTATAGGAAGCTCTCTCATTGCTAGGAAAGATAAAGAGGTGGTTGATTCTCTTGCAGGAATTTGAAATACAGTACATCCCTAAAAAAACCATTAAAGGAAGAGCGGTAGTAGAATTCTTAGCCGATTGGCCAATAAAGGGTGAAGAGATGACCTATGAATTCCCCGATGAAAACATTGCAGCCATAATAGTATAAGGTTGGCAAATGTACTTCGATAAGCTGTGAATAATAAAAGAGCAGGAGTAGGAGTAATTATAGTCACCCTAAAAGGAGAAAATTCATCATTAGCTAAGAAGCTAAGATACAAAGCCATGAACAACGAGTTAGAATATAAAGCTTGCATTTTTAGGTTAGAGGCCTTATTACCTATAAGGACAAATTCTGCTGAAGTATTTTGGAATTCATCTATAGTGGTTTATCAAGTAAGGGTTGAATGGTTAGTAAAAGAAGAGCGCTTGATGCCCTATCTTAAGTTCCTGAAGGTTTTGAACAGTCAGTTTAAGGTCTGTACTTTTGGATATGCACCTAAAGAAGAAAACTAGTGAGCAGATGCCTTGGCCATTTTGGCATCAATATGGGATAATCTAAAAGGAGTAGTTATAAAACTTATCCTGATCTTGAGTTTTGATAAGCTATGCTTTGAAAAGGAGCAAATCATGGATATCGAGGTAGATGATGAAAAACCTTGGTATTATGATATCCAGAACTATTTAGAAAAGTCAGTGTTCCCTGAGGAAGCCACTGAAAAAAGGCCAAAGAATGATCCATAATTTGTCAACACAATTCATTACCATAAGAGGAGTGCTTTACAAGAGGTAGCCTAATGGAATCTAACTGAGGTGTTTTGATGAAAAAGAAGCAAGAAAGGTAATTGATGAAGTACATGTGGCAGTATGCAGAGCTCATATGAATGCTTTAGCCCTAGCAAAAATGATTATGAGATAAGGTTTCTTTTATCTCACAATAGATATCGATTGTTTCAAGTATGTCAGAGAATGCCAATTATGCCAGCAATATGCAAACCTAAGACATCTACTAGTGTTAGAATTATGCAATCTCACTTCACTATGGCCTTTTGCTGCATGGCATAGAGACATTATACGAATGATCTATCCACCTACCTCAAATGGACACAAATTCATAATAGTGTCTATCAATTATTTCACTAAGTGGGTTGAAGCAAAATCCTTCAAGAAAGTGGATGTATGAGACATGGCCAAGTTTATCAAGAAGAACTTAATGTACAGATATAGTTTACCTTATCATATGGTGTCAGACAATGGGTTACATTTTTTAGGTGAAAATAAATAGATGCTCATCAAGTATAGGGTTCAACATCACAAGTCTGCTCCCTATAGGCCTTAAGCAAATGGAGCAGTTGAAGTAGCTAATAAGAATGTGAAAAGAATTTTGGTCAAAATGGTTCAAACTTATAAGGATTGGGCCGATAAGCTACCTTTCACACTATAAGACTATAGGACCACAGCCAGAACATCGACATAAGCCACTCCATTTTCTTTGGTCTATGAAAAAGAAATAGTACTTTCAGTAGATATTAAACATCATTCCTTGAGAGTAATGTTGAAGTCTAAGTTACCAAAAGCATAATGGGCTAGTCAAAGGTCGTTACAACTTAACTTGCTAAATAGGGATAGAATGAGGGCTTACTAATTCAATCAGCTCTACCAGAAAAGGTTAGTTCACTCATTTAGGAAAAAAATAAGGAAACACCCACTAAAAGAGGGAGATTTGGTATTCAAATAGATGAGGCCATTAATTCTAGATATTTAAGGTAAGTTTAGGCCCACATGAAAATGACCTTTTATGCTTAAGAAGTTGTTGTTTAAAGGCATTGTCATTTTTTCAAACAGTGATGGCAATATGTTCAGAGAACCTGTGAGTGTTAACAAATTGAAAAGGTTTCATGGCTAAAGACTAAAAGAGAAAAAGAAGAGGATAAATGCCTCATGGGTTGAAAATCAAGAAAATGGTGGCATTACTGTCTCGCCAAGGTGAAAACCGAAAAAAGGCATCCTAGGAAAAAGTTAGAGGTTGAGAAAAAATAATCAATCAAGAAAATCCGATAAGGTTGATTGATGATAGGAGTTATGATGCTACTAAAGTTTCATTTCGAGATTGAATAATATGTGTCATTGGGATAATATCAAATACTGATAATGTATGCTGAAATCAAAAATAAATGTCATGCATGTATTCATAAATGTCATCAAAAGTATTTAAAAGTAGCATATTCTTATAATGTGTTCAATAAAAGAAAAAACATCATCTATGGAAAATGTCTAATCTAATATATCAATATCACATCTCTCTCTTCATCTAGATGCCTCAGGTGAGAAATTTTGTTATCGACAGCTGGACTAGCATCCCACTGCTTGTATAAGTTAGAGGTGGTGAAGTCACAAGCCCTAATTGCAAGATTGGAGGTCCTCATAGGAAGTCGAGTCCAAATCATCCAATAATACTCTATGAAAAAATGATGCAATGAGGATGCCTCCCCAAAAGCCTAAAGTACACCTAAAAATATCTTGCTAGTCCCCAAACTGATAAGCACAACGGGCAGCAACATAAAAATTGGCTTGATGAAGTCCACATAGAGGCACACATCTCAAAGCTCCATCCCGAACCATATAATTAATATATAACTAGGTGCACCTAAACTTGATGTCAGCATCTGTCAAATGGCCCATCCAATCAATCATATCATGGACTGACTGAAACGCATGCTGTAGATGTCGAACTATGATATAGCTTATAGGATAGCACCTATAGCTCTAACTCGAGGAGGAGGCTCCGATAATAACTGCAACATCTCAGAAGCCATACCTAAAAAAAGGAAAAAAGCTACTGGGGTGAGATAGATTCATCTCAGGTAAAATTAAGGCATGAAAATACATAAAAATCCAAAACAACACATTTTTCAATAAGAAAAACTAGTATAAAACCCACAAAGGGCATACTATCTTCAAAAATAAAGGTGTACTTGAAGTAGCATAGCACTGCTTGTGAAGAAAGAAGAAGAACTACGCTGAGCAAAAGAGTTATGGTGAAAAACATCCAGGCCAACGATAATCTTTGCCACGACCAGTGTATACTAAGAGGCATCGAGCAAGATAACAAAGCAGTACCATGCTAAAATGAAAGGTGGGTATGTCATCAAAGTCAGTTAGGATGTCGATTGGTGGCTCCAATGGAAATGGCTTCCCATAAGGAACTAAATCCCTAGCTTCAAAAGGAAGGATGCCCAGTACATAGGCCACATCTCTAGGATAGCTGATAGTGGGAGAGGGTAAGCATGGTCGAGTGCCGAGCTCAAACTTAGCATCAACTAAAGAAACAAAATCTTTTAGTAATAGACGTAACTCCTGGTGTGTAAATGTCAACACATGGAATCTTGGGTCCTAGTAATGAAGAGCAGCAGTCAACAAGTGTATATCTGGAGAAGTGCTCCTTAGATATCTCAAACTTGAGTAAGGAGCCAAAAGAGGGTCCTCCCAAGTTCTCAGGTCACCCAGTACTCGATATAATATTAAATATCCAGTAGTCATGGTAACAAAATTTTATAAGAATTCTAAGTACAAGGATAATGAAGAAGAAAATAAATGACTGAAAGAAAAATAGAAAGGAAATAAAAGAAGAGAGAGAAAATACCTAATGAAAGTTTTTAGGAAGATGAAAGGTTAAAGGCATAAAACTAAGAAATTTAAGCATTATTTATAGCAAGTGGTGAGTCACAGCTGTCCCTTACTATGATCAAGCCACGAGTTGCCCATCCCTCACCTCTAGAAGGCCAAAAGTCACTCATTTGCATGTCACATGCATTACACGTAAATATTTTTTCATTTACCTTTGCTTTCATTTTATAGGGAATCAAAAAGCTTGATGACCTAAATATTCAACTCCAAAGGCTCTTGAAAGTAAAAAATCACTTATTTTGAGAGGCAAAACAAATTTCAGGGGATATTTCAGACTTTTGGACACTCTTATATATTAAAAAGCAATTAAAACTTGTAAATAATGTAAAATAATGTTATAACCTATAAATAGAGTGTACATTATATTGTAAATTAATTTTATATGGATAAATATCAAAAAAGCAATGAAAACGGTCAAAAAATGGAAGAAAACAGAGTTAAAATGAGAAAGTTAGGCTTAAATTAACGAAAAGGGCATTTTGGTCATTTTTCCTTTTCTCTTTCATCTTCAACAAATAAGTAATATTTAGTTCTTTTCAGTTATTTTCTTCCTTTTATTATTTCATCTCTTAGTTAGAACATAAACTAAGTCGTAAAACTTTAGTTTTAGGAATGATAGACGTGATCACCTTATATTATACCTGTATTTTTATTTTTGTTAGTTAAAAATCAATAATGCCTTGTAGTTTAAGTTATGTAATGTAATTGCCAAAATTTCTTTCCATGACATTGTAGATAATTAAAAGCTTTATGTATGAGCACGTAAACCTATAATTTTTTCTTTTTAGCAATAATGTGTATGCTACCTTTGTGTTTTTTAGAGGCATTTTTATATTGTAGTTGTAATTACACTAAGTGTTACTATCTTGAATTTGCATTAATCGGCAGCCATGGATGGCCTTTGTCGTTTATTTTGTTTTGTTTTTGCTCTTCTTGTATAGGAGGCAGTCTCATTCCTAGCTGAAATGCTGCCAAAATTTTATTAAATTTCTCATAAAATGTGAATTATGTTGATAATTTGAATTTTGTGTTGTTTGGCAGCCATGACAGCCTATGGCTTATTTTTTAGCTTTGAATGTGTTTCTTGTACAGGGAAAAGTCACATTCTTAGATGGAATGCTTCCAAATTTTTATTTAAAATTCTCATAAAGCTTGTAATGCATCTTTTACCTCATTTTCTATGCATGATTGTTAGAATTATTTGTATGTTAAGCACTTCTAGTGTTGATCTACCATAAATACTTAACTTAATATGATGTCAAAGTTCTCAAAAATTTCGGCATTTTGACTTGCTTGTGACTCAGACTAACATGTAACATTTCTTGCAGGATGCCTCATAAGATGGCATATCCCTAACCATTCTAGCCAATGCTAGAATGCTTACATGACACCCGTGCATGCCAGGAGATATTGAGCTCTAGGTGAGGTACAGTACAGATCGAGCCAGTTTATGCTTAGGTAGTTCCTCTAGGACTTCGGGCTACTATAGGAGGCTGACAGACTCTTAACCAGGGTAGGGTAGACATATTTCTTTGCCTTGACCTACAGGATAGATCCGGACATCACTAGAGAGGTCCTTGCTACTCTAGAGTATGGCAGCTACTCTAGGTCAGATATAGAAAAGGGGGCCATCCAGTTCAGGGCTTTGGGCATACACTATAGCATCACAAGATATAGATTTGTTGAGGCCATAGGGCTTTTAAGTGGGTTAGGTAGAGTCATATTGCCTCTACAAATGGATAGGGATAGGTGGACAGCGGTGACATTGCCAAGGGCCATCTGCCGCTCAAACACAGCGAAGAGCACCATGTTAGCTCTTTAGTTCTATAGATACCTCTAGAAAGTTTTATCCATTTCATACTTAGGATGCATAAGGAGTCCAGGTAATGTTACTTTCATAGATGTAACCAATCTATAGGGTATGTAGGAGGGTCAGCGTATGGACATCACACACAAGATCATTATGACATTAGTCAGGGCAGGCACTTCACTAGGGACCTAGGTATACACAGGAGGTGTTATCACAAGATTATTGATATCTTAGGGGTTGGATGAAGATTGGTTTAGCAATCCCATCCCGAAAGGCATTCATATTGACTTGCAGGCTGTAGTCAAGATGTGTATCGTAGAGCTAATAGAGGGATGTGAACTATTTATTATGCTAGAGACCTAACAAAAATATGGCCTTGATCCTATAGTTTTGGAGGCACCAATAGAGGGCGATGACCAAGGTCACCCACTGGATGAGGCACCGATAGAGCCACAGGCACCTCCAGCATAGCCACCTTAGTAGGAGGATCAAGCAGAGCAGGTAGAGGAGCCACAAAAACCCTAAGGAGCAGGCACAAACTTCGACTATGAGTTTGACATGCATATTGATCTATATGACCTCTTGGGTGGCTCACCATAGACATTAGTATGCTTCAGATCTCCCATCATGCATCAAAGGTTAAAAGCCATAAGAAGGTTATCTCCTTACGATTATCCAGAAGCATCCACTTCTTTAGTTCCTTCACCATTTGGGCATCCGAGGGCCTCTAGGTCGATAGTCCCTCCACTTCTGTGCCACCATCACCAGCATGTGCACCTTCAGTCCCTTTGGTTGATGACATCTCTAGGAGGTTGATATCATTAGAGAAGTCTAGCAGATGCTAGGAGCAAACACTGTAGACCGTACTTACAATAGTGTAGTCCTTATAGATGATACCAGCCGCTATATAGACCTTCCAGATGGAGGTATAAGGTCTTAGAACAGACATGGAGGCTATAGGCCATAAATTTGATGAGTCATTATAAGAAGTGGATGAATCTCTTACTCAAGTCAGAGAGTAGGGTGATTGTATTGAGATAGAGGCCTCTAGGGTTAGGGAGACTGTGATAGAGACTTACAAGCAGCTGAGGAGGTACATCGGGTACCTATGAGGTAACTTGATGAGATATCTCGAGTGACATTCTAGGGAAGTTCTTAAGGTAGGAAAAGGGGTTAGAATGGCTCGCAGAGATCATAACACAACTCTTGAAACCTTTCATATCACCGATGCCTAGATTTCACTTCAGATTTAGACCAGAGGATGATTAGCTCCCTCAAACACCTCAAGCTATGGCACCAACCAAACCACCTATTTTTATACCTCCACCAAGGCTAGCCTATTGTAGACAACCTGGGCCTAGACCCTCACGGTGATTTATTTTGTATTAAGGGAGTTTCCTTGTTAAAAATTTTGATGTATATAAATATGGAGTTGTATATAATTTGTTATTTCATTTTATATCTCATTTTTTTTATACTTAATATGCTTGAAAGTAAATAATAAAAAATAAAAAATGCCATGAAATCAATAAGATGATTTATAAATAACTACACCATGATAAGAGGAAGATAACGATTAATAACAAAAACAAATAAAGAGAAGGCCCAAAAAGGCCAAATTTAACAAACAGCATACTAATATTCAATACTTTCCATAGCAAGTACTCAGACAATAGGGGGTATATATTCGCCCTTCTAAATAGGAGGCAAATACAAACATTCTTCTTCACCATAAGAAGTTACCTGAACAGGGTTTCATTCACCATAGGCTAAGCCCACCTTCACTATTCATTAGAGCATGAGATGTTTCAATTTGAGAATAGAAAATCACAAGGTTGATGTTGACAAAAAAGAACTATTGGACAAAAGGCAAAATCCCAAGGTATATTTGCAAGAAATTTTCCCTATATTGGTGCAGAGTGGGGATCGACAACCCTAATGATGATAGTTTTCCCTATATTGATACTAATATAGAAAGTGGTGACATATTCATTAGAGACCGTTCTAAAGATGGCTTCCAACATCTCAATGACTCCTCACAAATATATATTGGCTAAAGGGGGCTTCTAAAATCTCAATGACTCCTTACAGATACATATTTGTCAAAAATCTCCCAGTGGAACGTTGCTTTAGAAGGAAGCAACCATATCTTTTAGAAATAACAACCAACATGTCAACTAATGAATGACACCAATCAAATATTAATCTAATCACTTCACTTAATGTTGCAAGCTAACAAGCTAATTCCAACCAAGTATGACCAATCCATCCGACTTGACATGCTGACAAAATGGCACTAATCAGATATGTTTTGTCAATTTGATTCTGCATACCCCAGGTGCTAATCCAATTTAATCAAGTCAACCTGATTTTGCATGCCTCAAAAGCTAATCAAGAAAGACCTTTCTTATCCAGATTTTGTATATCCCAAGCGTTAATTGGATAAGTGGAGACTTGCTGCCTTTAATGGAGTTGGTCTCAAACCCTAACTCTGCATGCCTTAGGCACTAATCGGGAAAAACCATTTTCTTTTTGTTTCAATTCTGCATACCCCAAGCACTAATTGGACAAGTAGAGACTCGCCATCTTTAATGGAGCTAGTCTCAAGCCATGATTTTGCATGCCCTAGGCTCTAATCAGGTAAAACCTTTCTTTATCTCGATTCTACATGTCCTAAGCACTAATCAAAGGATTAATGCGTTGGCAAGCTGATGCTAACTACTCGACCAAGAGACTCACTACCTTATAAGGTACACATTTTAATTGACCAAGAGATTTGTTAACTTAGGTATGTGTTTCTTTTATTTTACTCTAAATTTTGGCTCACTCAAGCACAAATACACCAACTCCCCAAAATTAGTGGCAACTATAGACATCGTGACCCGAAGTAGCCTAAATTAGGGTTATCCGATGATGAAAAAATAGCATATTACTAACAATAGGTTTGAATCTCGAAGCTTTGATTGAGAATTTCTCATTTTTTCTTAAGGATTCCTCAAGATATTTTAGGTGTTTTAACAAAACGAGCATAAAAACCTAGTTTTGGACCATCAGTGGTGACAAACAGCTGTCTGTCACTTGAGGATGCTTGTTTATGGGCTCTTTTATCTTGTGAAATACAAATAAAGGGTATTTTAGGAAATTCTAGAGTTAATGCTGAGGGACGCCCATCCATGGCTTTAAATCCAGAATTCCCATATTTTTGGATTTCAAAAAAGGTAGTTTTATCTTGAGAGATTGGAATTCTGGATTTATAGGATTTTATCTCCAAATTTGGGGAGTTTTTGAGCTAGAATTCAACTCAAACTCTTCCTTAGGCATAAAATTTAAAATATAGGGTTTCAAAAGAGAGTGAAATCAAATTTTAAGGGAGAGCTACTTTAGAGAAGAAAAAAACTTAATTTCTTTCTCTCTCTAAACTTTTTGCTCTATCAATCTTTGTTGAATACACACACACACATACAAAATGAATTTCATTATTTTCTCTGAGAATTAAAAAGAATTAATTAGATTGGAGATTTGAATTATAAGAATCATAGAGTTAGAATATCTCCTAAGGATAATATTTTAGGCTCATTCTTAATTTCTCTCTCTATAATTTATTTTAAATAATTATATGATTATTTGATATGTGTTAACATGCTATGATTACTGTAATTCAAATGATATGCATGTTTAACTGAGGTGTGATGTGTTTCTGGACTTTATAATATGCTAGAGGCATGAATACGTTATTGGATTCCTCCATTGTTGTATATGTAAAGCTTTTTCTTTATCTTTTTTAATTTTATAATTTCATAATTTTAGTGTAGTTGATGCATGATTTGGGGTTCTAATATGATAATATCATGATTTAGTGTTTAAATATTGTATATTTAGGGTGAGAAATTCATTTTGCATGATTTCCTGCATTTTTGCTATATTTTTTGCATTCTGATTCTATCCAAAGATGATGGATGGGAAGATGGACCAATGGATTGCCGTTTATCACCCAATGGATAGGATGTCTTAGCTTATCTCCTTATTCCATCCTTCACTTCCCTATGTTCGTCCCTCACTTGTCTTTGAGCATCCTTGGGGGTATTTTAAGGTATTTTATGTATTTTTATACCATTTATTCATTCTTGTCATATTTATGCGTTATTTGATGTAATTCTAATGCTGTATGTCATGATTCTGTACTCAAATCCAACTTGTTTATGTGAAATAAGTTTGTAATTATTTTCACTATCTTATTTTAAGTATACTAATTCATGTGTCTTTTTGTGATTTTTTTAAATACTTAATGCCTTTTGCTTTGGAGGGTCTTTTATGGTTTTTGCATAGGAAGTCATGCTCCCGAGTTGGTCACTAACTCCACTCCCTAGTTATCATCGATTAATTATTATTTCATTTATTTTATTTATTTATTATGGTTTTATTTATTTATTATTTAATTTTTATTATTTATTTTGTTTATTTAATTTCCTTTATTTTGGATGTATCTTCTTTGGGGATGTAATAGTTAGTAAAAAAGGTTTTTTGAGCATAATAAAAGAAAAAGGCATTTAAAATGTTTTCTAATAATTAATTTGGTTTCCTTTCAAAACTTAGACTAATGTCCAAGTTTTCACCTAAAGGCAAATAAAAGGACAAATAGAGGATTTTGTAAAAAATACATGAGGGAACCAATGTTCCCAACCTTAAATGATAGCCCATTTTATGCATGATATTTTCTTATCTTTCTTTTATATATTATTCTTTAGGGATGATTTGCTTATGTAATAATTTTAAGTAGGATTTTATCTTAAGTATTTACTTATTGCTTTTTGCTTGATTGGGATGTTTACTTAAATTGTATCGCTTGCATCGTGTGAGAGAGGAAAGGAGATTAATTTTAAAAGTCAATTATAAAATAACACCTAACTAGGATGCCTAATAAGAGTGATGGCCCAAACATAAATCTCCATTTGGGCATTAAAAGGTCAAGATTAACTTCCTAACATTCTACCGAGTGGCGACTCCATGACACCTACATTTTTGGGCCCATTAGTAAATGCCTTCATGGGTTTAACACCAACTATAAATTGGGTTTGATCCCTCTTTATAGCGAAGTGGCCAATTCATTATTAAAAGTAAGCCTCCTTTGGTCTCAAACCCTAAAAGCGAGCCTCCGAGAATGAACCCAAAAATGAATGATGGCTTTGACGTATTTCACATCTGCATTTTCGACTTTAAGATTATTGTTAGGTGATAGGTAATCGTTTTTAAGTGTAACATCTTTGAAATCATCCTTATCACCCAAATTAATTACTGTTTCATTTCCATAATCTGCACCAGTGCTGCTAGATATGCGATCTTTAAGCAAATCACCATCTCTTCTATAGACAAATTGCCAAGGCTGATTAAGAGTAGCATCTACTATTTGGGACATAGAATAATGTTGATTGACATCTTGGATATGTGAAACTAAACTTCAGTGTCTGACATCTAGGGCATGGAAAATAAAACTTCTCTATCTAATGTTTGATACATAAGATACAAAATGTTATTGACTAGTGTGTTCAATACTTTGGCTTTGCTTAGCTAGTTTACCCATCATAAAATTTCTATCTGTTGAATGAATTTCTAATCTAGTTCCAAAGATGGATTTACATAGAAAATTACCAACCCTTTAACTCAATGACCTCCTAGATTGACTTGTATAAGTAGCAGGAATCTGGCTTACTAGTGTGCGTATATGATCATCCCCTGAATCGATAAATACCTCCCTTCCAATCAAGTCACCATCCTATCGACTAATAGATTGTCTTGCTTGATTAGGACCAGTGTCTCCCCTAAATTGGAAAAACATTTCAATGTCTTGTTAACTTATGAACTACCTCGACTGACTAGGACCAATGTCATTTCCATAGAATTGTTAGGGTGCCCTGGTGTTTTCCATTTGAAACGCTTCATTTGTAAACTGATAATCGTGAGGATACGTAGGTGAATTGGATCCTGCAACACCCTCTGAAACTACAATGATTAATTCCACCAAGTTATAATGTTCATATCTCCTTATATTGTCATATATTGCATCTAAGTTGTCATCATCTACTAAATCCATCGTCATCCAACATAAAGATCATCCATTTTATAATAAACTCTTGTATATAATTTTAGAAACCATATTATTGATACATAAGCCCATTTTAACTTGGATTTTATAATGCATGTAATGACTGCTTTAATGTTTTCAATTTCCCTATTACACTACATATTATCTTTTATATAAAATGATTGTACTATATTTCATTAGCACCAATAGCATGTTGTATAAGTTACTTATAATCATAGTATTGTATTGAAATTGACTACATATAAGAAGACCTTCTAAAATATCATAATTCTAATAACTATGATATTACATTGTACTTTACTTAACAAAATTGGAGATTTACAATAGCAGAATAAAAATAAAAAATAATTTCATTCATACTTTGGCTCTTTTTAGTGTTGGTGTTGGCTTTCTCACTATTGGCTTGGTCCCTATTGAATAGTCTTATCTTTACCTTGCGTACCTACATGGATGAACACCCGCACTAAGCTACACAGCTTAATGGGGAACAATAAAGATGTGAATAATCACTCATACTGGTCATTCTCACACACACAATGTGTAATGATAATAAGAAATAATCATATTAATTAGAAACCATATCTTGATAAACTAAGTAAACAGTACCTTATGTAAAGTTAATCATATAAATAACATATCATCAATTTGTGTATAGCATTTATCATACATCTTCCCATTTATCATTTTCTATGAATGTCTGTCTAAGTTATATAGGTGTTGATAATAGATGTTATAGATACCCATAGGTATTAGTCATGTGAATACCCAATGGTATTATTCTTGTGGATACCTATAGGTATCAAACTAGTGGACCTAAATGGGATCAAGACTATGTTCCCAAATGGGAACAAACTATAGACCTAAACGGGATCAGAACTATGGCAGTTGCATATATACCTTATAGGCATACCTATCTATCCAAAACCAAGCTCTAATTGTAGGAACTTTATCATTTTTCATGTCATCTCATTTAATGTGTCTAATTCATTATAACATATGGTTGGGCAAGCAAAGATTCATCAACAATTATAACAATGTAATGAAAATGTCATATTATAATTTCAGTGGTTTGAATATACTTAGCCATGTTCATTATCTAATTGAAGTGATATAAATCATGTATAACCTTTTAGCCATGTTTATTATCTAATTGAAGTGATATAAATCATGTATAACCTTTTTATGCATTGACATAAGATCAATATGCATCCACCGATCTTCATACATCTATTTATATCTCTTTAAATTCTTGTAGCCCATACACATTTCATGTCTTCAAAATCCTTTAATTATTGTTTAATATATCTTAAGTAGGTTTAAAGAACTTTAAATGAATAATTGCAAACCTAAATTGCATATTTGTATCATACACTAAGTGCCTCGATTTATACAGAAGACATTGACTCGGTTGAGGGGAAAGGTCACTCTATAGAGTGGGTTGCTGCCTTATATAGTTGATTGCTACTTAGTGGAGTGGAAAAGTCACTCTATCGAGTGGGTTGGTACTCGGTGGAGTGGAAAGGTCACTCTACCGAGTGGACCATTGGTAGCAATTCTATCTAATTTTGTATTGATTATTTCACCTTGTAGATGAGGTTTTTTTTTGCAAAATGGTCTCCTAAAAAGTTGTTTCTATATGTTTCTAGTTTTTCTAACATTAAAACTCATCTTGTTCTACCCTATAAATCTCGAGATATTCAAGAAACACTACACACTGTTCCTAATGATAGGGCAGCAAGCATACCCGATATTCAAGCCATTTTATGACTAGATTAGAGATAGATTTATAATTTGATGTCTTTAAATGAATTTTAGATATGGAAGTCTAGTTTCCAAACCAAAAATAATCACACAATTTGATGTTCTCTAACTCAAATTATAGGCAAAACATTTCAGCTAGTTCTATTGAATCCTATAACAGTTTTTTATCTCACGTAAAACTCTCAAATTATAAACCCAATGTTCATTTTTAGCTTACATACACATACACCATGAAAAGAAAGTTCCCATAACTTGATGATAACACCTTCATCAAGCTCTTTCTCCTTCATTCTCCTTGCCTTTAGTTCTTTCTCCTTTTATAGACAATAAGTTATAGCCATAAACACTCATTTAATTTATATACGTATATTAGTTATTAATGCATAAAATAAAGGAATAAATGAAGGAAGAGCTTGTTACCTTATAATGATTAATCACTAACTAAATCCCCTCTTTCTCTCTACTATAACCCGTATGTTAGAATCAGGGAATTGTTTAGAGATGGAATAGGTTTACCTAGGAAGTAAAATGGTTGGAAATGGATCCCCTCAGGTAGCCAACCCTTGGCCCTCTTTCTCTTTTTTTGATGTATCTGCCTTTCTTCTAAATTTTCTAGAGAAAGGCTAAGGGTTGATAGTTAGGCTTCCTCTCATCGATCAATTCATAGATTATGGACCTTGTTCTCTACCTTTCATCTCTTCTTTTAGCCCAACTCTTTTCTTTATTCCTCTTAATACCTCTTTTCTCACTTCAAATCCTTACATTACACTTATTTTAATTATGCCTGTACATGAAGGTGAAATGACCATACTACCGTTTTTTTTAGAGAAATTACAACTAGATCCTTACTTAGTTTATATGGTCCATCAAACATGCATTAATAAATTGTAATTTAATTTCACTCAATCCTCTTAGGGTATAAGTAAGGGTCTCACATTGCAATTCAGGAAGAGTAGGTTTATTTTTAAGTCTCAATCTCCTTGTCATGACATTTAGGGCAAATATATAATATTCAAAGCCTGCTACTCTATAACTTAATTATTTCTCCTCCCATGTGCAAATACAATTCAGTATATGTTGACATCTTCCTACTATCTATAAGTCAAAATAATATTATCATAATTTTCATAAACCATGATGTTTGGAATTATATATGTCATGCATAAAATTATTTTTGGCAATTAGATGTAATAAAATACTCATATTACTATTATAGTAACATATGTTTAATTTACAATATTTTGTCACACTTTACTATCACACAAGCATAAATTACATAATAATACAACACAATATTTTTGCATAACATTTATTTTGTTATGTTATAATGAACATATTTATAACACCCTCTCTATAGCATATTTCCATCCCTTAACATAATACAAAATTAAACTATAATCAAATGAACTAACCTTTACTTAACAATACTAAACAAAGGTCTTATAGGAAATCTAAAACATAACATATAAACTTTACTATTAAAACTTAACTTACATATGAGTCTCTTTAAACATTACAAAATTTCATTTACCGAATATCTATACTATACAAAAATTTCCAGCACAAATTAAAACCAAAATGAGAACTATACACTTCTAGTCTCTCTTTGTCTTTTGTTGGTCATCCTGTTGAAGATATTATCCCTGAGAACAAGTCCTATCTTGACAACCTACATGAATAAAAATCTATGCTAAGCTATACATCTTAGTGGGGAACATAAAACATGTGGAGGACCTCTTTTGAAAGTTGTTAAATAAAGCATATACACAAAAGCATATCTTAAGCATACAAATCAATCATTTTAGACAATAATCATAACATTTTTAGGTACTATTTTATGTCACATTATACTTATAACCAATACAAACACCCATTAGTGTTTCCTTTATTTATCGATTTCTTACTCCTAGAAATATTCATATGACACTTGAAGTCTTATACATCAAGTTTACTTCCTTACTTCCTATAAGTTTTTCTTGTTTAATCACTTTGACTTACTAATCTTTGTTGATTATTTGTTAATATCAATTTTAAATTCATAGGGATGTCCATATATAAATCATAAGACTTTAGTCAATAAACTAGATCCCTATGCATAAATAAGCATTAATAACTTCCATATCATTTATAAATATATACATCAAATTCCACGTCTCAAGGCATATATTAGCAGTCTTAATTAATTGTTATTCTTATTATGCCATTACATTCTTCCATTAGGTATAGTTCTAATTACTTAATGCATTGAAATATTATTTTACTTTTACCTCAAGCATATAATGAAAACATATACTATAAGTGTATAAATCATTTAGGCTTACATGTACGTAGTAACACATATTATTACACAATGTTAAGTAAGAAATGTGTAGTTGCAAGAATACACATTAACCAATTCAACTATTGCAAGACCTCCTAATGTATAAATATAACTATATATATTTGTATTCCTAGGTATAGGTAACACTTTGAAATTACACCAATTTTTCATTCATACATCAATAAAATACTCTTTCACTCCATATTGAGTTTTTCCATATTCTATACATTGTTGCGTATTATGGCAGTACGTAAACAAAATCAAGTAAGAAATATATGACCATAAAGAACATGTACTCACCAACATAATTATTGACAGAGCATAAGTATTGTGTAAGTTCATATGCATAACTTATAAGCCTAAGATGTACATCCGATTATAAAATGTCATATATAAATGCTATTGAAAATACATGTTCATACTATATCATACTTCTCCATATATCAAATAGGGTTCTTATAAAGATAATATGAAGATCAATTTAAGAACTATCATGCTTTTTTATCTTTTTATTTAATATGATGTGTTTCTTTACTTTGTATTAAGCTTGTACTTTTCTAAAGAAGTGGACAATAGGCTAAACTATAGCACCCAAAGGTATAAATGAGATACCCTAAGGTATTAAACTTTAAATCCAAATGGGGAAAAACTATACTATAGATCGGTCAAGCGAACCCAAATGGGGTTAGCTAATAACCCAAATGGGACCATTTCTATACTTTAAACCCAAATGGGATAGAACTCTAGCAGTTGCAAATTTACTCTTATAGGCATGCCTATCCATCCACCACCTAGACATAGATGCAGGCCACATACTCTTTTACTTTATCTTTCTTTTTTGTACTCTTTTCCCATCATATGTATATATTTACACATGTATAACTATGAGCAGAGTATAATATACATGTTCATGTATAAACTTTTCGTGTATGATAACATGTAAATATGGTTAAATATAAACATTTGGTACTTGTAATTCATATAAAGGTATGTATCTTATCATGTACATACAAGGGTGAGACTTATCATCATACTATCTTGAGTTTCTTTATCAAGATGATACATACATGCCTATCTATTTTTCACGTTTCTTTAAAACATAAAACATGGTTTTAGAATCACATGTTAAGTATGCTTATTCTATTCATGTTTGCTCAAACACTATAATACAATAATTGTAAGATGTAATCATAGGGGCTATGAATGCATGGGAACATCATATAACATTAGTATATACCTTCACAATTTTCTATATCTGTTTCCAATGCATCTTTATACATAAACATATAATAACATATTCATACTGGTTTAACATGTTAAGCATATATGATTAAGCTATTATAACCAATAAAGTTGTTCCAATGTATACATTATTCCTATTCCAAGTTTGGAACCAAATCATATAAGTTCATACTTCATTAATAACTAGACATACATCATATGTATATATGTATATCCAATCTCATGTATTCAGTAAATATCTCTAAACATACCATACTTGAAATATTTACAATCATAAAATAGCATAATGGCATTGACACACACACTCATACTTATACAATCTCAAGTAACAATTAAAGTCATGTTGACTTAGGTTTATTGATGATTATATAACATATTGCTACCATTCTTTCTTATATTTATAAATCATTGCATGTCACATTTTATTGTTAACATTTACTTTTAGATCATTTGTTCATATCCAAATCAAATATCTCACACTTGTAGTCATGCATATCATATTCTTAAGTATGCAAAGGCCTATCGCGAGTACGACAAAAGAAGGTGCACAGATAGAAAAGAAAAAGAAAGAAGTGAAGAGGGAGAATACGTGCTCTATCGCGATTGCAACAGGAATCGCAACTACTACAGTGTCAAGGAGTTCATCCCTTCTGCTTTCAAAATATAACAGTTCAACCAGACATTTATCTGGCATACAATGCACTAATAAAATCTATGCCATTTCTTACCTCTAAACACCTTAAGTTCAATTCCAACTTAATAATAGAATTAACTCAAATATTGGCTATAAAATAGAGCAACATGTTCAATATGAAAATCTATCAATTTTCTGCAATTAACCTTCTTTTCTTTCTTCCACTTATGAATCTTCTTACACTTTTCAATCCTTTAACCTTAAGCCATCTTGTTAAAACAAATAAACCTTAAAACAATCACATGCAGAGATTTAATGAACTAGCCACTTATGTTTTTAAAACTATCATCTTTAATCCTCATCAAATCAAACACATATAAAGCATAAAATCTCATATCTCATATCTTCAAACCATGTTTCTATTCTAAATTGCATCCATTACACATTATTTCTACATTTTAACACAAATCAATCACATACAAAGTAAATGGAGTTCCCAAGCCTGGCATCCAATACCAAATCTTCCATCAAATCCTTTTTTCCTCAATTTCTTCTTTTTTCACTCTACTTGCTTACTTATATCCTTGAAGACATCTTTTATCCAGCCTTCTACATATACATGATGATGAAAAATGAAAGGATGTTCTTTGGGTGAAGGGGCCATATTTCAAAAGAGAAGAGGGAGAAATGTGAACATTTCAGTATTTATGAGAGAGAAAGGAGAGGAAAAAGTTTCTTTCTTTTCCTTAACGAATGGTTGGCTCCAAGATCCTATTTCCCCCCTTTTATACCAGATTTTGGGGAGTTTTTAAATGGAAGATGACATCAGATATGGCCCACAACAATTGCTCTTAAAATCCCTTTTTCTTTCTATTTACAAATACACCACAGCTATCTTTCTTTTACTTCAATTGACCCATTTACTAATACTTTTATTGTAATTATACACATGGTAAAATAACTATTTTACCCTCTATCACTTAAAATATTTAATCTTTAAATCTTATTTGTTACACATCCTCTAATTAAGCTTAATTAGACCTCATTACCATAATAATACTCATGAATTCTCCTAGGACTTATGTTGGGTCCTTACAGTAATATTTATTGTAATTGTACCACTTACAAAAAATTTTTTGATCTACTATTATAGTATCTCTAATTTTTAAAAAAAAAATTATCACTAACTTCAATTACATCTTTTACAAATATTATAACCAATTTCTCATACTTTTTTACATGCTTCCTATTCCAAATTTCTATTATAGACTTTAAATAAATAATTGGTAATGTCAGGCAAAAAGCATCCACCATTTTTGCTTCTGTTATTCGATATCCCCTCATTATAATATCTTGCAACTTTTTATTTATTATAATCATATATGTTCAGACATTTTTATGCCATTTTTGATTTTACAGTTGTACATATCTTCCTATTTTTAGGACACAATTTTTCTTATAATATCACCCATTATAGCTCTTAGAGCTAAGTATGTGTGTACCATCTATCTTATGAAATTAATAAAAAATATTATATTATAATTCAATTCGTATATTTTTTTAATTTTTTAATTTATTATTTTCAAATAAAATTAAGAAAATATATTATTTTTAAAATTTAATATAAATATTATGAAAATTATACTATAAAATATTATATATATATATATATATATATACATATATTTAAAAAATACATTCACATTTAAACTTTAGTGATAAACCAATATTGTCACTAACAAAATTTATTCTCATATTATATTTATTAATAAATATATTATTGATATGCTATACCAATAGTAAATATTCTTCAAATTTATCAATTGTTATGTAAATATATATGACAGTAAAATACTTATTTTTAGTAACTAGTTTAACTGCATTCTTGTTATTTTTGAATTTACAACTTATTTCTACTTTTAAATAAATACAATAAAAAATAAATGAATGTCATAACACAAACATAATTAATACATTAAATTATAAATAATCAAATGAAAATTTTATCTATTTCAACCGATAATACTGAAAAAAAATAATATTGTTATAAAAAAAAATTTTTTACTCATGAATCAATTTCTTAGATGCTCAACAGTAGAAGAATTGCCTCAGATGCAAATGAATTTTAGCATAGCATTTGAAGTTTATATAGGCGCTCAATTTTTTAGTTTTCGATGGGGTTATGATGAAAATATTTGACACATTGGAAAATACAACACTACAGAGCATCATTGGGCTGATGGCAAACAAGATTGACAATGCAGCATGTGGTTGCATCTTCATCACAGTCGGACACGTAAACAATGCACCAGAGGGCTACGTCTTCAAACATCGGGGACTATGCCATTTTGACACTATAACACAGCAAAGCGCTGTGATTTTGTAGAAAAATCCCAAAGCCTCTAAATATTTTTTTAAAAAAATCATATTTCCAATATTTTTTTAAAAACATTATTTAAAAAAATATCCTTTTTTGTGCTATAAATTATTTTATTTTTAAATAAATATATTAAAATTTTGTTATTTTAGTATTAAATTATTACCCCCCATTGCTAACAATTAACTTATTAACACATAGGGCATGTTTGGTTCACTGTACTGTATTAGCTTGTATAATATTAACTTGTATATTATTAGCCTGCTTAGTATTAGTCTGTACAATATTAGTCTATATTATATAATATAGTGTTTGGTACAAAATTGTATTAGCCTATAATATTATATATTGTATTTAATGCATAATGTCGTAATATATTATCTTTTAAAAAATTAAAAATAGATACAAAAATTTGTTTTTATTGTAACTAATTTAGATAAAAAATTATAATTATAAAATACAAATTTTAATAGATAAATTTTTTATTAAAAAATAAAAAAAAATTAATGAGAAATGATTATATATTATTAGAAAGATTGGTATTTCTAAAATAAAAATTAGATAAAAAATAAAAAAATCTAAATAACGAATTTGACAAAATATTTAAGCAAAAAATAAAAGAATTTATTAATTATAATATAGTTTTTATATAATAGCTATTAAGTTATACATTAAATATTATAAACTTGAAAATTTGGTCGTTGTGTGGTAATGGTGATGGCAGTGGTGTAGGGGTGGAGGCAATGGTAGTGGCGACAGTGATGGTGATGGCAATGGTGGTAGTGGCGATTGGACCGACATCAGTGGTGACGACGGAGTGGTGGTGGTGGCAGTTGCGATGGTGTGATGGTAAGGGTGGTGGTGGCAACGATGGTGTGGTGGTGGGAGCGACAACGATGGTGATGGCAGTGCCGGTCGTGGCAACATTGATGACGGTAGTGGAGTTGTGGTAGTGGCGACAATATGGTGTTAGAGGCAGTAGTGGTGCGGTAGTGGTGGTGATAGTGGGAGTCGCGGTGGCGACAATGGTGATAGCAGTACTGGCGTGGTGTTGGTGGCGACAGTGTGGTGGTGGTGGCAGTGGCGATGGTGATAGCGATAGTGGTGGTTGTGGTGGCAACAATGCGGAGGTAGAGGCAGTAGTGGTGGCGGCGATGATGGAGATGGCAGGAGTGGCGGTGACAGCATCAGCATGGAGGTGGTGGTGGCGGTGATGGTGATGGCGGCAGTGGTTGTGGTGTTTGTGGCGGTGGTAAGGTGTGGTGGTGGTAGCGGCTATAGTGGTGGGCTGGTATTTTATATTAATACAATATTTACCGTATTACACAAACCTCTAGGTTTGTGGTATACAATTTTATATAGTGTATGTGGGATAATGAGACCAATAGTATATTACATTATCCCCACATTAATTTTTCATAAAATCTTTCAAACACCGTACTTGTATTAGCTTGTACTATATTATACTATTACATGTTTAATACAATGAACCAAACGTAGCCATAATAATTTTTTTACCAACATAGACTAGGAAGTACGGATATTTCTTTTTGGACAGTGTAATATATGGTACGTACTCAATACTGTTACACATTGAGTAGAGGTAAATACGTACCCAATATGTTTCTTTAATATATTTTTCAATTTTAACTATCCATACCTCATATGTACATGCGGATATAGTTCAGATATAGGCTTACCTTCTTTGGGTGTTCTATACATATATATAGTGTTTGACATATTTTTTGATTTTATTTAAAATCATCGACAGTCAATTAGATAGTTAAGTTATATTTTGTTATATATGTTAATAATATGTTGAGTTTTTTTTAAAGTTTTTGATATATATATATATATATCACGATATATTGCGAGAAGTATACATATATCCTCTTGAAGCGCAGATCGTTGAAGCAAAAGTAGAAATTGATTGTTTCACGTTACCGACAAAGCCTATCACCCACCTGTCACGAACTACGGGATGAAAGCATAGATCCACGAACTAAAAGGCCCTTAGACAAAGAGAGAATATGCGAGGAGACAAACCGATAAAGTTTCAGTATCTCTAATTTTTTCTTATCTCTTTCAAATGAAGAAACTAAGCCCTTATATAAGGCTCTAACTAAGGAATACCTAATTTTCTTAATGATGATGAATTAAATTGGCAATTACAATATTAATAAGGAAATAATAAATATGATAGTTATGAAATTAATATGTAACTGCCCATATTAATGCACACATAAATGGTAGATTCCCTAATTAAGGTAAAAATCAATATGAAACTAAATCCATATAAATTATTTCCTGTTCCGATATTATCTCTATTATATTGAGGCCAATTTATCATCTCGTGAGTCATGGGCATATCCCAAACTCCTTTATCTCCCACTCGTATATGACGAAATAATTTTCAGTCATTCTCTCCTATCATATAGGCATATAGTTCGTGTGATCGGCATACATCAAGAACACTAATTCTATACACATGTTAGGGATATATAGCGTCTCGAAAAATAATATCTTTTTACAATTGTATGCCAAACCCTAGATAGTTTTCTCACATTCGTTGTTTTATCTCATGATATCATAAAAACAATTTTCGTGTTCACTATTATGTCTCTACTTATAAAGACTACAATAGGTATACCAGTGAACCACGAAACTACCGAATGTGATCGAAAAATATCTTTTCCTTTTTCTATATACCTTCTTTCATAATCTAACTCGCTTTTCTAGTTAGATTCGCTGGGTCAAAATTTTTTCATAACCCTTTGGAGACTAACTAAGCTAGCCACACTGAACTATACTTCAGGTATATGTTAAGAGTCCTGAGGGTCAGAAAAATTAGGGTCTCACACTAGGAAAAATTTGAGATCATTCACATAAGATTTCCTTCCCTTGGTCAACTCAAGCACCCATGGTATGATGCATATGTTATGGTGTTCTTTCCTTTCCCTTAAAGGAGCACATTCTTTATTATTATTTAACACCATACAAAAGCTTAAGGTTGCAATGCACTGAAGCATTCAACTTTAGTTCTCCCACTTTAGAACTACTTCTGGCTTTTAAGACAAAACATGATAGTTATGTTTAACTTATCATAAGATTACACTTAATCCAATTTAGATCTCAATCCAAAGCATACAACCTCATGTATGTCTTTATCTTGCGCCTTAACAAGACTCATCTTGTAATTTCTGCAAGACGGTACTTTTATTTTGAATAGGTTCTCGAAATTCACTTCGTGTTCAAAAATTGCCTCATGTTAGTCTTTGTCAACTCATTATCAAAACTAAGGTAAACACCCATGTGAGTAGGCTATTTCTCTATCCAATATGCTCAATCATATAATAAATAACAGTAAATGTTCACATATAAACATTCACACTCATGTATTGCCAAATAATGAACTTTATTATTATTCATAAATAACAATGTTAAAAGATCACATAAACAGTACAAGTCAAATCCTACGCAACCTTTGAGATCTAATGTGTCTCTCAAAACACATCTCTCAACACAAGTTTTGTTAATAGATCTGCAATTACATCCAGCGAGAAAATATACTGTAAGTTCAGTTCTCCTAGTACAATAATATCTTCGATTTATTGATTCTTAATGTTGATACATCCATCAACAACTGACTGTCACTAGTTCCTCTAAGGCAGTTAATCCCAAATGGTTTACAAATCGTTTCAACCAAATCTACCTCTTATAGTGCAACTGAGAAAGCAACAAATTTAGCTTTCAATGTTGATGGGCTACAAAGATTTGTTTCTTGCTACTCCACTAAATGGCACCCTTGCCAAGCAAGAATACATAACCTGAAGTGAATTTCCACTCACCCACATCACTTTCCCAATCAACATTTGAATATTCTCTCAATTGCAGATCATTTCATTAAAAATAGAGAGAATAAGTTGCAGTACCTCTGAGGTATCTAAGTATTCTTTTGACTACTTTCCAATATGTTTTGTCTGGGTTAGACTGATATCTATTTACTATGCCCACAATATAGTACATATCAAGTCTGGTATACAATATTATGTACATCAGACTACCCATGGCACTGGCATACTGAACATTCCTCATATGTTCAATCTGCTCATTTGTCTTAGGACACATACTTTTGCTAAGAAACTGATTCTTAGCAATGGGGTTGTCAATGGATTTATAATTTTACATATTAAATCATTCAAGAACTCTGTTAATGTATGTCTCTTGAGACAATGACAACAACCTTCTCGAGCGATCTCTTGAAATCTTAACTCCAAAGATATAATCTGCTTGACCCATATCTTTCAACTCAAAGTTGGATCAAAACCAATCTTTGATAAGATATACATACTTTATGTCATTTTCTAGTATCAGTATGTCGTCTACATACCAAGTCAACTTTTGTGATAAACACAATGGTCTTCATCAATCATGTTGAACTCATTTGACATGATTGCTTTATGAAATCTCAAATACCATTGTCTTGAAAACTACTTTAGGCTATAGATTGATCTCATCAATCGACAAACCTTATGTTCGCTGCCTTTTTTAATGAGAAAAACAGTCTTTACATCTATTTGACGTAGCTCTAGGTCCAAACTAGCTGTCAAGGTTAGAATTAACCTTATCGATGTAAATCTAACAACAGGTGAAAAAGTCTTCTCATAGTCAATTCCTTCCTATTGTGTAAACCCCTTAGCAATTAGCCGAGCCTTGTATCTTTTGATACTATCATCAACTTTTTGCTTTATTTTAAGAACCCACTTATTCCCAATTGGTTTGTGTCCTTCAGGTAGATCAACCAGTTCCTAAACATGGTTCGATCTCATGGAAGCCATTACTTTTTCTATTACCTTAATCCATTTATCTTTTGCTGGGCATTCTTGTGGGATAATTAAAAAATCATCGATATGAAATACTTTTCCTTTTAGATTTTTTGTAATTCTAATTCTTGATAAACATGTCTCATATATTCATTATAGTTCAAAATGCTCCCACTGAAATTAAGTTCTATGCTCCCACTCAAATAAAGATCCTGAATATTCATACTCCTACTGGAGTTAGGCATGCTCATCCTTCCACTGGAGAATGGATCCCAAACATTCGGATCATTGAGAAGAGAGTCTTGATCTTCTTCTTCAATTTTCCTCCCATTCAGATGGAGAGATCTTGTTAGTTCATCTTTTTTAGTTTTATAAAAGTAAAGTCTCAACTTACTTCGCCCAACTTAGAAAACTTATTTTCCAAAAATATGATGTCTCATGATTTAGATTTTGTTACTGTACCATTTGCTTGTTCACCCATAAACACGTATCCTTTTGATACATCAAAATATCGCACAAAGATACTCTTTTAAACCTCATGATCCGCATTTATCAAATTTATTTGAGGTATTTTGGATATAAGCAACACAACCCTAAGGTCATCAATGTCTCGGGTCAAATTACCAACCAATCCACAACTCATAATAAGTGGAAGCAACAAACTTGGAGGGCACACAGTTTAGAACACCATTTTATTATGGATTTTGAGGAATAGACAACCGATGTCCACTCCCTTTTTCATCACATAAAGCTTTAAATTCATCAGAAAGATATCCTCAACCACTATCGGTTCTTAAAGCTTTAATTTTCTTGTCTAATTGATTTTCTACAAGATTTATAAAAGTTTTAAAGCAACTAACTGCTTCAGACTTATGAGAAATCAAATGGACATGACCATACCTAATATAGTCATCTATATTAGTGATGAATAATAATAGGCCCCATGCCTTGCCCTAACATTAATTAAATCACAGACATCTGAATGGATAAATTGCAATGGAGTTTTGGTTCTAGTTTTCTTCTTCTGAACGGTTTCCTTACTAGTTTTCTTTTTGGGCAATGCTCATAGGGAGGTAATTCAAGCTTATTCAAATCACCGATCAATCCTACTTTGGCTAACTAACTCATTTAGTCTTAGCCAATGTGGTATTATCTAGCATGCCATAGTTTTACATTGTTCTCATAACAATATGAAATAGAAAAAGAAATTAACAAAAAACTAGTAGTATTCAATAATCAGGATCAATATCCATAATAATGAAAACATTCAAAACAAAGCCAGAACCACATTAAGCATTATCTAAACATAAGCGTGTGTTGTTATCCTTAAAATGTAAATGAAACCTAGTTTTATTAAGGAAAAAATAGAAACTAACCAGACAAAAAAAATTTGATCCTTTTTGTCACAAGGTCCATTACTTCTAGATCTATCACCCACAAAGGATGAAATTTAGTAAAAAGACATGACTAGATACAAATATTTTACTCACTCATGAGTCAAGATGGTGTACCTATTAGGACACATTAAAGTCTCTTACACAGTGATCCTTTTATTGGCAGTTGAAGAAATATTTCACTCTTAAAATATTTATCCTTTTATTACCTTTGGACCTTATGTGATTCTATTTTATCTTTTGCCTTTTAGACTCTCGAGCCTTTCCTTTACCCTTACCACTAAAGCTTCTATTCTTGTTCTGTTTAGAACTTATTCTACTAGAATAGAACTGTGCCACATACATTACGGCATTGATCTTAATCACTGCCATACAATCTTTTTCAACTCAAAATGACAAGTAACATTCCTAAATGTCTTAATCTTGTCCATATGAGTTAGTTGTATCTTCATATGCTCCCAACTTTAGGATAAAGAATGGATAATAACTTGGACCTATTGCTCATTGATCATTTTATGATCAGATTCACTAAGCTCAAATATCATCTTATCCATCTCTTAGATGTTCTTGTATTATATGATCAGACTCTTCTGATTAGTATCAAAATTTGATCACTAATGATCGAAACTGAGTCAGAAACGTATTCCCAAATTTTTCTGCAAAGCGATCCATAGATCCATTGCATTTTGACACTTGCAAAATTTTCTTAGCAATATCATCATCCATTTGCACTTAGCAATATGGTACGAGCAGTGGAACATCTCTTTTCCATGCCACATAGGCATCTCGGTCCTGCTTATTCTAGACTATGGTGCCATGCTTAGATTCAATCATAATCAAACTTAAGGTTTTTAAACCCTCTTACTTTTCAAACACATATTGGATGTACATATTTCATTTGGATCCTCTGATCACTAATAGAGTAATTGTTGCACAATATTAAGGAGATCAAGCAATACATACTATTTACTATGCATCTAAAAAATTAACCTAATAAAGCTGTCTATTAGGCTCAAATTCGAAAAGGTTACTTAAAGTTTCCAATTATCCTTTAAGTCTTAATGTCTAACCTTATCAGTTAAAATTTTATGTATAGTAAATGTTGATTGTTGGGCATTAAGTTCTTAAACTTAATTCATGATATTATATATAAGATAATCTAAGTCTTAACTCAATTATCATGCAATCATTTTACTTATAAAATATTGCTAAGCAATTAACAATAAAATAAACACATTCATAATAAATGTTAAATGCCAATATAATATCCAAAAGATAAATAAACTCATTTATTTAATCAATCATTAAATATCCAAAAATCTCAAAAAGAGGAAACATTTAAAATAAAATAAAAACACATTTGTCTTTAATCTAGTAATAGGAAACATAAATCTTGACCACAAATTCGTTAACCATTAATAACTTGACACTCATGTCAATAACTCAGGGAACCTAGAATATGACAAAACTAGTCTCGTCATTGGAAATAATTTCTCGACCCTTTCGAACAAATCGAGAGCTATGCCATGAAATCGATGATGAAGCCATGGACGATACACACAATGTCCGCTATTGAGCACCATTTTAGATTTAATGTTGCTTCTCAAAACTCCTCTTTTGGTCACCAAATACAAAAACTAGATAATGGTTTTCTCATAAATTCCATTTTCCTTGATCTAGGCATCAACCAATCAGTTTCTCATATCTAGATGGCAATCAAAAGAGTCTTTCATCACCTTAAACAAGGTCCTGTCAATACCTTCTCGGTCCAGGCTATCAGCCCAAATGCACTCTTGCATCTTTTAATGTATACACAAAATATGATGCACCATTGCATGAATGTTATCAGCTTGAACCTTTTTATGCATCCTCATTTTGCAAACCGTTTGCACTTTTGCTTCGGTTTCTACAATTTCTTGAGGAATTTGTGGACATCTAGAAGTTGTTATCTTCACCATTTCTATCACACATAGCAGAAAAATAAATAGTAAGTACACTCACGCACAAATATGTATGATTGAAACTCATTTCAATCCAAAAGATAAAGACAAACTATTACTCATAACATAATATAAATAGTTAGTACACTCATGTACAAACATACATATGATTGAAACTTATTTCAATCAACAAACAATGAAATATCTACATAATATAATTTTCAAACAAATTTAAAAATTTAAGAAAGCAGAAAAATTAATTTTCTCAATTTTTATCAATTTTAAAATAATTTTTATAGAAATAAAATCCAAAAAATATTTGTTGGTCCTTAAAAATTTTCAAAAAATGACGAAAAAATCAAAAAAATTGAGAAAATTAGATTAAAAAAATTTGAGCTGATTTGGAGCTCGGAGGAGACTGCACAAGCCATCACGCGCCGGTAAGGGTGGACTTCACGCGCCACATGCACGACAGATGCACCACGTGCCATCTGAGGCACTCTGCCACATGGCGCGACCTGACTGGCATGACCTCCACTGCCATATGGTAGTTACTGACTAGTCCACGTGGTGCCAACTGGATTGACAAAATTGACATGTGGCATGACCACGACTTGCCACATGTCAACCAATCATTGGCCCACGTGTCGACACATGGCATGACTCAATAAGCCACATGTCAGCATTAAGAAACCATGTGTCAGTACCGCAGGTTGCCAGGTGGCATGACATGTCATGCCACGTGGCAAGACCCATGCCACGTGTTATCCCCATAAGCTGCCACGTGGTGACACATGTCATTATGCGGTTGTTCCACGTGGTGCCACATGGCATTATATAGTCCCCATTGACACATCAGCTGACACATGGCGCTTCGTATAATGCCACGTGTCTCTTTCTCATTAGGCCACATGGCTGAGTGACGTTTCACTCAGTGCACGTGGCTAGGCGCATGCTAGAGACGCGCCCAGCACACTGGTGGTGCGTACATACCACGTGCTACCTTCCCGGTGATTTCAGGCCATCGAATTTTTTCTAGGGTGGGGATTTTTAGATCCCTGAGTCCAATGGTGTGGTCAAAAATAAAAAATTTCCACTCAAAATTTTAATTATGGATTTTTTAAATAATTATTTAATTTTGATGTCTAAAAATTACAAAAAAAAATTCCAGACTAGAATAAAAAAATTACATATAGAACATATCTAATATGCATATCAATTAAGCCGATAAACATATCTGAATTTTCACAAAAAATCAGATTTACATTATAGACATGCCGGAATGCAAAAATATGGGCTCTGATACCAATGTAAGAAAATATATATATCACGATATATTGCAAGAAGTATACATAAATACCTCTTGAAGCACAGATTGTTGAAGCTGAAGCAGAAATCAATTATTTCACGTTACTGGCAAAGCCTATCACCCACGTATCACGAACTATGAGATGAAAGCACAGATCCACGAACTAAAAGCCCCTTAGACAAAAAGAGAATATTCGAGGAGACAAACCAACAGAGTTTCGGTATCTCTAATTTTCTCTTATCTCTTTTAAATGAAGAAACTAAGCCCTTATATAGGGCTCTAATTAAGGAATACTTAATTTCCTTAATAATGATTAATTAAATTGGTAGTCACAATATTAATAAGGAAATAATAAATATGGCAGTTACAAAATTAATATGTAACTATCCATATTAATGCACAAATAAATGGTAGATTCCCTAATTAAGGGAAAAACCAATATGAAACTAATTTCATATAAATTATTTTCTGTTCCGATATTATCTCTATTATAACAGAGCCAATTTATCATCTCGTGAGTTATGGGGGTATTCCAAACTCCTTCATATATATATATATATATATATATGCATTCTTTCATTCTTTGAAACAAGTTATTTTTTGTATAATTTTATATTATGATTATTAATTATGTGTAATTTTTTATTAATAATTTTATATCTTCTACATTATATTATTTGATACTTTAATGTTTATTTAATTAATGTTCAATATAAAGAGAAACTAAGTAGAAAAATGTTATAGTTTAAAAATAATATTTGCAGTAAAATTTATTATTATTATTATTATTATTATTATTATTATTATTATTATTATTATTATTATTATTATTATTATTATATGCAATTTTTTAAAAAATTAAAGTCGATATCTTAAAAATAACTTTTTTAAGTCAATAGAGAACAATAAGAATTAAGAACCAAAGAATGTATCCTGCTTTTCCTAACATGATAAGAGCTATTATTTTTGCAAATGAATAATAATAATAATAATAATAATAATAATAATAATAAGTCTAAGAAAATAATAAGAAAAATAAAAGAATTATCATGCAATACACGAAGCAATACACACTTTACACAAAAGCAAGGATAGATAATGGAATTTGTAATCACAGGCTTATATGAACTGGCAATTGGAAAAAAAAAAGATAATTATACAGTTTATTATAGAAAAGGAAAAACAAACCCGGATTACTGAGGTTTAATATTTTTTATATTATTTTTTTTAATTTTAAAAGGCTTAATATACAACTAGCCACTTGTACTTGTACACTTTCGTTATCTTGCTCTCCAAACTCATAATTTTACCATTTGAACACCTATAGTCATCTTTTATTAATAAAATAAACACCTTATTTGTTTATTGGTGGCATGTGCATTACAAACGCGTGACGTAACATGACTCTTCATTTTAAAAAAATAATATTGCAACATGTGGTCTCATCACCCACTTAACTCTTTTTTCCCTTTCTTCTCGTTTTTGTGCTCTCCGTAAATCTCAATACTATTCATCTTCTTCTTCTCCTTTTCTCTATCAATTTTCACTTCTTGTTGTAAACCCATAACAATTCTCTATCAATTTTCACTTCCAATGTAACAAACAATTTGCAAAGGCTTCAAACAAGCATTATCCCATAATTCTCAAGAGAAATTAAACAATATAAAATAAATCAAATAAAATCAAATGGGTTCATAATTTGTTAAAAAAATTAGTTATTAACCATATTTGTAACACCCCAAAACTTGAGTGGTGTAATCGCCTCAACACCGAGTTAGCTGTGAATAGTATTTTTGATAGTGAATAATACTTTCGAGTTAAAAAGTACATCCGAAGGCGAAAAATATTTTATCTGACTATCAAAAAATATTGGTCACGAATAATCCAGGATTGAAATTTAAAGTGAATTTGAGGTCAAATATGCCGCTAAAAGTAAGAAATATAAAAAACAAAGCGGTTCGGTTTGAATAGTAACTAGGTTGACCTAAATTTGACCGAGCCATTAAAAATAGCAAATAAAGTCTAAAAATTTTTAAATATTACATATATGTCTAAAATAATGTGTAGAATATTTTGGTTGCAAAAAGTAAATTTTTTTATAACACCGATAATGGTTGAATTGAACCAATCTGATTGAACCAGATCAGTAACTAACTTTTATTGGGCTAAAATTTTGTGCATAACCTATTTTTGATATGATAAGAGTGATGAAATCAAATTTGAGGTGAGTTGGAGTTGAAAATGAGATAAATTAATTAGAATTGTTTATTAGGTAATTAATGGGCTTAAGTTAAAATGGATTAAGCCTAGTAATTGACCCAAGCCCAAGCCCACTCAAGCCTCTCTTGAGGGACAGAAAAATTAGAGAAAGATCATATTTTTCTACAGCCTTAATCTTGCTCTCCCTTGGCCGAACTCATCACCACTATTTCTCTCATAAATTTCTGTCATCTCTCTCTTAATTCACACCAAATCCAAGCTTAAGAAAGAAAGTTCTACCTCTATAGAGTATTATCTAAGCCTTTATCCTTTGATTAGAGGAAGAGAAGCTAGGAAAATCAAGTGAGGAAGCTTTATGTGTCATTTGGAGGTAAGTGAAATTCATAGATTTAATTTGGTTTTAAGGTGCTTACATGTATTTTGGGATGCCTAAAGTTCATTTTTTATGTTATTTTAAGCATTTAAGATCAAAAAATTAAGGTTTCTTATGAAGAGAAATTCAGTCATGGTAGGTTCATGAGGAGAAGTCAAGCTACCAAGATAAAAGGAAGTCTAGGCAAGCAAAAGCCAAAGAAAAAGGTTAGTGACTAATAAATCCTCTTATTTCCCTTAATTTGCATGAATTTTCTTTTATGTAACTTAGGAAAAATATAGGAAAAAGGTGTAAAATTAAAATTGACTTTAAAATAGTGAAATTGGATCTTGAATAAGCCTAGTAGAAAGCCTAATTTGATTTAAATGATTTTGTAAGGTCACTTTCCTTTGGTGGACGAATTTATGCTTAGGAAAAACTAAGATTTATTTTGTGTATTTTTATGAAATTAAGCTTTAAAATGACAATAAATATGAAATGATATGTCCATATGGAATTTATGAAAATTAATTGAATACTTTTGAGTTGAAATTGTGATTATATATTAAGCAAAAATGTTGAATTAATGTGAAATAATTCATAATTGATGAGAAAATGGTGAATTATAATGATATAATTTACAAACCGTGTAAAAAGTACTGAAAAAGTAATTGACATAATGACTAAAAAGAAAAAACTACTGAAATTGTCAAAAATCTAAAAAATAATTTGAAATTAAGTGAATTTTTGCCCTTAGCAATATTCAGACAGTCAAAAATCTAGCTCAGAATATAATTAGCTAGCCATATGGACACCTATATCGTGATGCAAGTCATGGCAACTTGCTTTACTATGGTAGGATCACTGATCTTCCATAGTATCTATCTGCTCTGTTATTTTTTCTATGAGAAATGGTCCTTTAGGATAATTACTCAGTTTGTATGTGGCTTTGTGGGGTCTACGTTTTATATATTTGGTCTGAAAATTTCTGTTGGGATGGTACTAGGGGCATAATAATAAGAATAAGTTAAAAGTACAAAAAGAAAGCTAAAAGTGGAGTTTGTAGTGAAAATAGACCTAATTGAAAAGAAATAAAAAGTTTAGGAAAAAATGGTAATTTTTCCAAAAATTGTATTTAATAAGTAAAAGTATTAGAAAATGATTAAAAAGGGTAAAATGGTAATTTAATGACCAAACAATCCAAAAATGAACTTTTGTAAAGTTTAGAGATTAAAATATAATTTTACAAAAAAGTTAAAACAAGGACTAATTGAAAGTTTTGAATGCCAAAACTCAAATGTGAAGTGAAAATAAGAAAAGTAATGACAATTTTATAATTAATATATAAAAGGGTATTTTTGTAATAAAATAAAAAATTAAGAACTAAAATGAAAAGTTTACCAAAGTTTTAATATTGAATTGAAAAGACTGCTAATAATAGTGAAAAGTACTTTTTGATAATAAGAAATGATAATTTTTCATAATTAGTATAATTATGTATGTTGGGAAATATTATGATTGTTAGTCACAATTGGACATATTTAATGCTCAGCACGAAGAATTTACCGTGTAGGTACATATGATCTGGAGCAGTAGTACACATGGGATGAAGAATTTTGAAGGATTAGGAATGATATTTTTTTGTATTGGCATGTATATTTTTGTATATAGTTGAAGTAAAAGAATTGGCCTGTAATGATACTATGATTGTATATATGTTAATTTGCGAGTGGCTAGTTGTGGATGGTTTGTGTATGGTAGAGATGTATTGAGAATATATGGATAGGTTATATATTATATTGATTGAACTATTGTGCCCATGAGGGGCTATGAAAATTATTTGCATTTCAGGGAGCTAATCAAGTTTATAGCCATTATATTGGCGGATTTTTGAAAAATGAATAGTAAAATTAGACAGTTATAGGTCAGTGACAAGTTTACATAACGAATAAATAATGGATAAGCTTTATAACTAATGAATTATTCTGATTAATAATATGATTTTTAAGATAAGAATAGTAAAAAATTTCCGACCAATAGTTTAAGCAGTTCTAAGATTGGAGCATGATTAAGTGATTGATTTGTGTGTATATATATTCCAATTGTCAGTAAAAATGTAACACCTCGATTTTTAGTTTAACCCGAATTATATAGGAAATTGACAAAAAAATATAAATATAAAATAATTTTGGGTGAAATTATAATTGAATTTGGGTATTATTGAAAAGAATTAAAAAGTTTTAGGGGCGATTTGTAATTAGAGTAAAGATGGAGGAACAAGAGGGACATTTGGACAAAACTACGTCATTTCGGCCATTTGATTTCTCTTAAATTTTAAGGAACCAGTGGTTCCTTTATCTTGGTCCCAAGAGCCCGACGCCACCACCACCCTCTTTCCTTTTTCCCCTTCTCGGTCCGGCCAGCAACCACCACCGTCGTCGCCCTCACCCTCGCCGTCAGCCGTCGTCACCTCTTTCTCCCCTTCCTTCTTCTTCTTCTTCTTTCCTCTTCTTCTTGGCGTGGTAGCAACTTGTTTGGCTCCTCCTCCGCTCTATCTTCTTTTTGTGTTGCTTCTCTCCTTCTTTTTGGTTGGGTAAGCATTTATATACTTTTAATTATTAATTTATGGTGAGATATGTGAGGTAGAGTTAATGTAATTTTAGATCTAAGGTTTTGATTAATTGGAAAAAAATGAAATTATTGGTAATTAAGTTAATTTATAGTTATATAATTGTTGGAATTTGCTATAAATTATGATTTGGTGGATGAATTGTTGAACAATTCTTGTGAAATATGAATTTTTTTAGAGAAAGGAAATAGAGTAGATGAAGAAAATAGAGAAAGAGAAGGAAATTGATGGAGAATTTGTGTCTTATAAGCTGAAATATTGAGAAAAGATCATCAAGCAAGTAAGTGTTCAAACAAATTTATTTTTCCTTTTTAATTATACATTATGTATGTTAGAGAATTTAAGTTTTTGGTGGATTTAATTATTGCTATTTTTCTTAGGTTCAAAATTTTATAAATTTAGTTTAAAATTAAATGAAATTATGTTATACTTATATGTACACATATGAATTGGTTGTGAACTCAAAGACTAATAATTATGTTTTATGATTAATATAATTCGAATGTGACTTAAGTTAGCTAATATAATTGGAGAAAGTTCTACTTGAGTCATAGTTGATGACATTAAGCTATATGCAATTTCTAGTTTTTGATGCATATTAAGTTGATAATTGAAGATATCTTGAAAAGCAAGGAAGGATAAATTTGAAGATTGAATTATCTAATTTAAATAAGTAAAGTATATTTGTTTAATGGAAATTTCTCATTTGCCTTTAGTAAAGCCAGACGAAAATTGGAGAAATTAGATAGAATTGGCATGCCAATTAGGGAAAATTGTAATGCGACGCCTTGATATGTAACATCGGATTGGATGGCTTCGAGAGCTGAATTCGGTGTATGTAATTTAATTGAGTTGTGGATTGGATGGCTCCGAGAGCTGAATCCACAATTGCATGTATATATATATATGTGTGTGTGTGTGTGTGTGTGTGTGTGTGTGTGTAGAAATGCATATATTTAATAGAAAAATTGCGTATGTTAAATGAGAAAAATTGTTACAAGGGGATTGGATGGTTTCAAGAACTCGATCCCCCGATTACATCCCGTTTATCCAGCTCGACGCGATTCTGCTGGATTTACTTGGGGCAAAATACAGATCGTAGATTTAATCAGACATTTGATTTCATTAATAAGTAATAACCACATTTATATACTTGTTTAAATTGCCTTTATAGATTTTTCTTAATCATCTATATACACGATGGGTGAAAATGTGCATTTGAAAAATAGAATTGTTTGAACACCACTAAGCATTATGCTTAACACGTGGTTTCTTTCCTCGCGTAGGTTAAAGAAGTTTTTGAAGAAAAACTGTAAGTGAACCTGTATCAAAATTTGAATCGTACTAAAGAAGAATTTTGAGGTGGATACACTATAGCCTCTTTTATGGTCTTTCTAGTACTTTTTGGTATGTAATTAACTTATGGACATGTGATATGATGTAAATAATTATGGACAAGTGGTTTTGTAATCTAAAAGTAGGATATTGTAAATTAAGTAATATGAATGGTTAATTTTAGTTGGCTTATGAATTTTTGGAGGAAGGGCATTAATTATCTATTGGAGTTTGAATGGAGAATGGATGGTAGGGTGAGATTAAATAGAAGTGTTTTGGATGAAGTTTTTTTTCAGGGAGCTATCTTGAATTTTAGGGGATACTCTGCCGAAATTTATACTAAATAGATAATATTTTAGTTTAAGGATTATTTTATTCGCCAAAAATTGCCTAAACCCGATTATGGCATTTGGTATCCGAGTCTTCTCATTGACCGGGTATGGGATGTTACATTTAGTGTTATCAGAGCCTGGTTTAGATGATTCTAGACCAATAATTAAGTGGTGAAAGAGAGAAAAGAGTTGGGATGCATGCTATGAGGAAGATATATGTGAATGTGTTGTGATTCTAATGTGAAATTTTCATTATTATTGCTATAGATCAAAGAATGGAATTGAGTTCAAGGGGAAGCACTAAGGAAATAAAAAGCCACGCATCGGCTAGTGATGTAGACAGGGGTGAAGAGTAGCAATCAGCTCCGCTAGTACCACCCCTTGCAGTTCAGCAAATGCCAAATCCGGCGGATTTCTTTGCAACAATGATGGAGCTTATGAAACAGCAATTAACTACTGCACCACCTGCTCAGCCACATCCTCAGCCTCCCCTAACTTCTCAAAGGCTTATATTGGAAAATGCAAATAAATTGAGAGCAGAGGAATTTAAAGGAGAGTCATCAGTTACTGCTTCGGATGTTGAATTATGGTTAATTAAGATTAAGAGGATTTTTGACCTTCTGCATCTTACATCGGAGGAGATATTAGATTGTGCATATGGGTTATTGCAAGGCTCAGTATATCAGTGGTAGGAATCCATAAAAAGATTCATACCACCAAAGGATCTTAATTGGGAGCATTTTGTAACTTAGTTCAAAGATAAATATGTAGGGGATGCCTACATGGAAGAAATGAGAGATGCTTTTCTCCATCTGAAGCAAGGATCCAGATCAGTGTCAGAGTATGAGAAAGTGTTTGATAGATTAAGTGCCTATGCAAAGCCATTTATTCCTACCATGGCTGACGGGTATCAGAGATTTGAGGAAAGTCTCCATTATGAGATCAAGAAATTGCTGGCAATATCACCTATCAGAGTTTATGGTGACCTAGTGAAGACAACTTTGAGAATTAAAAAGGCTAATTTAGAGGAACAGAAATAGAGGAGTAAAGGTCAATAGAAGAGAGGTCAGGGTCAAGCTGGTTCATCTTTCACGATAAATAAAAAGCAAAGAGGGGCAGGATCCTAGACTTAAACATCATCTCAGATGCCCTCTCGTCAGTCAGGGCAGGGTCAAAGGTCAACCTCCAGGTCAGGTCAACTACCTCCTCCATGGCCAGTACTGTAGGAGGGTCAGGCAAAGGAGAGATTCCATCATGTGAGCATTATGGGAAAAGCCATAGAGGCCAGTGTTGGAGAAAGATGGGAGTTTGTTTAAGATGTGGATCTATGGAGCATTATCAAAAAGATTGCCCAGGCAAGCAGCCTTTAGCAACTAATCAGCTAGAAAGATCAGCTCAAGGTGCTACCCAAGGAAGAGGTAGGGACAGAGGATCCGGTTCTAGTTTTGATGGTCAGAGAGCCTTGTCAAAATTAGTTGAAAGGCCTGACACCCGGACAATAGTACGTTCTTATGCTATGCGAACTCGGGATGATGTGGATCCTCCTAATGTAATTGCTGGTACTTTTTCTATTTTTGATATGTCTGTTCATGCTTTGATTGATCTGGGATCCACACACTCATATATATGTATTCCTCTGCCTAATGATAAAAGATTGCATGTTAATTCTCTTGATCATGAAATTTTGGTAACTAATCCTTTGGGTTCATAGCGTTGTGGTAAATAAAGTTTACCAGAACTGTCCAATTAAAATTCAAGGTTATGAATTTTTGGGGAATTTGATTGAGTTACCTTTTCGTGAATTTGATGTAATTCTCGGTATGGATTAGTTATTTAGGCATCATGCGATAGTAGATTGTCATTTGAAGAAAATAACTCTTAGAACACCTGACAATGTTGAAATTACAGTTGCGGGTGAGAAATCAAACCTTCTTCCTAATGTTATATCAGCCACAGCAGCAAAAAGGCTTATTAGAAAAGGGTGTATAGCTTATTTAGCATACGTGCTTGAAGCTAAGAAAGACAAACCTAAAATTCAAGACATACCGACTGTGTGTGAATTTCAGGATGTTTTTCCTGATGAGTTACCAGGGTTACCTCCAGAAAGAGAAGTGAAATTTTTCATTGATTTACTGCCTGGTACTGCACCAATCTCGATTGCACCATATTGAATGGCACCTACAGAACTTAAGGAACTAAAGATTCAGTTGCAATAACTTCTTGAGAAGGGTTTTATATGTCCGAGTGTGTCCCCTTAGGGTGCACCAGTATTGTTTGTCAAAAAGAAGGATGGATCTCTCAGACTTTGCATAGACTACAGGCAATTAAATAAGGTGACGATGAAAAATAAATATCCATTGCCTAGAATAGACAACTTGTTTGATTAGCTTTCTGGGGCAGGTGTTTTCTCTAAGATTGATTTGAAGTCGAGATATTATGAACTAGGGGTAAGAGAAGTAGATATGCCTAAAATAGCTTTTCGAACTCGATATGGGCATTATGAATTTTTAGTGATGCCTTTTGGGCTCACAAATGCCCCAACAGCATTTATGGACCTCATGAATCGCATCTTCCATCCTTATCTGGATCAGTTTGTTGTCATCTTCATTGATGATATCTTGATTTATTCAAAGGATCGGGTAGAGCATAATGAGCATTTAAGAATTATCTTGTAGACTTTAAGGGAGAAGCAGCTTTATGCTAAATTTAGCAAATGTGAATTCTGGCTTAATAAAGTTTCCTTCCTTGGTCATGTGATATCAGCCGATGGAATTAGGGTTGATCCCAAGAAGATAGAAGCAATTCTAAAATGGAAACCGCCTAAGAATGTTACAGAAGTCAGGAGTTTCTTAGGTTTGGCTGGATATTATAGAAGATTTGTTCGAGGATTTTCCATTATTTCAGTCCTTTGACTAAACTGCTTCAAAAGGATGTGAAGTGTGTATGGAATGTTAGCTGTCAGGAAACTTTTAAAAAGTTAAAAGCTATGTTGACTGAAGCGCCTGTCCTTACACAGTCGAAGCCCAGTAAAGACTTTGTGATTTATAGTGATGCCTCACATAATGGACTTGGTTGTGTACTTATGCAAGAGGGGAAGGTAGTTGCTTATGCATCTAAGCAACTTAAGCCCTATGAAAGGAATTACCCGACCCATGATCTTGAGTTAGCAGCTATAGTCTTTGCCTTGAAGATTTGGAGACATTATTTATATAGAGAAAAGTACTACATCTATATAAATCATAAAAGTTTGAAGTGCTTGCCTACCCAAAAGGAATTGAATCTAAGGCAAAGGAGGTGGATGGAGTTGATAAAAGATTATGATTGCATTATTGATTACAGCCTGGGCAAAGCTAATATGGTAACAGATGCCCTCAGTAGGAAATCATTGTTAGGTACGACTTAAATGATTGAATTAAGATATTAAATATATTTTGTTTTCAGTAAAGTGTGGATAACAATCTTAAATGTTTTCTCCTTAGCTTTAAGAGCTATGAATGTCAAATTGTCTGTAACCAATAATGGTGCTGTAATGGCCGAATTGAGACTAAGACCTACTTTGGGGCAGTAGATTAAGGAAATCCAAGCACAAGATGAAATGATAACCTCCATTATTGGAAAAATCCAAGAAGGGAAAGACAGTGATTATGTAATCAAATATGATGGTTGCTTGTACTTCAAAGACAGCATTTGTGTTCCTAATATGGAGGAATTAAAGAAGAACATTATGAAAGAAGCTCACAGCAGCTCATATGCTATGCATCTAGGGAGCACAAAAATGTATTAAGACCTAAAGACCCATTATTGGTGGCTAGGTATGAAGAGAGATATTACAAAATATGTCTCTAAATGCCTAACATGTCAACAGGTTAATGCAAAACATCAAGTTCCAGTTGGATTGCTTTAACCTATAGCAATACCAGAGTGGAAATGGGATCAAATTACGATGGATTTTGTAGTTGGGTTGTCGCAAACTAAGAAATGGTACAATGCTATATAGGTGATTGTGGACAAATTGACTAAGTCAGCTCATTTTTTACCTATTCGAACTGACTATCAAATTTCAAGATTAGCATAATTGTATATCAACGAGATAGTACGGTTACACGGCGTTCCATCCTCTATTATATCTTATCGAGATCCAAAATTTACTTTAACATTTTGGAAGAAGCTTCAAGAGGCATTGGGTACCACGTGTAATTTTAGTACAACATTTCATCCTCAGACAGACGGTCAATCTGAAAGGGTAATTCAAGTATTAGAAGATATGCTAAGAAGTTGTGTTATTGATTTTGAAGGAAGTTAGGATAGGCACCTTTCATTGATCGAATTCGTATACAACAACAGCTATCAAGCTAGTATACAGATGGCACCCTATGAAGCACTTTATGGCAGGAAGTGTAGGACACCATTATGCTGGACAGAACTCAGAGAAAGCAAACTTGTAGGTCCAGATCTCATAAAGGAAACAAAGGATAAAGTGAAGATTATTAAAGAAAGATTAAAAGCTGCCTCCGATCGTCAAAAATCATATGCAGATTTAAAGAGGAGAGACATTGAATATGCAATTGGTGATAAGGTCTTCTTGAAGGTTTCTCCATGGAAAAAGGTGCTTTGATTTGGTAAAAAGGGTAAATTAGCTCCAAGGTTTATTGGTCCTTTTGAAATCATTGAGCGAGTAAGACCAGTAGCCTATAGGCTAGATTTACCGCTAAAATTAGAAAGAATTCATAATGTTTTCCACGTGTCGATGTTAAAAAGATACCGATCTGATCCATCGCATATTGTGTCATTAAAAGATATTGATGTTCAGCCGAATTTAACAAATGAAGAGAAACCAGTGCAAATCCTAGCAAGAGAAACCAAGTAACTGAGGAATAAGTCGATGCCATTGATAAAAGTCCTATTGAGGAATCACAAGGTGGAAGAAGCGACCTGGAAACCAGAGGACACAATGAGGAAGAATTATCCAGAGTTGTTTTAATCAGGCAAATTTCGAGGATGAAATTTTATTTTTAAAGGGGAGGAGTTGTAAATCCCCAATTTTTAGTTTAACCCTAATTATATAGGAAATTGACAAAAAAATATAAACATAAAATAATTTTGGGTGAAATTATAATTGAATTTGGGTATTATTGAAAAGAATTAAAAAGTTTTAGGGGCAATTTGTAATTAGAGTAAAGATGGAGGACTAAGAGGGACATTTGGCCAAAACTACGTCGTTTTGGCCATTTGATTTCTCTTAAATTTTAAGGAACCAGTGGTTCTTTTATCTTGGTCCCAAGAGCCCGATGCCACCACCACCCTCTCTCCTTCTTCCCCTTCTCGGTCCGACCAGTAACCACCACCGCCCTCGCCCTTGTCGCCAGCTGACGTCGCCGTCGCCTCCTTCTCCCCTTTCTTCTTCTTCTTCTTCTTCTTCTTCTTCTTTTTCTTCTTTCCTCTTCTTCTTAGCGTGGCAGCAACTTGTTTGGCCCCACCTCTACTCCATCTTCTTTTTGTGTTGCTCTCTCCTTCTTTTTGGTTGGGTAAGCATTTATTTACTCTTAATTATTAATTTATGGTGAGATATGTGAGGTAGATTTACTGTAATTTTAGATCTAGGGTTTTGATTAATTGGGGAAAATGAAATTATTGGTAATTAAGTGAATTTATAGTTATATAATTGTTGGAATTTGCTATAAATTATGATTTGGTGGATGAATTGATGAACAATTCTTGTTAAATATGAATTTTTGTAGAGAGAGGAAATAAAGTAGATGAAGAAAATAGAGAAAGAGAAGGAAATTGATGGAGAATTTGTGTCTTATAAGCTAAAATATTGAGAAAAGATCATCAAGCAAGTAAGTGTTCAAACAAATTTATTTTTCCTTTTTAATTATACATTATGTATGTTAGAGAATTTAAGTTTTTGGTAGATTTAATTATTGCTATTTTTCTTAGGTTCAAAATTATATAAATTTAGTTTAAAATTAAATGAAATTATGTTATACTTATATGTACACATATGAATTGGTTGTGAACTCAAAGATTAATAATTATGTTTTATGATTAATATAAGTTGAATGTGACTTAAGTTAGCTAATATAATTTGAGAAAGTTCAACTTGAGTCATAATTGATGACATTAAGTTATATGTAATTTCTAGTTTTTGATGCATATTAAGTTGATAATTGAAGATATCTTGAAAAGCAAGGAAGGATAAATTTGAAGATTGAATTATCTAATTTAAATAAGTAAAGTATATTTGTTTAATGAAAATTTCTCATTTGTCCTTAGTAAAGCCAGACGAGAATTGGAGAAATTGGATATAATTGGCATGCCAATTAGGGAAAATTGTAATGCGGCGCCATGATATGTAACATCGGATTGGATGGCTCCGAGTGCTGAATTCGGTGTATGTAATTTAATTGAGTTGTGGATTGGATGGCTCCGAGAGCTAAATCCACAACTGCATGTACATATATATGTGTGTGTGTATAGAAATGAATATATTTAATAGAAAAATTGCATATGTTGAATGAGAAAAATTATTAAAAGGGGATTGGATGGTTCCGAGAACTCGATCCCCCGATTACATCGTGTTTATCTAGCTGTACGCGATTCTGCTGGATTTACTTAGGGAAAAATACAGATCGTAGATTTAATTAGACATTTGATTTCATTAATAAGTAATAACGACATTTATATACTTTTTTAAATTGCCTTTATAGATTTTTCTTAATCATCTATATACGCGATAGGTGAAAATGTGCATTATTTAATATATTTAATTATGTATATGTATATGCTTTGCTTAATGTAATATATATATTGTGGAAAAATAAAATTGCTTGAACACCACTAAGAGTTATGCTTAGCGCGTGGTTTCTTTCCGCACGTAGGTTAAAGAAGTTTTTGAAGAAAAGCTGTAAGCGAACCTGCATCAAAATTTGGATCATACTAAAGAAGAATTTTGAGGTGGATACACTATAGCCTCTTTTATGATCTTTCTAGTACTTTTTGGTATGTAATTAACTTATGGACATATGATATGATGTAAATAATTATAGACAAGTGGTTTTGTAATCTAAAAGCAGGATATTGTAAATTAAGTAATATGAATGGTTAATTTTAGTTGGCTTATGAATTTTTGGAGGAAGGGCATTAATTATTTGTTGGAGTTTGAATGGAGAATGGATGGTAGGGTTAGATTAAATAGAAGTGTTTTGGATGAAGTTTTTTTTTCAGGGAGTTATCTTGAATTTTAGGGGATACTCTGCCAAAATTTATACTAAATAGATAATATTTTAGTTTAAGGATTATTTTATTCACCAAAAATTGCCTAAACCCGATTATGGCATCCAGTATTCGAGTTTTCTCATTAATCGGGTATGGGGTGTTACAAAAAAGGTGTTTTGGAATCTAATACGTACTTGCTCCTTTTTGTTTTATTGTGAAAAGATATCTTCCGAAAGAGACAGGTAGGTGGGGGATGATGAGAGTGATGCTTCTATTAGCATTAGTCAGCAGGAGGCCCTACAGCAGTAGGCTTATTCACCAACAGCACTACCTCCACCCCCTTTTTTTGACTTCCTTAATCTAATGGCCGATTATATTCAATAGAGGCTGCAGGTAGGTTAGGCACAACCTTTTCAAGCCACAGTTTCGATTCAGCCAACTCTATCTAGAAGAAAATCTATTCTGGAGCAATTAAAAAGGTTAGGAGCTGAGGACTTTCATGGGCATGATCTTTCGACACCAGCCCAGGCTGAAGAGTGATTATTCAAAATAAAGAGATTGCTTGAAATTACAAATAGCCCACTGGAAGAAAAATTCTAAGGCAATGTGACTTTACTTCAGGGGCCAGCTTTTATTTGGTGGGATCAATCAGGAAGCACACCTCAGTATATCAGTTGAGTTGGGGATTCTTTGTGTCCTATGTTGAAAAAAAATATATATTGGCTCAAAATACAAGGTACCTATGCATGATGCCTTTTAGAGGCTAAAGAAGGGTAATAAATCAGTGGTAGAATATGAGGGCGAGTTTGAGTGCCTCAGTGCTTATCTGGATGAGATTCAATCCACAAAAGAAAAGCTATGCCAGAGATTTGAAAGAGGACTATATACAGAGCTTAGACGGATCATTAGGACCATAAAATATCTTGATTTGAGGTCCATGGCCGAGGCTACCATCAAGTTAAAGGCCATCCAGATAAAAGAGGCTGACAGAAAGTCCAAGTTTCAGCAGAAAAGGAAACAGGGATAGTTTAGTGGTAAAGGAGGTCAGAGTAAGAAGTCTAAGAAATCTCTAGCACCACAAGGCCGTTTACCAGCTACAGCAAGTTAAGGATAAGGTAGTGCACCACGTGGTAGAGCTCCAGCTTTTTCAGCAGCTAGTACACCACGGGACAGGGCAGTGGGATAGCCATAGCCTGTGACCATTATGGTAAGATTCATCCTGGGGAGTGTAGATATTTGACTAGAGCATGCTTCAGGTGTGGGTCCAAAGATCACCAGATCAGAGGTTATCCGATAGTTCAAACTACTTCAGCGATAGGTACTGGGTCCTCTGCACCAAGAGGTCATGGTAGGGGAGCTACCATCACTTCAGCTTCTAGACTGACTGGGCAGTCATCTCAGGGCTAGAGGCAAGCTGCAGGCCAGACTTATGTTGTCAGAGCAAAAGAGGAAGAGGATGTTTTATATGTGATAGTAGGTAAATTTCCCTTGCTATCTAATTTAGTACATGCTTTGATAGATCTTAATTCTACACAATACAACATTAGCACTACTTTAGCATGAGATAAAGGGATGAAAAAGGCATGCTGGAATCAGGATATCTTGGTGAGTAATCCTCTGAGGTATAGTATATTGGTGATCAAAGTGTCTAGATAATGTTCAATCAATGCCCAGGATCATGTATTCCTGGAAAATTTAATTGAGCTACCCTTCCATAAGTTCGATGTGATTCTGGGGATGGATTGGTTATCTGCCCACCAAGCGACTGTTGATTGTAAAAGAAAAAGGGTCACTTTAAAGCTTGAAAATGGTCGGGAGATCACAGTGGTAGGTGTGAGAACTGACTTTTTATCTTATATGATATTTGCTACCACTGCTAAGAGATTGATCAGGAAATGGTGCATAGCTTACATGTGTTATGTAGTGGTGGCAAAAAAAGATACTCTAAAAGTGTCAGAAGTTCTTACTGTCAAAGAGTTCCTTGATGTATTCCCTGATGAGTTACCAGGTTTTCCACCATACAGGAAAGTAGAATTCTCCATTAGGAAGTGATAGGTTTATAGCCTAGATTTTATGGTGAATTGTGAAATATCTTATAATGTGTAATATAATGATTCTCTGAATGCTGTAAAGTTGATCACAAATAGTTGATTAATACTTCATAGTATCCAAACTAATTGATATATCAATATAAGTTCAATATTTAAATCAATTGTATATCAGAATTTTTGGGATATGAGGAACATGTGTAAGTAGATATAATCAGACTATAAAACATCATATGAAGGTAATATATGTGTGCAATTCAAATAGACATTAAAAATTGGGTGTCATAGGAAGGATATGCTTGAAATAACTATTTGTAAAATTAATGTACATGCATATGTCTGAGTTTGATTATAACAAGAAGCAAAACAAAACCACTACAAGAAAATTTGGAAATAGCAACGAAAATGATTTCGTTACTAAATTAGCAACGGAAAACCAAATAGCAACGGAAAATAATTTCCATTGCTAAAATTGATTAAACTTTGTAGATTTAGCAACGGAAAAACTTTTGGTTATCTTCTGTTGCTAAAAGTGGAGGAAATTTTGGCGCCAAAATTTAACAACGGAATCACTATTCCGTTGCTAATTAAGGCGCCAATAGATGGCGAAAAAAAAATGGAACGAAAAATAGCAACGGAATATAATTTCCATTGCTAATTTAGAAATGGAGGATTATTCGGTTGCTAAAAAAATTGGAACCGAAAAATAGCAACGTAATATAATTTCCATTGCTAATTTAGCAATGGAGGATTATTCGGTTGCTAAAATAGCAACAAAATTTATTTTCGGTTGCTAAATAGCAAGCGAAATAGAATTATGTTGCTAAATACCAACCGAAATAGAATTTCGTTGCTAATTTTCATTTTCAATGAAAAATAGCAACCGAATTAATTTTCGATTGCTAAAATAGCAACGAAATTTATTTTCGGTTGCTAAAATAGCAACGGAAATATATTTCCATTGCTAAACAGCAACCGAATTAATTTTCGGTTGCTAAAATAGCAACGAAATTTATTTTCGATTGCTAAAATAGCAACCGAAATATATTTCCGTTGCTAAATAGCAACCGAAATAGAATTCCGTTGCTAATTTTCATTTTCAATGAAAAATAGCAACCGAATTAATTTTCGGTTGCTAAAATAGCAACGGAATTTATTTTCGGTTGCTAAAATTGCAACCGAAATATATTTTCGTTGCTATTTAGCAACCGAAATAGAATTCCGTTACTAAATAGCAACCGAATTTATTTTCGGTTGCTAAAATAGCAACGGAATTTAAATTCCGTTGGTAAATGAGGGGCATTTAAGTATTTTTTATGTTTGTTAGAAATATAAAAGAGAAATTAAGCTATGATATATTTTTTTGCTGCTAATTAAATTAATATTATTTTTTACTTGAATGGAGAAACAAGTTGACAATGCTCGACAAAGCAAGAGATCAACAAATTGTAAATTATGAATATCAAATTATCAATATATTAGAGAGATTTTTTTTGCTTACATCATCGCAGAATGTATTTTAAGAAGTTCACAAAATTATAATTTATAGAAATTTTAGTATAGCTTAACTAGTTGAAACTCGTGTTTCATGGAAAATATTATAAAATATTTATTAAATATTTAAATTAATATAAATTTAAAAGTAAATTGAAAAATAAATATTATATTAATTATGATTCAACAAAAGTTTTATATATTGGTTAACCTTTTAATTTGAATATTAATATACATCAAGATTTCTACACCTATATTGTAACGCCCCAAGGCTTGAGCTACCTAAGGATTTGATATTGTGTTGATAGGGTATTAGTTTGGAGGCCTTTAAAAGTAATAATTTTAAACAAGGTGTAATTTTAGAAATTGCTAATAATAATAATAATAATAATAATAATTTTAAACAAGGTGTAATTTTAGAAATTGCTAATAATAATAATAATAATAATAATAACTATTATTATGATAGTGGGAAGTCATGGGAATTTTCCAGACTAACAATCATAAGCAAAAAAAAAGAAGAAAAGAAGGGAGAATGGAGGAGGGAGGCGAGATGGAAGAGAGCCAACTCACTGCTACGCCGGCAACCCTAACGCACGCCACCAACCACCGCTCATTTGTCACCGCCGGCGTCTAGCCTCACGTCACCACGACGGTTTGGCTTTGTCCCCATCTCTTCTCTCTCGTGACCGCAGCGGCTCATCCTCCTTTTTCGGTGAGACAGGAGGCTATCGGCGAGATGGCCAATGCTGGCGAGTCCTTTGGGGTGAGGCGCAGACTCCAGTACCCCCTGATCGTCCCCAACTGCCGGCAATGGACAGATCGGGAAATGAGAGGAACATTGGTGGTTCTTGAGTAGATCCCCATCGAATGGTGATGTTTTGGAGCGCATGACCACCTCCGTGGGTCTCCTCTCAATGCCAGCTACCTCTAGATAATTTTGGTCCCATACCGGCGAAGGTCCAGTCAAGTTCCGACGAAGCTCCGGCGAGCACCATAATTCACAATAAAATCAATAGGTAAAGTAAATTTAAGCTGCGTTTTTATTGTTATTGTTCTGTTTGGATCCAAATAACGATCCACTTTACATTTTTGATTTTTTTTGGCTTTGTATGGTTGTAGTATGAGAGGAGATGATAGGAGTGGAGAGCGATGGGCGGAGGTGATTTCGTGGGAGCCTCGTGCCTTTATTTATCATAACTTTCTGGTGAGCTTTGTTTTTACTTTTCATTTCCCGTCAATTTAAGATTTGGAATGGTAGAGCTCTGGCCAGAAAGAAAAATTGGTTGTTCTTGAAGTTTTCTACTTCTCTATGGCATTTTCTCAATTCTCCTACAAATTTGGATTGACTAAATTATACTATATCCAGTTCAATTGAATGGAATTTAATGGCAACCTATATCGAAGGTGGATTTAGCTTATAATTTATTTTGTTTTTTTGTTTTACCTTTTTCTCTTAGGTTGAAGCTTTTAGTTTCAGGATTGTGATGATTGATTTGATCCTACGATCACTATTGATTATTTAAAATTCTGCATATAAATATCTAAATATTTATAAGTAAACAATTGTGTGAAATATTTTAGAGAATGTTGTAGAACTTTAAAGAATAATCTATACACATTTAAACCTACCAAATCCCCTTTAGCTAGGGTAGCAAGCAAATTCGGTTGCTCTTTAGGTGAATAAAACTCATAAATTGCCGAAAAGCTTTGAATTATGTTGATTTTTCAATTTTCATTGTACAGAAATTTTATTTTTCAATTATAATGTCTTATTAATATTTATAATTCCAAATGTATCCTCCTTTGTTTATTCTTTTTCAATTTTTAATTATGACCAAATATTTATTTAGTTATTTATTCTTAAAAGTTAAAACAAAATATTTCAAAAATATTTAAATAAATGATAATTCTATTAAATTTAAAAGAATAAGATTTATTTTAAAAGAGAGAAAAGTAATGAAAAATACTACAAAATATTATGGATTAGAGAATACATCTATTGATGTATTAAGTATTACATATGTATTTACAATTACAATACATTATAAAAAATTTGGTTAACAAACAAAATAATCAATATATTATCCATTATATTAAATTACAATACTGCATATCAAACATGACCTTAGAGTTTTAAAATCATCACTGACATTGCTGCGGTAACGAAACTTCTAAGGCAAAATCAAATAGTTATAGTGACTTAGATGGGCGATTATTACTTATAAGGCAGAATAAAACTATCTTGTAACAAAATAATTCGATCGGAACTCATCAATCCTCCAAAACAATAATTTGATTAATTAGAAGTTTAGTTGGGAGTATACTTAAATGTGTAAAGTTTAATACCTTATAGATAATGTGGCTATGCTTTAATAAGTGGTTTGATTCATTTTGTAAACAAGTGTTAGTAGTGTAAGCTTATATTATTTTGTAAATGTTTATTAGAATACAACCAAGATTAAAGTCAAGGTCAATGCTATCGATATCAATATGTATGTCGAGAGTGATTCAGCATAAATGTTTAAGTTTACTTGATAATCTAGAGAGTAATTCAACTAGAAATAGATGGAATGGTGGGAATATAATAATAGTGGCATGAGAATTAAGTTGTAGCATAATTTCCTGTTCAGCTATTGAGAAGCTTTATATTGCATGATTTCAATTTCATATCCACTGAAATTTAGTAAATTGGGAAATATAATGAAATGCTTGTTTTTTATATAGGATTTCTATGTGAATGATTTGTAATTTCTATGTGAATGATTCTCCCCTTCTTATGTCACACATTTTCAGGAAGTTAACAATGTTTAAATCAATATCATACCCATAGGAATGAGAATAATACCAATTAGACTAGCATATAATAATGGTTTTTTGATATTAAAAAAATGTAATAATGTTTAGCGACGGATTGGCGACGGACAGAACCGTCATTAATTTTTTTACTTATGGGTGAATTTAGCAACGAAAAAAATATTCCGTTGCTAATTTTAGCAAAGGAATATATTTTCCGTTGCTAATTTTAGCAACGGAAACCAATATCCATTGCTAAATTTGACCAAGTAACCGAATCTTGTGGTATTGAATTTAGCAACGGAATTCAATTTTCGTTGCTAAATTTAGCAACGGAAACTGCCGAATTAGCAACCGAAATTTTCGTTGCTAATTTCCGTTGCAATTTTTCATTAGCAACGGAAATTGACTTTTTCCGTTGCTAAATTGTAATTTTCTTGTAATGAACAATCGCTGAATTGTTATAAAAATTTTTAAATACTTTTATAAACTTTTACTTAATTAATTATAAATGTAGTAAGATTAATTAGTTAGTAAATAATTGTTTTTCAATAGTGAAAAATATTGGAAAGCTAAATCATATCATAAAAAGAACATATATTTATATTGCTTATGAAATTTGATCATGGGTTTCTTATGAAACACCTTTACTCCGTCAAACTAAATGTACGTAATAGGTAACATTGGACTAGGTTTCTGATTAAAATCATATTTATTCAATTTAAATCCTATTTATGTTTTGCTGACCTAAATTCCATCAAAATGTATTTTTATAGAAATTTTGGCATGGTGATAGCTGTAACACCCTTATTTGAACAGTCTTTTTCGATATAGAACTAAGCAGTAAGTCGGAAATTTTTTTTAACCAAATTTAACCCATTGACTGCCAATACTTATATACTATTCAAATTTATACATTTAACTTATCATCTTATAATTGTTTGAAATACTATTTATTTTGTCAAAAATTCGGTAGCATAACGACTAGGAACTTATTAGCCTCCTGAAAAATCAGACAAACCACAGCTTCTCAGAGGCACAACAGTCTATAACAGTAAACAGAATCACATCCAAACATTTACTCATAGATCAAACAGATTCATTATAAATCATTTACTAACAAACACATAACTGCAAAATAACAATATTAATTATTTCATCAAACGGTAGTTCAAAATACAGTCCAATTCTTTAATTCTACTATCCAAGTATATACATGCCAAAAATACTAAAATAATCATCACTAACTAAACCTCTTCAATCTCTGCTTCACTGTGTACCATACTCCCATAACACTTTCGAACCTGCATGCAATAAACACTACGTGTTGAGCACTAATTATGCTCAGTGGTGATTATTAATCAAAGAATTTCCCCAAAATAACATAATTAGATTCATTACGCTAAAATCATTTTGGACTTATTAAAAGCTCTTTTAACATTGTTAATAATATTTTCAAAATCTTTCAAGAATGTTAGCAACTTATTACTTTGGTCTTAAACTTTTCAATTTATTACCAAAAATACCTCTTTTCTTTTTTTTTTGTAATTTCAATTATAAATTTTGGCGTATAGCGTGTTAATTGTGCTTAACTTTGACTTTTTAAACCTAATTTCTTATTTAGTCTGTCCGGTATAATTATTATTACGTTTGGCATTTTACTCTGTTTATTGCCACTATTATGGCAACTTCAGTTTAATTCTCGAATTTTCACTTAATTACATAATGATTCTTTTTATTCTTAAATTATGGTTTTGACCTTAGTTCATTTATTTTTACTTTGACTTTTTAATTATGTTTCACAATACAATTATTAATACTTTTAACATTTAATACCAAATAATATTATTATATTGGCAACTTTCCAATTAAGTCTTTATTTCTTCATTTTATTACAAAATGTCCTTTTTACATCTTTTTATTGCAAAATTGTCATAACTTGCTTATTTTTACTTTTCAGTTGACTTTTAACTTACAAAAATTCTGTTTGGTCTTTAACTGAACTCTTTGTACAATATTTCACATTTAATCTATAATTTCTTGAATCATCATAGTATTGTTACTTTTAGATTTTTAATTACAAGTTTAACTTTATTTTACAAAATTTCATTTTCAATGTAATAATTGGTATACAATATACCAATTCGTCCTTATTTTGACTTTTTCATGTAAAATTACATTTTAATCCTTTAACTTTATAAAAGTTGAATTTTTATACAGTTAATTGGCCAAAATACCATTTTACCCTTATTAATTCTTTCCTTCTCACTTTTACTTATTAAATTCATCTTTTAAAAAAATTACTGTTTTACCCCTAAACTTTTTAATTCTTTTCATTTTAGTCTTTTTTCACTTTAAACTTCAATTTTAACTTTCTTTTTACACTTTTAACATTTTCTTATCATTATGCCCTTAGTATAGACCCGTAGTCCCGATAGGACCACAACAGAATGAGAAATGACCTCCAAGAATTATTCCTCATAAAATATATGAACATATGACAGTACGTATGACAAATATTATGGAGATTAGAGATTCTTGTACCGCGATATAAAATGTCCCTATGGTTAGCCAATTATATCATGAGCAAGACTTTTATTGCCTGACTATTGCTAAAGGCAAAACTCACTTTATTTCAAAATACTTTTTCAGTCAGTGCATTTTTTTAATTAATCTTTTCAGTACTTTTCAGAATCTTACACACAGATTGTGCATTATAACATCATAATTCACCATGCCCACTTTACATTTTACACCTTTCAGTGTCTTTTTACTTCACTACTTTAGCCAACTATTATTTCAGTACTTTTTATATACTATGTGAATTATATCATTAAAATCCGCCATTACTTGGCAAATTTATGAATTATTTCTTAATAATTCAATATTTTGACTTTACGTCTCATTTTGCTGTTAACTTTTAACAATTTTCTTACTTTTTATGTATGGAATTACGATTGTTCGGGATATGCAATATTTTTATACGATTTGTGAATTATTTTACAATAATTCACCATTATATTATCGATTTATAAATTATTTCTTAATAATTCATTTCGATCATTTTATACATTATACTTTTTATGGTCTTTTTATTCTAATAAATTAGCCAGTCACTTATTTCATTAATTTTGGACAGTTTATGAATTATATCAATATAATTCATTATTTTTCACTTTAATTACAATTTATAACTTAATAATTCAATACTTTATTTTGTACATATTTAAATATTTCTTCCAAAATATTTAAATAAGTTCCATAAATTCTATATAAATGCATAAAAATATTATTTACTCATTTCATGCATTATTTCACTAAAATTTAATATTTTTCACTAATACATAACCAATTAATTAATCCAAAAATATTCTAATAAATTTCATAAATTCTCTAAAAATTTATGGGTAATATATTTCATATCTATCATCATTCTATGGCTTAATTTCATTGAAATACTTAATATACACATAATTTCTTTAAGCATGAAATTCGGCCATCATAATAATTAGACTTTAAAAATTCTTTTAAATTTATTTAGGCTTTCTATTATGCTAAATCAAAGTCCAATTACACTTTTCTAACACCAATTTCAATTATACATATCTTTATTAAATTTTTTTCTTATAAACCATAAAGGAAAACCATAAAATTTATAGGGAAATAATAAGATTTGATAGTCACTAACCATTTTTTCATGCTTAACCTTCCTTGAGCTTCCTTTTTCTTGCTTGAAACCATAGAAAATCATTTTTCTTCAAAGCATCCCACCTTTGGCCGAAATTTACATCCTCAAAATCACCAAGATAACAACATTTTTAGCTCAAATAAACCTAAAAAATGGACTCTAGGTACCTAAAACTAGTAGTAGGTACCTTAGAATAAAATTAAAACCAACAATTTCTCTTACCTCATTTTGACCTCCAAGCTTTTTTCACTTGTTTTCTCTTGCATATCTCCTTATAATCCTTGGTTTGAGATTAGATCCACCAACTAGAGAGACTAGAGAATATTCCTTGTGCTTGGATTAAAGGAAAAAATGAAGAAATGAAGAAGAAATTTTGAGAGAGAAGTGAAATGAAGCTTTTGGCCAACAATGGAGGAGGAAGCTGATGGAACAGAAGATGAGCCACGAAAATCACTATGAAAATCTCCTTTTTATAGCACTCTCAAAGGTCTTGGGCTTGGGTTAATGGGCTTGAATTAATTAACCAAAGCCTATTAACTACCCAATAAGCAATTTTAATTAATTTCTCCCACTTTTTAAATTTCAAATCACTCCAAAATTAATTCCATCATCTTTATTACATAAAAAATAGGTTGTATACAAAATTTCAGCCAAATCGGAGTCCTTTTTTGGTCTGGTTCGATTAAATCGATCCGATTCAAAAATACCGATTTTATCGAAAAATTTACTTTTTGTAACCAAAATAATCTACACATTATTTTAGGCATATATATAATTTTTTGCAATTTTTAAACTTTATTTGATATTTTTAAAGTCTCGATCAAATTTACGGTTGATCGATTACTATTTAAACCAAAATCATTATTTTTCTCCTACTTCTTGGTTTCAAATCTTTCCAAAAATACTTTTAAAATTATCAAAATATATTCATTAGTTTTCCTGGATATTTTTGGGTAAATCAGAGACTATTTTTTGGTCTGGGCCACTTTTACCAGTCCGATAACCCAATTTTTTGCATCACTGAAAAATCATTTTTTCTTTACTATATGATTCTACATCTCATTTAATGTAGATCGGAAAAATATGGTAATTTTTAGAGGTCATTAGCTATTTTTAAAGTCTCAGATAAACTTTTAGTTAACCTAAATACCATTTTAACTGAAACTGTGATTTTTTCTTATTTTTGACTTTTAGAGGCATATTTGACCTCAATTTTACTTCAAAATTTAACCTCGAACTACCCGTGCTCCATATTTTTTGATGATCCAATAAAATATTTTTCACTTTCGGGTGTACTTTTCAGCTCGAAAGATACTATTTACTATCGAAAAATACTATTCACGACTAACCCGGTGTTCAGGCCATTACAATAGCTGTATTTTTAGCCTATCTTCCTACAAGCAAGCAATTTCCACAGCCCCTCAGGGGCACACAAATATATCAACATACATTCATCATACATATTCCTCATCCAACTACTTCAAGCAGTCACATAATAAATATATACATACTTGATTTATACTGAGTTTTAAGCTATCTTAAATCTTTAGCCATACATGTTCATACTTATCCACTATTAATTATACATATACATGCCCAAAAGATAAATTCAAAATATTTTACAATTAAACTATTTGATGGCCTGCTTCAAGATTTCTTCAGTATGCTTGCTCCGAGAAACAATGAGAAACCTACACGCAGTCAAATAAAACTACGTGTTGAGCATTTATATGCTCAGTGGTAAATGCATTATCCAAAAATTTTTCATGCAAGCAAATAATACAAGCACATCCAAAATCATAAAGGTAACTATGACTTAATTAACCCAATTCCATGCTCACACATACGCATATTTTCCATTTTTATTTTTCTTGCCATTTATTGGTTATTATTATTATATTTTAATATTATTTTTCATTCTCATAATTCCTATATAGTTATCTTATATTCGTTATATAACATTACTTTTTTTAACTCTTTTTCTTAATCTTGCCCCCAACGTCACCCGGTAGAAATTTGTAAACCAGATACACGGGATATGGACCGAAAGGTCCAATAGTGGGTGATCCCAAAGGATCATAAAGCATGAACAGGACATATACTGTAATCTGTGAACATGTGACATGGGGTACATCATTATTAGCCTACCAAACAGAGTCGCCATGACTCAGACTGCAGTAAATGTGTCCCTATGGCTATCCAACTATATCTTGTACTGGATTTTATTACCAGATAACTAAGAGAAAAATTAAATATTTTATTTGTTTTTAGCATTTCTTTTATAACTTAATCTTACTTTTTATATCATAATAATTTACATGCTTATTCATCCCAATAGCATAAATCTTGAAATTTCTTTATTATACATAACATAATACTCACATGAAAATGTTACGTGCCATTACAAAAATCCTAATTAACTTAGTATACACTAAATAATACTTGACATGCTCTTTTATTATTTTATTTCATTAAAATTCCAACAAGTTCTCATGAATTTCCCTTTCCTTAATTTCAGCCAACTTAGGGATCATCATTTTTTTCATCTCCTAATTATTAATTTCATGTCCAATTAATCACATATGAATTTAATTTGACCTTACAATCAAATTATACCTTAGTAAACCTAAGGGCATTTTTGGCCAATACATGAATTTCATCTTCCATATATATTTTTTCTTCTAATTGAATTATTTAGTTAGTATTTAAGCTACATAAATTAAACTATATGATTCAATTACACTTTACATGCAAAATTAATATTAGTAATTCATATACCTAATCAAAATTCATAACAATTAAATGGAAAAAGGTTGGATTTATGCATTTACTAACCTTGAATTTTTCCTTGGCTCCTCAAATCTCTTTCCCTTTTCCTTTGTCTTTAGAAACACCTTTACCTTCTTTATTCTCTACACAAACTAGATTTTTCACTCATCAAAACCCTCCAATGCTTGCTTCTTTACACCAATATAACATCAAAATCAACATCTACATACCTTAATTAAGTTAATTGCTCCTTTAAATTAAATTAAAAACACTAATTTTACTTACCTAGTTTTTACCCTTCTAACTTCAATCCTTGAATTCTATCACTTGCCTACTTCAATTGAAGATTTGAAGCTATTAGGATGAAAAAGAGGGGCTGGAATATTGTTTAGGAGCTTTGACTTAGTGGGATTAATGTAGGAAATTTGAAGAAAATTTAATGAAGAGGGAGAGAGGGAGTGTGTTGGCTAGCTCAAGGAAGAAGGAGGTGGAAGCCTAAAGAAGATTATGCCCATCCATGATTTTTCCAGCCACTTATAAGTCTCTAATTGGGTTGGGCTTGGTAAAACCAAGTTAGACCAACTCAATTAACCTAATTCTTTCATTTTTGTGGGTTTAAGTTATCCTAAATTCTCTCTCCAATTTTCAAGGCTCAAATGCTAGTAAAAATGATTCTATCATACTTAGAATATTCAAATTAGCCTACATAAAATTTTTTGGCTCAATCGGAGTCCATTTTCGGTCTGGATTGTCAAGAATTAGTCCGATTAGCTAATTTTCGATGTTACCATAAAATTAATTTTTTCTATCAAATGATACTATACCTCATAAAGGACTCAACTGAAAATTTTGGTAATTTTTGTAGCTTATTTGCTATTTTTAAAAGTTCAATCAAATCTAAAATCAATCCAATTACTATTTAACCCAAGTCGTGATTTTTTTATATTTTTGACTTTTAGAGACCTATTTGATCTCAATTTAACTCCAAATTTCATCCATAGACTTATGGTGACTAGTATTTTTCGATGATTGAATAAAATATTTTTTCATTTTCGGGCATATTTATACTCCCGATGTACTATTTACCATCAAAAAATACTATTAACGGCTACCAGGACTGTCAGTCCATTACATCTTGTATGCTTTATTAGATGAAAATTAGAAAACTTTATATGTTTTATAATTTTACATGTGTATATTTAAAATTAGCAAATAGAATTTAATTTGTACCATTCGAGAAGTAAATTTGGAAGTCACCACTAAACTTTTAGCTTAGTGCGTGATTTTCTCTGTGCATAGGTTAATGTTCTGTATACCGAGGCAAGTGAAGCAAATGTTTCAATTTAAAGCAGCGAGGGTTAGTAGATGGATTTGGTTACTACAAGGATTTACTTACTGTACTTGTAAAATTTGATATTTTAGCATGTACACATATATGGATATGATTTAGTTGTAATCTTATTGATGTCTTGTTGGGGTTAAACATTATGTAGTTAATATAACAGTATAATGAATTTTTTGTAAATACAGTTGAGAATGAAAGTATTTGTGTAATGATAATATAAAAGGTGGATTTAGATTAATTGTTATTTATGGAGAATGGAAAAACTTGTGTTGGAGTTTGATGGAGATTGTGAAAATACCCATATAATTTTAGAAGTATTATATTTGTACTCTTTTTCACAGGAGGTTGATAATATTTAGGAAAAAATCTACCGAAATTTTTAGAAAAAAATAAAGAGCAAAAGAGTGGGATCTTTGAAGATGTCAGTAAACCTTTTGTTGATTTAATTGTATATAGATTAGAGATTAGGTAGTGACATCCTTATCTAACTCATTCATCGAAGCGGATATAGGGTGTTACAATGTTAAAAAGAGGAAATTAAAGAAATCGGTTGATGGTAGTGGTGAAGAGAGATAGTTCACGAGATCAAAACAATAAAGCAAGGCAGAGATAGCGGAGGAAGGGGGAGACGGCTGCTGGTGGAGGAGGATGATTGCTGTGTCAATGGCGATAGAGCATCTCTTCTTGGGACCTGAGCCAGGTGATTTCAGGCCAAGAGCTTTCTTCATTTTACTAGCAGCAGCTGAAGTGAGAGAGCGTTGCAACACCAGCGAGCCGCTAGAGATGTAGGAGAAGGCTTTTTTGGCAAAGGTACGGGAGACGGCGACAAAGATCTCATAGGCAGTGGCTTGGAGGTTAGAATCAGTGAGTTGGGAGGCGAGTTAACCAAAAGGAGAGTCGAGATTGATGGTGGTGAGTTTGGATCGAAAGGCATTTTTGCTGGTGCCGTTGACTCTCTTGGAATGGGCTAATGATAGGTTTCTGAACAGAGAGGCCATTCTCCTCCCTTGTATGCGTGTGTGTAGAGAAAGAGAGAGATAGGGGGTGGGGTGAGGCGTGGGACGGTGAAGAAGATGGACTATAAGAGAAAGATATGTTTCTTTTTTAATAAAATATTTCAAAAAGAAAAAAAAAAACTTCAATTTTGTTAATAAAAATTACGTTCACGCTCCTCAACCACATGATATTCACTCGTCTTGTCCGGGTAAGCAAGATTCTTGCCACATAGGCAAGTCATTACGTCGCAAGTGTTTATAAAAGAGTATATTAGTAGATTAAAGTATCAAAATGAAAAATGTTTGAGTTTGGAGGGCAGGGTGGCAAAACTATACAAGTACATGTGGCTATTTATATATTAAGCCATTTTAAAATATACTATTGAATTTTTGTACAAGTTAATATTAGATAATTGTATTTTTTGAATCACTCATAATAGGTCCAATTTAGATTGAACTGATAAAAATAAATTGCGTGTTTTATTAATCACGTGCAATGTCAATTTAAAATAATTATAGCTTTTTTAAGATATAAAAAAATAAAAGAAAAAATTTAACTTATTACATTTTATGATATGAAATGATTATATATTTTTTAATTTTTTTTACATATTGCTGAGCTTCACACTAATTTTACATTGACATTATATATTTTAATTTTGCGAGTTTTATTCAAATTGAATTTAATATAAATGATTTGAAAAGTATAAGAAAACAACATCAATTTTTAAGACTATCAAAATTTAATATAAAAAATGTTAAATTATAGAACCATAATGCGTATTTCTTAAACAAAAAAAAGTAAGAGTTAATTGCTAAAATTCCTCTAATTTATGAACTTGTTTTTATTTTGGTCCTTAGTCAATAAAATAGATAAAATCAATGGCCGAATTTTCATGATAATTTCAGTTTAAAATCTTTATTAATTTTTTTCATACGTAGTTGATGGAATATTGAGTTGATAATTTTATATGGAGAAATTAATTTATTTGATTTTATAGAGTGGAAGACCCATTAAAATTTAGATGATATGTTGATAGATATTCGTAATTATATTTTTATTTAATTCAAGATTTGATTAGCCGTGGATGATAAAAGTGATGATTCGGTTTAAATATATCTAAAATATTGGAGGTGGATCGAATCTATTTTACAGTTTGAAGACAAAAATGGATAATAGATTTAGGGGTGATTACGGGACGGGGTCAGGAAATTCTCTTCCACTCACTCCCCAGTCAGTAGCGGGGATTCCCTACCCCCGCCACCAATATCGAGGAGGGAATTTCCGCCGTTTTCCGGGATTCCCATGGGAATCTCTATCCCCCGACTTTTTTTAATTTTAAGATATAATATTTTATAAATAATTAAAATTAAAATATAATATTTAATAAATAAAAAATTTAAAATTAATAATAATTTAAAATTAAGTATAATTTAAAATTTAATAATTATAAAATTAAGTTATATTTTAATTTTAATTTTAATTATTTATAAAATATTATATTTTAAAATAAAAAAAAATATTTTTTATGAGACGAGGATCCCCGCGGGGCGGATACCTCATTCTCCGTTTCCGCCCTCGATTCTAGGGCGGGGATTTTTTTCCCCCGCCCCTGTCCTCGCGGGGAAAAATTTCGAAGATTCTTCGCTTCAAATGGGACGGGTCCCCTCCGAGGCTGAGAAATTTGTGTCTCGTGATCATCCCTATAGATTGCGGATATTTTAGTAATTAAATAAAATAAATAAATAAAACCATGTTGGTAATTTCGAACAAAACTTCAATCCTATCAAAAAAATAATTAAATAGTGAATACTATACCCATAATATAAATACATGCCGGGGGGGCCTTATGTTGTGCCCTGCACCAAATTTGAGGGGAAAAAAAAAAGCAGCAAAATTTTCCTAGCCTGTGATCATCCTAATGACGCTCCTCTAATTCCTGCAATTCTTCCCCCAAATCATAACCAATTTTCTGCTTCGATCATCTTTCTATCCAGGAATTAACAAATACCCAATTCTTCTCTTTCTTGCAATTTCTTAATAATTCTTGTTTCTCTGCATTGATTATTCTCTTTAAACCCAGGTTCTTTATTTCTTTCTTGTTCTTGTTTTCCAATCATGTTCTGATTTTTCTTATTTTCTCGAAAGGGTTTTTTGAAGAATTCCTTTTTTTTTTTTTGTTTCAGATTTGATTATGAGCAGCGGGAGGAGACATAAAGGTGAATTTAATTATCATGAAGTTGAGGGAACAAGATCACACCAGAGAAAGCCTCGTCCTCATGGTATGCTCTTTTTGTTTTTCTTTCTTTTTACAGAAAGAAGAGATATATATAATAATTTTTTATTTTTCTTTGTTTTCTTTGAAAATTGCCTCTTTTTGATCATTCGGAATTTGAATTTGATATGGAACTATAAAAACCCTTTGTTTTCTGTAGTTATGATTTTGTGAAACCTTTTTAGAAAATAACCGTGTTTCCCTTTTTTTTTTTTTTTTTGGTCTTAGAACTACATGATATTAACTGTTCATTGGAGAGTTTTTTTTTTTTTTTTCTGGTTATTGGTGTCTCATATTACGGATTAACTTTTCAAATTTATGCCTTTCTTGATTTACATTTGGGTGAGAGTTACAGTTCATTATTGTTGCATAATGTCAAAACCTCGTTATGATCTTGATTTTTTTTTTTAATTGGTAATCTTGTCCTTGATCTGATCCATTTGTCATCTTTGCTTGTTTTTTTGGTATAATGTCTTATGTGAAGTTTCTATTTCGTCTTCCATTGTTAGTGATCTCTTTGCATTTTCTTAAGGCTTACTTTTGTGTTTTCAATCCTAATAGATAACATTTTGTGATATGTATTTATTTAAATATTATACAAAGTAGTTAAATGTTGGTCTTGTTCATTGTAGTGGTGAACTAAATTTAGATGCATGTCGGTTGAGTCCAACACATGGATCACCAATTGCCTTATATAAAACACTAAGGTGAATTTTTGAACTTCTATATTGGAAGTGTGTGTAAATCCATAAGATACACAGCAGAAAAGGACGATACAGTAGAAACAATGAATGCTTGTGGTAGAGCTTTTTATTTTTTTGGCTCGGCACAAAGTATTACATTTGTTACGTTTTTTTATGTTATGCTTGTTGTTGATGCTTGTTTCCGTTACCTATTGTCTTATTTGGAGAGTAGCTTTGATTAATTTGCATCTGTAATTGCTTTCCATTGCAATGATTCTATTCCAACTTTTGGAGACGTTCTTTAAGAATATTTGCATTCACGTTCTATGTGCTTACAGGTAGTTGGCAGCCAACTGTACCATTGTGGGAGAAAAAATTCTGCTATTCGGTCGGTTCAGTTCCTTGGCGCAAGTTATTGGAGACTAAAAAGTCTATGTACCTCTATGAGAATGTAGTTCAGTGGAATGACTCTGCTGGTGAAGAGGCATTTCGCAATGCTAAAAATCGATTTTGGGCAAAGATTAATGGCCTTCCTTGTGACATATCTTTGCCTGATCCTGATATATATGTTGATGAAATTGACTGGGATTCTGATATTGACCCTCAGTTGTATTTAGATTTGGAACGAGAACCGGAATATCCCGATGAGAATGATGCAGGGAAGGAGGTTGTGATTTTTGACAATTCTATCCTGAATCAGTCATTTGCATGCACTGGATGGGGGGAAGCTGAAGAGGACTTACAAGAAACAGCCAATACTGTCTTGGATCCTGGATACAGAAATTTTGACCAACTAGGTAATACGGTGAATCCGTGGGAGAGCAAGGTTTCTCATACCAACGGAGGCGTGGTAGATAATGAATGGGGAAATTGTTGGAATGATTCCTATGGATGGAAGAATAATTGTACCAGCGGGGGTGATAATTATAATGAGTGGAGGAATGTAAATGATAGAGCTGGTGGAGACTCAGGAACATGGGATGCGAATAACAGGAAAAGAGAGGGCAGTGGCTGGTACATGTCAAGGTATAAAACATCCAGGTATCAGGGCGATGAGTATCAGATGGATCGTGGAGGGTGGAGAAGTGGAAGAGGGAGGAAGAGGATGAATTTTGTATATTAAAATATCAGTCTTAAATTTCAGCAAAAAGGATCAGCAATTGGTTGGAGGTAGGGCAACACTGTAAATTCATTTTTGACCAGTCACCAAAAAGGATTCAGGAAAGGAGGCATTCATGGAAGAAAGTTTTGTAAGTGTGAGGTATATAATATGAGTAGGCTGTTTAGCAGTCATTGTTTCATTTATTCGCTTGTGAAGAACATATAGCACATAAAATAGGATGATAACAACCGGCTGAAGTCCCTGTCTTGTTCGGTTTAGATGCAGTTTTGTAGTTTGTGTGTTGTTAATAACGTAGAACCATAAACAAAGTATATTCTATGTTTCTTTGGATTTGAAACTGAAAATTATCCTATAGTTCAGACCTGATTTTATGATTAGCCCTCTAAAAATTATATATATTTATTTCATGTAAAAAAGGAAACCAATATATTTAAATTCTACTATTCTCTTGTATGATTCTTCTACAAGTTCTTAAGAGTATTAGTATATTTCATGCTATTTGGTTGTAAATTAATATTATTAGATGCCAACTTTAATTAGTAAATTGGTTTGACCAATTTGTTACCGGTTTAGCATTGAACATATTGATCCACACACTAATAAGGATTCTGATCTTTATTAGAAGATTAATTATTCTATTATTTTGATGATTAAATTGGAGAATTTAATTAATCAAATAATTGAAATTTTTAATTTAAGCAAAATATGATTATATTTTTTACTAGTAAAGAAAATATAATTAATATTAAGAATAAATTGAATTTTTCTATTTGGAATAAAAAATTAAATAATATTCCCTGCTTAGTTTTTTGATAAAATAATTATCAATGCATATGTATTACATATGTGGTAATTATAATTAGTATTTATATATATACATATTTAAGAAATAAATTGAAAACTTATTTGTAAGATTCAATTGGATCAGAAAGATAAAATTCCACGTAAGCATATAATATGTGCACAATAAAGAGTATATATTAATTATTTTTTTAATCCTACCAAAACTTGAAAAATTGCTAAAAATCATATTATAAAAACATACAAAAATCACATTAAAATGTGTAACTTTGACCATTTATCAAATTTCCCCAAACTTATCCCATATATTTGTCCTCAAACATGAATCAAACCATAAAATGAATCCTATCAAATTTTTTTTCTTTATAGCCTGATCTGATTGGTATAAGCCCCAGAATTGGTGCAATGCCAAATCGGTCTATCAGGAACTTCAGGGTGACTCAAGAGGTGAACTTGCAATGATTCTGGCATTCTCTTCTTGAAAACAAAGAAAGGTTTTTGCCTTCATCCCGTTCATAGTTATTTTTCCTTAGTTGATCCACTGTAAGTTAAGAAAAACCAACATTATTCTTCAATAACGGAATGAAAGGATAACTAGATGGAATCCAAGGATATACACAACACTTAATCACATACAATTGAATGAATAAAGGAAGGAAGAAATCAAATTTTTTTTCTTTATATATATATATATATATATATATATATATATATATATATATATATATATATATATATATATATATATATATATATATAAACTTATTCAAGCTTGATTTACTTCCATAGACTGTAGTGACCGCAAGGATACCCGGTTTCGACTTGCATATATCCAGTTTTTTTAGTCTAAGAAAGATTAAATGCTTACAAGGAATGTAGAAATCCTTTTTACGCGAGGTTACCCGGTTCTAGCCCCCGTACATGCAGTTACACAGATCACCCAATTTCAAACGGCTACTAGCTCTACTCTTAATCGTATTTTGAACGAATAGCAGAGTAAAAATTTATTGCAATTTTTTATTTTATTTTTCTCTTTTTTTTCTTTATCATAGCAACTAAATTCCTCAATAAAAAAGCACACAATACAAAATAAGTGTTCAAAGTTGTTTTAGTGAGCTCCTAGTATGCAAGGATACCAAATTAAGAACATGTAAGAATTATATTTCACCTTTAAAATTAAACTTGGTATGTCTAATTCAAAAGATAATCCATACCACCATAAATTATATGAAAAAGAGTAAATATCCATTAAATCTAGTCAATCTTGCCAATATTTCATCAAACCAAAATCCAAATGCTCAAAGAAGTTGTTTCTAAGCAAATGCTTTTCCCTAGGATCAAAAATGAAGATTATCAAAATGCTAAAGAGTAAGAAATCAAAAACTTAATTTCAACAAAAATTCAAGGGATAAATATATACTGCTAGCACTTTAAAGAGCACCTAAAATGCAAAAATTTTGTTGAATATCAAGCAAAAAAAAAATTCTTTTAACAAAATATATGCTTAAATCCAAAAAATGTTTTCCATAAAATAAGTTGATGCAATAGAAAATACTAAATAACAGTAGCCTAACCAAGCCGAAAATAGATTCCAAGATCAAAAATCACTAAATAATTTTTAACAATTCACCAAAATTTTAACCAAACTTCCAGTAGCAAAAGATTGTTAAAAAAATTAGTGAAACAAAATATACATAAACTGTAATCAACCGGATAAAAATTTCGTAAGTAAAATCAGCAGCAACAAACCAACAATTTTTCCAACATGAATTCTCAAGAGTTAGCACAAATGTGCTAATGAAACAAAATGTGCTGATACAATAGAAAATACTAAATAACAATAGCCTAATCAAACTGAAAATAGATTCCAAGATCAAAAATCACAAAAAATTTTAACAATCCACCAAAATTTTAACCAAACTTCCAACAGCAAAATATTGTTAAAAAAAATTAATGAAACAAAATATGCACAAATTACAATCAACCAAATAAAAAATTCGAAAGCAGAATCAGCAGCAACAAACCAACAATTTTCCAAATATAAATTCTCAAGAATTAGCAAAAAGATATAATAAAATCAGCTAAAATCATCACACCATAAAATCAATACTTCTATCAAATCTTCCTCCACACTTTCTCCTCGTATTGTCCATAATGCGGAACAACAAATGAATCGTGGGGTGAAGGGAGACAAATAATAAAAAGGACATGGTTTAGAAACTACCCTATTATGAAAATATGGTTGTAGATCGAATGGTAAATTGTTGGAGTTGCTTCTTCTGTTTGCTTTATTGAATTGCTAAGTTTCGGTTCATCGAGCCACCTATTGAGTTTATGCAAGGTGCTGGCTACCTAGAAGACCAGATAAAAAATTAAAATCAATATAAAATCAAAATCAATCAACTAGCAATTAGCAAAATCATTTTTATAGAAACTTAATGAATTGATAAATGATTAAATAGAAATAGTTATAAAATTAATTCAAGAATGACCCAATTATGTAAGCACAACAAACCCAGAGTAGATGCAAACAAATTGATAGTAAAAGAAATAAAATAATAAAATAAAGAAAAAAATCATTGTGAACCAAAATATCCAAAATAAATAAATAAATAAAGGAAAGATGGCAAGATTCGGCAACTTAACAAAGAAAAAAAAACACAAACGACAACTAAAGTAAAATGACAAGAAAATAAAAACAATAAATTTAAATGACAAAGGGAAGGAAGTGACGGAAATACAATAGGAAAAATGAAATCGATAACATTTGGTAAAGAAAGAAAAAAAAATAATCAATTAACAAATACATGTGAAAATGAATAAAACAAAAGAAATAATAATAATAATAATAACAACAACAACAACAAAAATTAAAAGTCAAACTCTTTACTTCTAGATTTCTTCAAATCTTCATGGTTTTGTACAAATCAACTCCAATCAACCACAAATTGTTCATTTCTTACCAAATTAATCCTACAATGGTCAAAATCATAAAACAAGTGAAAAATTGCTAAAAATCATATTATAAAAACATCCAAAAATCACATAAAAATGTGTAGCTTTGACCATTTATCAAAATTTCCCACACTTATCCCATATATTTGTCCTCAAACATGAATCGATCCATAAAATGAATCCTATCAAAAGTTCAATCACCTAAAAACAGGCTTCCATCCCATAAAGTTTAACAAGACAAAAATGCATGGAAAAATGGAATAAGAATTCATAACCACTTCTCACAAATTCATGTCAAATTATGGATTCCTCAACTATCTTTTCAAGTCAGAAACACCAAGATTTTATAACATTAAGCATGCAAGAATTTTATGTCTCAATTCAAAATTAAATCAATGCATAAAGGTAACTCATCAAACCAAATTAGACACTTTAATCACATACAATTGAATGAATAAAGGAAGGAAGAAATCAAATTTTTTTCTTTATATATATATAAACTTATTCAAGCTTGATTTACTTTCATAAATTGTAGTGAACGCAAGGATACCCGATTCTGACTTGCATATATCCAGTTTTTTTTAGTCTAAGAACGATTAAATGCTTACAAGGAATGTATAAATCCTTTTTACATGTGAAAATGAATAAAACAAAAGATGATGATAATAATAATAATAATAATAATAATAATAATAATAATAAATTAAAAGTCAAACAAAATGGGATGGGTGGGCATTGAAAGTGATGCAGAAAAAAATTATTAGAACCAAAATAAATAAAAGCAAAGTGTAGATTCACGCATCCTCTTTTTTCGCTTTTTTTCTTTTTTTAATAACAATATAAAAAATAATATGAAATTAGCAATAGGAAAGAACATAAAAAAATCAAAAAGGAAAAAAATATTATCGCTTTGATTGCATCGATACTGTCATTATCAATTGAGGTGACAACAACTTTACTGCATAAGGGCTGCTTTGATTGGTTCTTCAGTCTAGCCATGGCATGACTTTGAGGATTTGGATCTTTAAATGTAGTGCTATAGAGGTTGGGTGGCTATAAGAGAATGATATGTGGATTTGATTCTTGGGATTTAGGGTTAATTGGAAATAAAATGATGGACTTAAAGTGTTAAAACAAAAGAATTAAAATATATAAGGTCGGGTAAAATATGGACCTGATGGGTAAAAATAAAAATAATAAATTGAATTTAACAAAATCCATTAAAAAGAATTGGAGTAATTAATGAAAGCCCAACTTTAAAAGAAATCTATAAAAGTAATATCCATTAAAACCCATATGCCCAACTTAAAAAAATAATATAGCTCACCAACATTAAAATGCTCCAGTGTTCCATCTATACCTGCATATTTAAAAAAAAAAATTAGAGTCAACCCAACAAAGAAGAAGGCAATAAAAGAAAAATTAAATGTAAACAGTAGCGGCTCAACCTTGGGTAAGGCTAAGCATTGGGTTGCCTCCCAAAAGCGCCTTTATTTAACATCTTTGGCAAGACATTTTAGAATTTTAAACCATTTTAGAATTTTTCCATTCATCACTTCCTACAACTTAGTATTAATCACCAAACTCTTCTCAAATTTGTTAGGCTTTTTGTAAGTAGAGTTCAAAAAATATAAAAGATTCAAATTGTTATAATTACCACCTAATTTGAAAGATTCATTAATTAAAGATTCAGCAGGATCCACTTTAAAAACATTAGGCATAACACTAGAATCTTTTATAGTAATATAAACATAAAATTTAACGATTTCTCCATCAAACGCCATATTGAGTGTACACTAATACATATCAATTTTTATTTTGGTTGTATTGAGAAATGTCCTTCCTAACAAAATATCTAAAAAATTTGAGGATTTAACATCTTCCATGTCAAGCACATCAAAATCAACAGGATAAACTAACCCATCAACTTGTACCAAAATATTCTCCAATACCCATTTAGGATAAATAATAGACTTATTAGCAAGTTGAAGTACTGCATTTGTCTCTTTTAATGGACCAACATGCAAAGATAAATAAATAGACAATGACATAATATTTATTAAAACTTCTAAATCACGCATACCTCTTTTTATCATAACATTGCTTATAACATAAGGGATAACAAACATATCTTGATTTTTACATTTTGGAGGTAATTTTCTTTGAATCACAGCAGGGATATTTTCTCCTCCACTTACCTTTCATTATCAACTAACTTTTTCTTATTAGTACATAATTCTTTGAAAAATTTAGCATATTGAGATATTTATTTAATTACATCAAGTAATGAATATTTACCTCAACCTTGCAAAAAATCTCAAGAATATCATCGTCTTCCTTTTTCTTCTTAGATTGGCTAATCTCAGGAAAAGAGGGATGGATGACAATGGTTGGGAGCTATTCAAGAACTTTGTCTCTAGGCTATCCTTTTTGAACAATTTCCATCTCTTTTTCATCTTCTTCTTCACTTTTCTGGTCACTCTTATTTTGCAGGGGCTGTTCAAACTCTTTTTCACTCCTTAAAGTGATTGTACGCACATTTTACATTGGATTAATGATCAATTTTGATGGCAATCTCCTTTGAGTCTCTAATTTTCTTACTACATTCTCCATTTGGCTCAATTTTTCCTCCAAATGTTGGGAGCTAGCCCTTCTTTCTTGTTGAAATTGTAAATTGTTAGCAGTAATCGAATTAACAATTTCTTTAAGAGACATACCTAAATTTGAGTAATTTTATTGTGATTGAATGGGCCATATAGGCTGGGAAATCTTGAAAACTTGTGGCTATCCCTTATAACTGAAGTTTGATTGACTCATCCATCATGTATTATTAGTGTTTGAATATAGGTCATAACTCCATTGTGGTATACCTAAAAAACCTTTAGATTCATAAAAATTATCTTGGTAATAAGGTCCATCCTTTAGAACACAAATATCCAACCATTTAAAAAAATCAAAACTAATAGACATCAATTCCCAGCAACAGTGCCAAAATTTAATAGGCATCAAAATAAAAAATAAATAAATTTTTACTTAAAACTAACTTGCAAATAGTGATGAGTACGTTCAAATTCATAAGGATTGGTCGACTTTTAATTCTTTAAATAACTAGAAAATTGACAAACTAAAAATAAATTATAGGGATTTTTGTAAACTAAGAATTAAAAATAAAAATAAAAATAAAAATAAAATAAATAAGGATAAAATCAATGGATGAAAAATTTCAGTTAAAGGTATTCAAGGCACATGATTCAATTTAATGATCATAAGAAGGATCCATTTCAATTCAAGTTTAAAATTCCAACAATTTGAATTCCCAACGTTAAAAATTCAAAAAGATCTTCTGCATATATATATATATATATATATATATATATATATATATGAAAATAATTTTTAGCTCAATTTGAGTAACTCAAATATGAATAATAATATAAATGTATATTTTTTAAATATTATTCAGAACAAAAATAACTTTCATAAAAGTAAAATATTTAAAATCATGTCAAACCAACTTTAAGCCACATTAGACTTATAAAAAAGTCATTAAATCGTCATTAAAATATATTAAAATAATAAATTTACTCATTCTTTTGCATACAAACTCTTACATCTACTCATATTGGAAAAAGAAGTAAACAAACTTTTTTTTAGGATTGGATCCAATTTTTGCCTCTTGAATACAATAGTTTCAATGTATTCAATTCTTTTTAATACACTTTTGTCCAAATTTCATTTTTATTGATGTCAAAACCAACAAAAATAAAATTTCTACTTAAAACTAACTTACAATTAGTGATGAGAAGAGTTGAATTCACATAAATTAATTGAGTTTTAATTCTTTAAATAACTAGAAAATTAACAAACTAAAAATAAATGTTGGGAGGCTTTATAAAATAAGAATTAAAATACCACAAGAAAATTTCAAAATAGCAACGAAAATAATTTAGCAAAGGAAATCAAATTTCGTTGCTATTTAGCAATGAAAATTAAATTTCGTTGCTATTTTTTGTTAAAGTTTTTAGATTTAGCAACAGAATTAAAATTAGTTATCTTTCGTAACTAAAAATAGACAAAATAATTCGCAACGAAATTTTTATACCGTTGCTAAATAAGATGCCAACAAATGACAAAAAAAAATTTGAAACGAAAATTAGCAACTGTAAGCAAATTATGTTGCTAATTTAGCAATGAAATGTTATTTTCATTGTTATTTTAGCAACGAAATTTAATTTTCGTTGCTAAATTAGCAACGGAAAATAATTTCATTGCTAAATAACCAACCTTAAAGCAATTCGATTTCAAAATAGTAATTAAAATATTTTCCGTTACTAATATAGCAACGAAAAATATTTTTCGTTGCTAAAATAGCAACAGAAATAAAATTATGTTGCTAAATTAGTAACAAAATTTGTCTTCCATTACTATTTCATTATTTGCTAAAATAGCAATAAATTTTATATTCGGTTGCTAAAATAGCAATGAAATGTGTTTTTTATTGCTAAAATAACAATGTTAATTCAGTTGCTATTTTAGCAACCAAAATAAAATTTTGTTGCTATTTTAATTTTTACCCTAGGTATAAACAGTTTATTTTTTCTATTTTTTTTTGCAGCCAAAATTTTTTCTCTATTATTCATTTTTCCGTGAACCTCAATCTCTCCCTCGCCTTTGCCCTCCCACTTGCACTCTCCCTTTTCCTTTCCTCTCCAGCGCCGGTGCCTCCCCTCTACCACTCTTTTCCTCATTCGCATATATGACGATGGTCAATCTATCTATCTTCATAATAAGATAATCGACACTGAGTTTGGGCAAGATCTGTCTCTTGCAATAAAAATAGCAATGAGAGAAGCCATATCTTGCAGTTCACCCATAATTTATTTGAGAGACGTCCCGTTCTCAAATCGAAGGTTGCTGCTATTAAATGGTTCAAAGAGTGATAATTTATTTTAATTTCTTTTGGAATTACATGTTAATTTTGTAATATTTGGGTGTAATTTATTGTTTTTGTTATTGTTTTTGATTGTGCTTGTTGATAGCCAATAAACAATAGTTTTTGATTTATAGCTACTTATGCAATCTATTACAGCTCTTGTAGTTTCTAGATTTGTACAAAGTCCCATGGTCTTGCGAAGACCCCCGATTCCACTCTGGTAAGCCTAGATATACTCATAATTGAATGGAATTTGAGTTTGTGAAGTGGTTCTTTACCTAGTATTTTAGGCTATGAGCAAGTTGTAGCTTAAGCTAAGCCAGAACCTCTGAAAATAATGATATCGGGTGCTCCTACTTCTGGTAAAGGTACCCAATGTGAGCTTATTATTAAAAAAGTAAGGGTCTGTTTAATTACAGAAAACTGCTCCAGTTTTTCAGAAAATTTTTCCACAGAAAACAGAAAATAGAGATCATGTTTATTTTCGTCAGTTTTCTAAAATAGAAAACAAAAAATGAATTTTCCAGTTTTCCAAAATAAAGAAAAAATTGGAAAACTAATAAAAGATGTTTTTCAAATTTTCTAAATAATATTAATACACATACACATATATATATATATGTACATACACACACATACATATGTACATACATACATATACATATACATGCATATGTAAATTTTTGTATGTGCATACATACATAAGTATATGCATATGCATGTGCATGTATATGTATATGTAGTACATGCATACATACGTACATATGGATATGTATATATATGTATATTCATACATACACATACATATGCATATGTATATGTATACATACATATGTATATGTATGTATATATATGTGCATATATACACATACATATACATATACAAATATACATATATACATACATGCATGCATGCATGTATGTATCTATATACATACATATACATATAAATATGTATTTATGCATATACATATACAAATATACATATATACATACATGCATGCATGCATGCATGTATCTATATACATACATATACATATAAATATGTATTTATGCATATACATATACATATACATATGCATATACACACACATACATGTTCATATACATGTATCTGTATGTGCTTATATGTGCATACATGCATGCATGTATGTATCTATATACATACATATACGTATAAATATGTATGTACATACATATATATACATATGGATATGTATATATATATATATATACACATACATGTACATATGTATGTATTCATAAATACATGTGTATGTATGTGCATATATTCACATACATACATATATATATATATACACACACACACACACACACACATACATATATAAATATACGTATGTATGTATGTATGTACGCATACATATATATGTAATATCTGTATGTATGTATATATATATATATACATACGTGTGTATACACACACACAAATAAACACTTCAGTTTTTCATTTGTTGATAAATAAACGCGTTTTCTAAATTTTCTACGGAAAATAAGTACTCCAATTTTCTAAGAAAATAAAAAACAGAAAACAGAAAACTATTTTCTGTAAGTAAACGCACCCTAAGCTTTTTTATTTTCTATTTATTTTTGGTTAGTTACTATTATTTTTGGTTCATTGTGATCAATTTTTCAGAAATTGTGATTTCTGGTCCATTATTCACTTTTATTTCTTTCTTACAAGAAGGAATGATGTATTGAAGCTTTTTTTTGGGCAGCTGCACTTTTTTTCCCAAAAAATCGTGTTATCTTTATCTGGATTCAAATACTTATATAGTTTCTTAATTGGGTATTTTAATTAATTAGCATTCTAGAGAGAAATAGCTCCTACTAGGAAAGACAATGAGAATCCCCACAAACAAATACAGAGTTGCGAATGGACCAAGCTGAATTGAGCAGTTTGGTTCAAATGCATGAGTCGAGAAAACACTCTTCGATTAGATGTGTATTCCATTAAATTTTGATTATTGGCTCATTTGTTGTGCTCTAATCTTAAACAATCTCAAACTCTTTTTTTTTCTCTTTTTTTTGGGTCTTATTCTCATATTTAAAAACTTAACTTCATTAGCCAGTGGTTGTATTCTTTAGCTAATCTGTTAGGCAAAAAAATTTTTGACTTGAACAAATGAGAATTTTGAAGTTTAATTGTTCATTTTAATATTACTCCAGAACATTGAGATGCACAGTTCACAATTGAACTAATTTTCTCACCAGTCTTTCTCCTCGAGTCTTAGGGCAAGAAAGGAATGCAGCTCAGTAGCATAGGAAAAATGTGCTCTTCCATTGATATGTTTATTCGCTCACGATAACTTACTTCTTTCAAGTAGAAGGTGTTGATTATGATGAACTTGCTAATATTATTGCTTGAGATATTGATATCAATTCTAAAGCAAAAAAGATGCTAGACTTGTGAGTTTGCCTTGGTGGGTTTGATAAAGTATTGAGAGGGCCAGATCACAATCTGAGATTAAGTAATTGGTATTTTGTTTATCAAGGATAGTTATTAGTTATATAAGCATAATTTTTTTATGTCTAAACTACTGGTTTTAGGTTATTCATCTTATTCCATCCCAATGGCTCCGTGTGATTGCTGGTTTTAATTACTACATTTGCTGCATGATTTCTCATTTTGTGAAGAAAAATAGATTGAATCAAGTCATCCCGATGAATGCAGTATGGTTTGGTACACGTTGCTGTTGGAGATCTGTTGAGAGCTAAAATTGCTTCTGGAAGTGAAAATAGGAAGAGGGCTAAGGAACACATAGAAAAAGGGCAGCTGGTCCCGAATGATGTTGTTATCATGGTAGGGGATGATGCTTTATTTCTTCATCTCCTCTCTCTCTCTCTCTCCGTTTATTGTTTCATTTTTAAGAAACATTAGCCTTAAGCATTATTAATTGCTAATTTATAATGGTGTAGATGGTGAAGGATCGTCTGTTGCAGCCAGATGCTGAAGAAAATCGTTGGCTTTTGGATGGATACCCTAGGAACTTGTTACAAGCCAATGCTTTTAGGGAATTTCAAATAATTTATTTCTCGCTATTTTGAGCTAGCTTTTGGGAATTTCAAATAATCTGTTTTTGAACTTTTTCTTTTTTGGATTCAATTGGTCATATGGACAAAAATAGTTATTCCTTGAATAGCTTAGGCACTAACTTCATGGATGGAACAATTCTAAAAGTTTGAGACTGAAACTTTGGATATGGACACAAATATGCCTTTTTTCCATGTGGCACTGTTTCATTGGTTATTTTATGAAAGATTTGGGTGGCTTTTGGAATTTATGTGGACCTTTAGGATAAACACTGTCATTATCTTTGTTATTCTAACATTTCTTTCCAAGAATTATAGCCTGGTATGCATTTTATAATGATAAGAACTTGCAAGTCTATGGATAGAAATATGTATTTATTTTAGTATTTCTTTAAATAAAATAAGCAACGGTTTGCAATGGAATCAGGAACATGATTGCTTGATTCAGAGTTAGCAGTTTAAATCTTCTTTAATCTCTGATTTTTTTCTGGAATGCTGTCTAATTATGTTTAATTTTAAGATTACAAGAGTTGTCTTGAAACATTGATATAGTTCAACTATTCTATTACATTTCATTGAGTTCACTAGTATACACAGTGATTATCATTAAGCCTAGATTTTAGCTAGCCTTTTTATATTATAATAATATATTGCAAAGACATTTAACTCGTTATAACATGGTTTTTAATCCTAAATGTCTAGATATGACAAATATTACCTCGTCAAGATCCACCAATTTGGTCAGAGGTGTTGGTTATTCTTTCTTCTTCTTCAATTAATTTCATCTTTTCATGGGACATGTTGATGCTGATTACAAGTTACGAGATCTGAAAAAGGATTATGAGGAGTGGAGGAGCTATCCATGTAAGATTGTAGCACTCTTATCCTATAACCTATACATATCACTTTATTCATCTCATTAAACATGTTTTACTATGCAACATAAACATATACCAACTATATAGAGACTAGGGGTGAACAAAAACCGAACAAAACCGAAAAATTGAACCAACCCAATTGATTTTTTAATTTTGTTCGGTTTTTTGTTTTTAATTTTAAGAAACTTCGGTTTTTCGGTTCGATTCGGTTTTTGAAGGAGAAAACCGCATAGAAACCGAACCAAAGTGAAATTTATATAATTATATAATTTTTTTGTTTTTTTATAAAATAATTATTTCATACATATAAATTATTTTATTTTTAGTTGTAAATTATATGAATACATTTATAAATTATTAATATCTATTTTTTAGGTTATAATTTAGAATTTTGACAATTAAATTAAAAATCGATTAAATAAAAAAATTATTTAATGGTTTTGTTGTATTATTTATTATAAATCATCATAATAAGTACTTTAGCATGTTATCATGATGGCACTATATGTGAACATGGTTACACTAATGTATTTCTCATTTCATAGTATGACTGCATTTAAAAATATACATTTACTCTTCATTAGAGTACATGCCTGTAAGTCATTTTACATATAATAAGCAAGTATAAAAATTCAATCACATATGCACATTTGATATAATTATCAACCACCTTTACTTACGTACATATGTGAACATGCATATATATATAGGGATTTTTATTAATAATCATATCACACGCTATATTCAATCCAATGTGTAATCATATAAATATATATTTAACATAACCATTTTTAAACCAAATATAAAAAACAAATTAAAATTCTTCCTAAACAAATCTGCATAGGGGCAGCATTCTGAATCCAACTTAGGTGCCCTTTTTGATCTAGTAAATGTTATTTTTAGACCATGCGGGCTTATACAACTTCACTACCCTATATTTTCAGTTTCTAAAACATCAAAATTCGTCGTAATATCACATCTATAATTCAAAATATTCAAGAAACACCATTGGCTGTTCATAAATTCAAAAACAGTTATTATAACCACTTGTAAAATTTTTAGAATAAGATGGGGAATGAATCAGCCTAACTTTCCTTCAACAAAGTCCTGATCCTAGGTGTCTAGTTTACCCAAAATTTTACAGCATAGCATTTTGACTCATCTACTAAGATTTATGTCCAAAATACCAAAATATGATCCTTAACAGTGCAACCAGTTTTCACGAATTTCAAGCTAACATTATAAATTCATACAAACATAATTAAACAAAGCTTCCTTCATAAAAAAATGTTCATTTATAAGTCTATTTTCTATAGGATGCGACCTCATAGCATTCTAAGCAATATACACAAAGATACATCATTTTTACTTCAACCTGTTCCAGAACTAAAATTAACAGCTTATAGAAAATTCAATTAATTATTTGGATGTCTTAAAAGGCAATTTCAATGCTAGGTTCCTTCTACAATTTTGTAGGCATATATGTTATGTAACCTTAGAAATCAAAATGATCTCAATTTAAATTTTCTGACTCAAATTATGCTGAAATTACAGTCATTAGTTCATAATGCTTTATGTAATTTCTTTTAGGAATAATATTAATTCAAATGCACATTTGTTCACTTTACCATGCATAAACTTCATGTATTATGTATATATATACACTCTTAACTATTATACATAAATAAGTATGCTTGTTTATTATGCTTGTACACTTCATCACCAAGCTTGTGAAATAGGTTCATAAGAGCTATTCCCATACATGTCACTCATATGTCAAGATTTGATCTCATTCATGCGTGATCATTTTTTGTTCATGTCTATACATTCCCATATACTTATGTTATCTTAAGTAAGCCATACACATGCTTATATTATATTAATCATATGCATGCTTTCTCTTAAATAAATAAATATTGTTGATATACCTGATCTTGTCATTCCCATAAACATGCTTCATCATTTGATCATGCCTATTGCTTTACAATATGATATCATCACATACTTTATGTACTTATCTCTCCCTTATGTTCATTTATATAACAAAGATGCTATAAAACATTCAAGAAGGTATAAAAAAGCTTTACTATCATTTTGAGATATTTTATTAAATTTTATGTGAAACAAGGGAGCCATGACAAACATTCTATACAGTGGCAGATTTCAAATTTCATTTTGTTACCAATATTAAAAATATAAAACATCATTTTTAGGCCAAGAGATCTAATAAAACTTATTCCCATGTGTTTCTATTTTCCATAACATTTAAAATCATCTTAATATCATCTCTCTAACTCAAGTTGTTGGCAAATCACTAAGAACTACTCCATTGACCCGCCAACTGAAAAAGGGCTATAGTTTTGGGAATTTTTGAAAGCCTTAGAGGCAAATTTTCATTATTAGTATTTCTATAACATTTGTAGGAACAAATATCCCGATTCTATCCCAACTAGAATCATCAAATCCGGGGTTCAAAAACTCAAATTATGATCAAAATAGTCACTGAAGGTCAGTACGAATTTTCTGGATAGCACTGCCTAATATTTTAATTACTTTACATGCAAAATCATTTGATGATCTACACATGCATGAACTTCCATTTTCAATATCTAACTCATCACTATAAACACATGCAAGATTGAAATAATTTCCATACCTTATAGTTGAAAAAATATCACATATATGCAAATTAATTTCAAAGTTCAAATCTCATACCTCTATCAAACATATACTCTTCTTACTTGATCAAAATGCCTTTGTCCTTTCCTCCTTCTTCTTCTTCCCTTAACAACAATTAACCTTCTTAACACAAACTTCCAACATTTTACTTACTCAAATTCCAACAAAAATAAGAAGATAATGATAAACTATCAAATTGATATGCTTATCTTATTATTACACACTAATTTGTCTTGATTTAATTCAACATGCATGCATTTCTCTTCAAGGATTTCTTAAATATGCTTAACAATGAATGAAAGAGTGAGAAGAGAGAAAATTTTTGAAACTTCTCTCAAGAATGTCGTCCCTCACTCCCATACACTCTCTTTCTAACATTAAAAATGACTATATATAGTGGTAAAGGAAAATTCCCTTGTTCGTCCCTTAAAAATTTGCATGTTCCACTAACTTTCCTCTAGCTTTTGCATGTTACACCAATGCCTCTCATCTTCTTGCATATTATACCTTGACCTCTCCATTTTCTACTTCTCTTAAATCAACCTCTCAATTCATTCTTTTATTCACATTTGACCTTTAAGATGTCGTATTTACAAATTGACCCCTAAACTAATACTTCATACTTCAATTACAACCTTGAATATTATTATACCAACATAATAATTTAATTATGCCCTTATAAAATTCATACCATTTAATTCACACATTTATCACATATTTAATTATAACTTAATAACATTTATGCCTCAATCAATATCTTAACTACTAATAATTCATCCAATAATGTTCAATTAGACTTTAATAACATGTAATTGCCCTTAAATTCTACTAGGACCTATTTTGGGTCCTTACAAAGACAATGTCATTCTCTATTATACCTTGCTAACTGTATTGGTAAAACAAATATCAGATGTAGAAAAGGTTAATTTGAATAATATATAGATTTTTTTATAGGATTTTGAAACTGTTTTACACATTGAATCATAATAGAATTGTTTATTCTAACTATTTTCATACTTTTAGCTCATTGGCTCTTGTTTTTGCACTTCATCACTATAAGCCTAATTTCATTGTTTTATTTGCTTGTCGATTTCAATTCTTCATGTCAATTATTTTATTCCTGAATTGAACTAATACTATCAGAGCTACTTAAATGAACAATTGAAGGAATAATTATTATTATGCATTAATACGTGGGAAAAGACCACCTCTATTTGTTAATTTAATTATTTCTTCAAGTTTTGTTCATCATCTCAAAAGTCATGACAATTGAAGCATTATGTTGGTTTATGGTTCCTGATATTGGCTTCTTCACCAAGTAGATTTGCTTTAGTTATTGCTTATTAATGGCAGTTATGTTACTCTTAGTGAAGTAGTTTTTGACCAAAAGTCTTTTGATTTCCATTACAATTTGAAGTCAGAGGTTATTTTAACGGAGACGAATATCAGGTAGCATTTATTTGTGATGATTTCTCATATTTCATATCTCTTCTTATTTTCTTTCTTTAAAGCTATTTTAAGTATTATATGAATGCTGAAGGTGAATGACTTGCATATGAAATTTCTATCAACCTCAAAATTCCTAGTGGAATTATCTGATGATCTTTAAGTTCTTTTCTTTTATTTTTTCCTTTTTCTTTTCTCCTTTTGGATTCTTTTTGGCAATTTATTGTAATTATCTCATATTGTCCTACTACTGTTTATAGTATATATCAGATATCTTCTGTTGTGGCTTTCTTGACTTGGTTTCTATCCATGGCTTCTTCTCTTTTCAATCTTTTTTTACTTCCATCATTGAGACAATCATAGTCATTTTGGTTCTTATTTTTGTTATTTCTTTTGTAACAATTTTGAATATTGGTTATTATTTTACATATTTGTAAGTATTATGTTCAAACTGCCAATTGATCCATTAATTAGAATGTTTTAATTATATGCAAACTCTTTTATTACTTAATTATGATATATATTTGCTTGGGCCCATGCATGTAAATTGTGAACTATTGTTAAATTCAGTTAGGAATATTGTATCAAATATATATATTTGTAATTAAAGTTTTAGTTGACGGGGAATATTGTATCAAAAAAAATATTTGTAATGAAAATTTGTAATAATTTTTAATGATGGACGTTACCATCGTGAATTTTTCAGTAAAATTAATAAAAATCTGAAATTAATTTAGCAATAGTATTAATATTTTTCATTGCTAAATTTAGCAATGGAAATGTTATTCCATTTCTAATTTTGACTAATTCACTTAATCTTAAATTGGTTGGATTTAGCAATGGAATACGCTTTCCGTTGCTAAAAATAGCAACTGTTAAATTAGCAATCACTGGTTCCGTTGCTATTTTCAATTAGCAACGGAAAATTGGTATTTTCTGTTGCTAAATGGCTATTTTCTTACAGTGAAAATATAATTAAATTAAAAATAAAATTAAAACAATAAAATAAAGATACAAAAAAATAAATAAAGATAAAATCAATAGATGAAAATTTTCAGTTAAAGGTATTTGCGGCACAAAATTAAATTTACTGATCATAAATGATAAGACAATTCTAAAATCATGCAATAGACCGACTATAGTTGTCGGCTTTATGCTTCCGACCAATATTTCCTTATAAATAGGTTAACCAAATAAGACTATAATTAACACTTAACTAATAAACAACCCTTTAACAAGTAAAAGAATTTAATTTATTGACAACATTACAATTTAGAAAGACCCTATCTAAGCCAAATAATCTACAAATGAGACTGATTTAGACCAAATTATGCATTTACTTAATATAACAACCCTTTTGAGTGATGCTATACTACTTGCCACTTGTTATTGAATCTACCTAACAATTACGGATTTGATATCTTCAATCAACTGTAGATTATTTAGTTAAATGAAAAATGGGCCTTTATTACACATAAAATAAATAATAATCGAGATATGGTTTCTCTAAGTCACAGTAAATAACATGAACATCACGTTAAATTAAAGAAGAAATTATAGCATGTGTAACACTCTTATCAAAATAGTATTTTTTTATGCGAAACTTAGCGGTAAACGGTAAAATTTTTTTTTTCAAACTTCAATCATTGTTCAAACATAATTACGTATATTATGCAAATATTTATTTATATCTTATAAGAAATTACCTTTAATGCTTGCAGTATTATTTTTATTGTTAACAAATATTTTGGTAATCATTTTACTTTAATCTTATACTTTTCAATTTACTTTACACTACTCCCGTTGCGATTCGATTATGGATTGACTTTTACTTCTATGTTTCTTACGTCTATTTTTACTTAACTTTTGTCCAAAACTTTGAATCACTTGATACAGTTGTCATTTCATTTAACGAGTTACATGGGTACTCATATCTTTAATGGCAATTTTTTTTTGTTTCTAGTTCTCGTTTTTTATTCTCTTATTTCACTTTGACTTTTTAACTAGTTAACAAATTACAATTACCAAGGCTTTTAACTTTTAATGTAAAGTGATATAGTTATTTGGAATACTTTGCATATAGATTTTTATTTTCTTCTCTTTTTATAAATGGATCGTTTCATACACTTAGTTCAATATTATTACCTTTTTCATTTTAACTGAACAATTGTTTGTCCTTGATCATGGTATTTTTCATTTAATCTATACTTTCAAAATTGCATTGCTTAATCATATTTTTACACTTAAATACATGATTGTTATTTTGACTTTAAATGCATAATTAGCATTATTTTTTGAACTTTTTACATTAGATAAACACGAATTACTATATTATTTTTACACAATATTTTCTTTTCATTTTTTTTACTTCTTTAATTATAAACCTTTGGGAACAATTTCAGTTTTATCCCAAAGTTTTCACTTTCTTTCAATCCAGTCATTTTTATTTATAACATTTACAATCACTTACTTTTATACTTTTGACTTATTCTTTTCAATGTGCCCCTAATATAATATGACAAGACTCTCAAAAAAAGGATATGCGGGACATGAATCCCATAAGGCCACAACAGAATGAGAAATGACCCTAAAGGATCATTTATCATGAAACGTATGACAGTACGTATGACAGATACTATGGAGATCAGATATCCTACCCATAGCAAAGCAAGTCGCCATGACTTGCACCACCGTATAAGGTGTCCTTATGGCTAGCCAATTATATTCTGAATATAAATATCACTACCTGATTATTGCTAAGGGAAAAAATAATCAATCATTTTCAAAATACTTTTCAGTTTCAGACAATTGCGAATTTTTTACTCTGAATTGATACAAGTTATCAATCAATTTTTTCAAAACTTTGATTATTCATATCTTTTACTTTCAGTCACTTTATTATAAATTTTTCTTTTCCTTTTCAATCACTTTTTTATACTTTTATACGCTTGGTGAATTATATTTTTATAATTCACCATTTCTTTTTTTCTTTATCACTTTATGAATTATTCCTTACACTATAAGAAAATTCTCAAATACCGACGGAAAATTTTTCGTAGGCAATTCCCGACGGAAAAATGTTTTTCGTAGGGAAAAATGTCTGAAAATATATTTTTTGCAATGGAATAATAAATCCGTCGTAAATAATGGAGGGAAATTTGCCGCCCAAATTTACCGACGGAAATTAGCGACGGATTCGTAAAAATTCGTCGTAAATTTGGCGCCAATATTTCGTGGCTAAATTGCACATGAAATTTACTGACGGAATCCTCATTCCGTAGGTAAATTACCGACGGAATCGTATTTTCGTAGGGAAATTACCGACGGAATTATGTTTCCGTAGGGAAATTACCGACGGAAAAATTTTCCGTCGGTAATTTCCCTACGGAACAATAATACCGTAGGTAAATTACCTACAGAATAATTTTCCGTCGGTAATTTACCTACGGAAATTTCATACCGTAGGGAAAATGAAAACCAATTTTTATTCTTTGTCTTTAATTTAAAACCATGAAATTATAAATTTTAGTTCAAGTCACTTAATTAAATTATAAGTTAATCTAAACTAAATTCATGTAAATTTTTATTTAGTAACTATATTAATAATAAATTTTTATGTAAATAATTTAACATATAAATATGTAATTATTATTATTATTATTAATTAAAGTGACTAATTAATTATGTTAAAATATTAATTTAAAAATATGTTAATTAGAATTAATATTTATTAAAAAAACATATTAATTATATAGATGAATACATGGAAAGGAAAGGATTGCAAAACCCACTAAGCAGACAAATGTCCTTGGCGATTATTATTAATAGAAACGGCATGGCCCGCTAAAATGGATTAATTAAACGGTATAGGAAGTTTTATTGTATATTCTGTATTTATAAATTTAAACAATTATTGTATAATATAGCTGACATATTTATGTTTTCTAAGGATAGACGAATACAAGCTCAAGCTAGATGAATTTATTTGAACCTGATATTCACATTAAAAAGGGCGTGGGTGTGAGCATTAATTTCTCAAAATGAGACAATTTTGTTCACGAGAATGGCATTGTCAACAAATTTAATGAGACATTTTTACCTATTATTTGCCCAATAGCTTTGGTGTTAACATATAGTCTTCCTCAGCATTGAAGAAGTATTTTGGTCTTACCGAATTAAACATGAGATTTTATCCTTTGATCACCAAATTAAATCAAAACACATTGCGTGAAATTATGAATGTTCTATACGGGCTTTAATGCATATAAATAGTGTATCTATTTCTGTCATCCTATGTATTAAATGATCTATTGTATGCGTGAAATTTTCATTTCATTTGCTTATGGTGTTATCTAGCATCTCTTGGGACTATAGATTTTGCTACTGGAACATCTGTTGCTGTTTCTGCCCCATCTAGCAAAAAGAAGAATGTAAGTTTGGTGTTTTTTTAATTAAGTTCAAAACTATTAAGTAAAAGTAATTTCAAAAGATTAATTTGTGAATTAATGTATTTTATTGGTTTTTCAGGTTCATGGAGTGTTAAACGCAGTGAGTTGGGGAATTTTGATGCCGATGGGAGTAATGATAGCAAGATATGTGAAGGTATTCAAGATAGCAAACCCAGCATGGTTTTATCTTCATGCTGCCTGCCAATCCTCTGCCTATATTATTGGAGTTGCTGGATGGGGAACTGGTCTTAAACTCGGCAGTGATTCTCCTGGAATCAAGTACAACCAGCACAGGAACATTGGCATAACCCTCTTCTGCCTTGGCACTCTTCTGGTAATAATAATTTTCAATCCTTTTTTTCCCCCTTGTTATAACCTTTTTGCTATTTAAAATTCACTATCCGGCTAATTAAATTTGTGCCGGACATATTTATAAAAGAAGGCGATTAAATTCATGCCAAACATGTATATAAGAAAGGTAAAGCATTTTTTTTTTTCAAATTATCTAAAATAATTTCATATTTAGAAGTTGGATTCGAAATTTTGCTTGAGAAAAAAGTGCCAGAAATCCTTTATTCCTGTTGTTGTTAGACTTGCTTGCTTAATTCTCAATTTCGTTGTTTCTAAGATGTCCCAAAAGTCAGTATTTATGTCGTATAAAATACTTTTTTATTCTTATTCGTGGGCTTTTCACATGGTCCACTTATTATCTAAGTCAAATACGTACCAAAACAAAAATGCATAGGAAAATATCAACAAATTTAATGAGACATTTTTACCTATTATTTGCCCAATAGCTTTGGTGTTAACATATAGTCTTCCTCAGCATTGAAGAAGTATTTTGGTCTTACCCAATTACATAGCAATTTTAAGAGGAAACATTTAAGAATGGCAAAATATGAAACACATAATAGCAAAAGAGAGGAGAGAAGTGCAATATTGCTATTGATTACTAACATTTATGATACAAGGGGAAAAGAATAAAGGAAAAAGAAAGATCACTTTTCATGGAAAACAAAATGAGAGAAGTGCACTCTCAAGCTTACTACTCCAACATGTAAGTTTTAGCAAAAATGCTTACTAATCTCTCAACTCTATTCTAGATCTGCTTAACATATGGATTTGATAATCCAAAGATTATGCCCTTCTGCTAAATTCATTTTCAGCCGTCCATAGAGCCCTACCTTTTGTTTCAATAAAATTTTATATGCATCCATTTGCATTCTTTTATATTAATATAATACTATGCACATGAATTCGAAATATCCAATTGCTGTTTCTAAGATCATATTCACATGCATGCTTTCCTATGAATAAAAATAAAAGTAGGATGGAAATAGTTAAACTTAAAACTAAGGAAAATAAAAGTAGCTCTTTCTTACTTGTTTTTTTTAAGATTGTAATGGCATCATGTATATATATGTTTGTGATAATTCCATGGCCAACATGTTTTTTAAGTCATGACAACGCATTGTATATGTGTTATATGTGCATACATGATAATGAACCAAATCTTCTCTGTGAGTTCCAATCATTTAAAATTTTCATTTTCCACTTATTCATATATTTTTTAAAATTTTCATCTTCCACTTATTCATATATTTTTTAAAATTTTCATCTTCCACTTATTCATATATTTTCTTTTAGCATAGGGGGATCTGCTTCATTCTTGATAGGAAGTGTCATTTCATGGAGAGCGTTAGCTCTAGTCGGTAAATTTCTGATTCTGTATGGTGATTTCTTGTTGAATTGAATTGTTCAAGATACTGAAAACCGATTGCCTGCTAATCAGAATATTTTCTTAAAAATATATAATATTTTTAGTGACGGAATAGTGACGGTTAATTCCGTCGTAATTTTTTAGCAATAGGTAAAATTTACCGACGGAAATATACTTCCGTTGTTAAATTTGCCTACGGATTTTATAATTCCGTCGGAAATTTGCCTACGGAATAATTATTTCCGTCGGTAAAATTGCCGACGGACAATATAATTCCGTCGGAAATTTACCTAAGGAATAATTATTTCCGTCGAAAAAATTGCCGACGGTCAATACAATTCCGTCGGTAATTTTACCGACGGACATATTTCCGTCGGCAAAAGTGCCTACAACCGCATCTCCTTCGCCATTTTTCGTCGCTAAATTCCGTCAGCAATTTTATTTCCCTACCGAAATTCACTCAATTCCGTCGGGAATTTCCGTCGGTAAAGTGAATTTTTCTTGTAGTGTTAATAATTCGATAATTGACTTTTCTAACAATCTTTCTTACTTTTTCAGTCCAGAAATTTAATTGTTCAAATATACCAACCTTTATTTGGTTGGTGAATTATTCTATAATAATTTACTCTTTTAATACTTTTTATTGACTATTTTATTTGGATAAACTAGCCAATCATTTATTTTACAAATTTTGAATAATTATGAATTATATTAAAATAATTCATTATTGTATTTTTCGAAAATTCATCCATTAACTTTTTCATTTTTTTTATATGGGAGTAATTTAGTTCTCTTTAAATTATTATCTTTTTATTGTTTACTAAAATAATTCAATATTTTCAATTAAACATATTCAATATTCAATCTCAAAAATATTCAAATAATTCATATAAATTCTCCCAAAAATTCATATGCATGTTATTTATTCATTTTTATTATTTTCATTCATTTTATGAATTATTTCACAATAATTCATTATTCTCATTAGTTCTATAATTTAATAATTATCCTAAATATTCTCATAATTCATATAAATTTCACAAAAATTTATATGTGCATGATTTCACTATCATTATCATTTTTCACTTATTCCATGAATTTATTTACATTAACTCATCATATACCCTTTATACATATAACAATATTCAATCTTAAAAATTCTTTAATAGGTTCTAAAAATTCATGGATAATTTATTTTATACCAATTATCATTTTAAGACATAGTTAACAAAATTTCACTAATTTTTATCAATTATTTCATTCAATAAATATTCTAAAAATATTCAAATATCTTTTAAAAATTCCATAAAAATTTATGGATGTTTTATTTCATATTTCTCATCACATTAAAGCTTACTTCTATTCAATTGCATAACATACAAATTATTTCCTTTAGGGAGAGATTTCCGCCAACATAGAATTAATCTTTAAAAATTCATTTAAATTCAATTAAGCTATTTAACATACATATTTAGGGTCCAATTTCATAATTCTCAAATCAATTTTAAAATACAAGCATTTCATAATTTTTCTTAATTTACTTCAAGAAAAATTCTACAATTTTAAGGGAAATTAAAAGATTTCGTAGTCACTTACCATTTAGTGACAAATTTTTGAATTTTTTCATTATTCTGTCCATTTTTGTGCATACCAGACCATCATCGGAGCTTCGTAGGATCGGTGACCGGAGTTGCATTGTCAAAGCCAAAATGAAGTTCAAGTCGGCCCAAGCTTGCCGGCGGTGGTCACACGCCCCAAACTGCGGCCGGTGTTCGAAATCTAGACCGAAAAGTTTTGCTCCCCACCAAGGCCGATCTCCTCACTGCCAGCGAGTGAAAGAAAGCTAAGGGTGGGAAAATGGACTCCATGTTGCAGGAAACTCGTCGGAGTAGCTTGTCTCCTCAATGGCCACCGTGGATCGCCGAAAACAAAGAAAAAGAGAGCTTCCGTTTGGGAAGAGGATAAAGGGAGCCAACCGGCGCTAAAGATCGTGGTTGCCGGTAGTCCAGCGCTTAGGGAGCGGCGGCGATGAAGCACTCACCGACAATGCTTGGCGCCTCTGAACGGCAAAAAGAGGTGGTTTTTTTTTTACAATTGGTGGCCAAACAAATTTATAATCCAAATCTTTTCTTTTACTTTATACAAAATTTCGTGGCCATTATTGAATCCCGAATTTCAAGGCCCCACCTCGTTTTTTTCATATATATATATATATATCTTTTGGACAATTAAATTATCCAAAATAATTTTCACTTGCCCTTATAAATTGTTTTGAAAGCTTCATAATTTTTATCAAATTAAAAATAGATGGGACCCAAATTTTCGATTCTATCGAAGTTCATTATCAGCCCGATTTAAATTTATTAGTTCAATTCGCCAACTGTCAATATCACCTAAAAATTTAATTCTTATCATCAAAATAGTCTATATGAAATTTAAGGTAGTCCTGCGAAATTTGGCAATATTCGGAGTTCATTTACTATTTTTAATAATTTATGCAAAATTAAGTCACATTCCCTACTAGGAAAATTGACTCGCTACTTTTTTCGTATTTTTGACTTTTTGATGTCTATTTGACCTCAGTTTCACTTCAAATTTTAACCATGGACTCACCATGACCAATATTTTTCGATGGTCCAATAAAATATTTTTAACTTTTGGATGTCCTTTCGAACTCGGGAAGCACTATTCACTATTGGAAAGTACTGTTCACGGATAACCCGGCGTTGAGGCCATTACATTTCTCTCCTACTAAAAAAAATTTCGTCCTCGAAATTTACTTACATCAAAGAGTAGAGGATAATATACTATACAATTGTCTTAACCTTTATGTAGTACCCGGCTAAATCTAGGAACTTCATATTTAACCAAAAGTTACATTTACCAAACTAAGTAGATAGTTACTTTACTTTCAATACTCACAAAACAAATCTCAAATACTTATCATATTCTTCCTATGTCTCAGAACATACCAGAAGGTAATTACTCAAATCCACTAAAATGGATCTAAGTAAAGGTAGAAAATTCTTTCCTATCAATTCATAAAAGTGGTCTGTGCATTAGCAAATCTAACTGACACGGCCAATAACTTTAAGGGTTGCATCAAATATAGAAAACAATTTTAAGTACACTATTTCTTGTCTCATTCTCAAGTCGTCCCTATGCTCATCATATCCCTTATCAGTTTCATCCTATCAAGTGGGGTCTATACATGTGATATGATGCAGATCAAATGCTGTCAAACAAGATGAAATGATATGCAATGAATGTATGATTTTTATGTATGCAAATAGAATACCGTCACGTACTCTCATATAATGCAAATGTTATAACACCATCTCAATACTATGTAATGTACAATCAAATCCTCACATCTATAGAGAAATCACTGACAGGTATACAGAGCATCTTAAACAACCTTAACTTATAACAATTTGCTCAATAGCATTTTAATCAAGACAATCCAGTCAAGGTATCTCAGTGTCCTTTTACAATTTATCTGAACTCAATAGACAATTCCTATTTAATTTTTTGACACACTCCTTACTTCATCCTTTGTTGGACTATTTCTCATCCACGTAGACACTTAGACACTCACATTTATACTCATTTTTAGTAAATACTTTAGTTCCCTACTTTGACCTCTAAGAGGTCTCAAGTAGCAAAAAATTTTCATTCTCACTCGCTATTATCTTTACTGTACAAAATCAATCACTTTACATCTGACAATCTCAGTCAAATATCAACTTTTTACTTTTAAAACAAAAAGGGGAGCACGTATACGTCAGATTCCTTAACACTTATCAACTTATAATTGGCATGTATATACAGACAAACCTATCACTTAACCTTATCCCACTCCGTAGAACCGCTTAAACCTTTGCTCTGATACCACTAAATGTAACACCTTTATCAGAACAGTATTTTACGATGCAAAACTTAGCGATAAATGGTAAATTTTTTTTTCAACTTCAATCATTGTCAAACAACTTCGATCCAATTTAATAGTACTAATCAATTTACGTAATTTCGACAGCACAACGGCTAGAACTTACTAGCCTCTTGAAAAATTCAAACAATTCACACAGTCTCTCAGAGGCACAACAATTCATATCAAATAGCAATATACATTTTCCACAGTCAATGATAGTCATTTCACATCACTTACTGATACTTATTCATCGATAGACATAACAATATTTATCATTTAACAAAAACTAACTTGAATACAATTTAGTTCTTTAACTTCATTATCTAAGTATATACATGCCACAAATACTAGCAATAAAATTACAACTAACTTTTCTTCATTTTCGACTGCTTCTCCGAATACTGAGCTCCCACAATACTTTAGTACCTACACGCAGTAAATATTACGTGTTGAGTACTAGATATGCTCAGTGGTGACTACCAATCCAAGAATTTTTCAATTAAAGCATAATTACGTATATTATGCAAACATTTATTTATATCTTATAAGAAATTACCTTAAATTCTTACAGTACTATTTTCATTGTTTCACCAACATTTTGGTAATCATTTTACTTTAATCTTATACTTTTCAATTTACTTTACACTACTCCTATTGCGATTCGATTATGGATTGACTTTTACTTCTACGTTTATTACACCCGTCTTTACTTAACTTTTGTCCAAAACTTTGAATCACTTGATATAGTTGTCATTTCATTTAATGAGTTACATGGTACTTGTATCTTTAATGGTAATTTTTCTATTTCTAGTTCTCATTATTTATTCTCTTATTTGACTTTAACTTTTTAACTAGTTAACACATTACAATTACCAAGACTTTTAACTTTTAA